>VWZU01003185.1:9652-49773 GCA_013397095.1 Sterrhoptilus dennistouni | reverse complement strand
ACTGTTTCCAATGCCCTGACCAAGAAGGTGTTGGGTTGTATTTCTGACTCTCTCAGGGTTTTCTGGGATTCCTTGTTTATTTGTTTGCTTATTCTTTTGTACTACAACATTTGTATTTTTAATATCCCTAGTAAAGAACTGCTATACCTATTCCCAAAATCTTTGCCTGACAGCCTTTTAATGGCAAATTTATAATAATTGGAAAAGGGGGAGGGGGTGGCTTACATTCCAAGGGAGACTCCAATCTTCCTTGGCAGATACCTGTCTATCCAAACCAAAACACCAACACATCTCCTGTGATGATCCAAGGGCAGCTCACCACTAGATGGTTGGTGTTACGAAACAACAGAGAGCTAGAGTTTGAAAATTTTATGATTCAGTTTTTGATGCAGTTTAGTTTTTCAGTTGCCAGGTTGCGAAGTTCAGACTGGGGCATCTCCTAACCCATGACAGAATGCTCTGAATAATCTCTGTAGTAATTTGAATTTTTTGTAAATTTTATATTACCTTCATCCAGTCTGAACTCCAACTTATGATATTTACCTAAGAAATGTTATTACTGAGTGAGCCTTTGACAAGCTGCATCTTTCCCTGAATGGTATCCTATTCATATCCTTTCACCATATTTTAATTTTTGGCTGACTTTAGGTCAGGTGGGTAAATTTTCTTCTTAGTGCTTCAAGGATTCCAGTGCAGATATTAATTTTATCAATATGAAGTGCTACAGTCTACAGCAAGTCTGGCCATCACAAGGATCATGAACTCCCAATATTTCATCTGTGGCCCCAGAAAATAAATCCTAATCTTCTAGGTTAGACACAGGCTTCAGGCTGTCCTTAGGCTAAAGGACATATTTTCAAGTCTTGCTAAGTGGAGCATTTCCCAGTTATATTGGGAAAGCAGAGAGTAGACTACTTTGCCTTCATAATCATGTATATCTTGAACCTACAAATGCACGCATGTCAGCTGGGAAATGTGCAGGTCTTTAGGCAAGACTTCTGATTCATTCAGCCATGAAAATATGAAAGAAGATGTCACAGCTGAGAGAGGATTTGAAAATATTATTCTTGCTCACATATGTGAAGCATGTTGTATAAAGATTTTGGTGCATCTGCAGTGTTTGCTCATTGATAAAGCTGCACAGATTATTTAGCAAAGACTGTTATGCTCTTGCTAATACTGTATGTGCTTCTAATATGTCAAGTGCTATTAAACAGCTCTGGTGTTGTCAGACACCAATTTTTATGAGAGCTGCAGTGAGATACTTCTAATTGTGTGTAGTATAATCCCTCCTTGTCAGGAGAACATATTGTGCCTCTGAAGTAAACATTCCTGCAAAAGTGAAATACTTTCTCTCAGCCAGTTGGCCCTTACAACTGCACAACTGCAAGCGTACATATGCATGCAGCGTGGAGAACTGGCGATGCCTATGTGGTAATGATTTTA
The DNA here is from genome assembly GCA_013397095.1 of Sterrhoptilus dennistouni. NCBI lineage: Eukaryota > Metazoa > Chordata > Aves > Passeriformes > Zosteropidae > Sterrhoptilus > Sterrhoptilus dennistouni. The sequence continues at coordinate 48,327 of VWZU01003185.1, read as the reverse complement.
ACTAGCTTTGCATTCAATTTTGAAGCCTTCTAAATCTCCTCAGTAACAAAGTCCATTCTCTTGATTGTTTGTGTGATATGTGGCCAGTAAACCATATTTCTGGCAACTGAAACCTGTTTTAATGAAAGGAAATACTAGTATCAACTGTGCTGTTTCCTTTTTGCAAATGCTTCTTTCTCAGGCTCTATCTGAAAAGCAACTTGACCTAGAAGTTTAGTTTTGCAAGAATCCTTGATGATATGCTGACGTGAAGTGTGACTTCAGATCAACATAGGAAATGGGTTTTTTTAAGCATTTACCAAAGCCTCTTCAAATCTTTGTAATTCTTACTGCAGACCTTAAAGGTAGAATTTTTCAGAGCATCTGGCACTTTTCTCATCCTCACCTGCTTAGCTTTCCACAGAGGAAACTCTGGACAACAGCAAAGCCTCCTTCAAGAGCCTATCCAAAAATTGTTCCTTAGGTTGGTGATGCTGGGCTATGGAAGAGGGAGTGATGTTCCTAAACCATATAAGCCCTGCCTCTTGGTTTACAGAGCTGGCAGTTGTTCAAGCTGCACTCTTGCAGACAGATAATGTCAAATTTCAGTAGCTGAACACTTGGGTCCAAACTGGTTATGTGTTCTCTTAGCACTGCCTGTGAATTTGGGGAGCTCTTGCTGAGCCCTTCTCCCTTGACAGGGGACTGCTGTGTTCTGCCCAAAAAGCAGTGGAATTTGTAAACAACCTTAGCCCAGTTTTACATTCAATGGAAAAATTAATGTCTAATAGCAGATTTCTCTAGATCTCTAAACTAATTTCCTGCACATAATATTTATGCAAAGTGGATTCAGGAAAATGTTCCTTTTGCTTTACTGATCTCAGAGATAACTTCAACTCTGTACAACAATTCTTCAACAACTGTACAATGGTACAAGGACCAGCACAAGGGTCTGAAATGGCATGCAAATAATGTTTTTTCCTGTGTGTTATTAACAATGTACCATGTTGATAGATCAAACAAGCAATGTTATTTTTTAAAAGGAAGCCATACTGCAGGGGAAAAAAATTCTCCTTTTCCTCTCATGCACCAGCTTCTAGCCAGGAATATATTGATTAAACTAGAGAAAGAGGGCTAGGGCAGTGTAAAGTAAGAAAAAGTATGAGGATGTACAGATTGTATTCTCTATCTCTTGTGCCTCAGATGTTGCCCTTCATAGCATTGCTTTGTGTCACCTGCAGCTGTGCTCTGAGCTGAATCAGAAGCTGCTGAAAGCAGTCTGGAGTATTCTTTCTCTTAATGAGAGGTGAAGCATATCCAGCCTGCTTTTCTCTTGCTTTCCCTACAGCAGAAGAGAAAACATGAAATTAAGGGGGTCTTCTTCCCTGCATAATGCCCTCCAGCCTTCCTTGGATCTTGCTGCTTAGCCCACTCACACTAGTACTACAGTTTAGATGTAGGAACAGTTTTGTGGTATGACATGTGAGCCAAGGCCAGGGACTACAGATGTCCCCATGACAAGAAACAAGAGAACATCCCCACTGCAGTGTCTGCATTCTGCTCCTTGCCCACACTCCTGGTGGGCTGTGGTCAGTCACTGATGACTCCAGCATGACCACCTCACACCGTGTCAATATGCCCACTGTAACACAGCTGAGATTTCTCTAAGCAGTGGCAGGAAGCCCAGCTGCAGCCCATACAGGCATACCCCAGGTAGATTAAACCACAGACAGGAAACATCTGCAACAAGAACACAGAGGCAGGGCAGGTGTCTCAGTAGCTGTCACTTTTGTGGAAACCAGGCCTGCATGGGTGGCAGTCACGTCCCAGCTTGCAGGCCCAGCAGAACAGGGAGCTGAACAGCCCTGTGCCCCATCTGCACATATCAGTGAAAACAGTGTCCCCTGGGCCCAAGGCAGGGAGGCTTTGTTCCAGTCTGTACTGCTGCTGTCCCCTCCTCTGGGGACTGCGCTGTCACTGCCGTTGTCAGGGCTGGCTGATTGCTGATGGCTCATCACTGATGGCTCATTGCAGCAGTCGGTTTGCTGCATGGTGCAACACAGTTCTTTGAGGCCACATATTGGGAAAGAGGGCTCGTAAGGGAAGGTCATCACTGTTGGCACAGCTGAAAAAATGTCAGTGGGAGAAGTGGCCAAAACATGGTGGGGAAAAAAATAAATTTTCCTTCAGTTCTTTGCCAGGAGATGATGTGATTCTTCTAGTGTGGGTTGCCCTTTCAGAGAGGGTGATATCAGAGGGCTGAAGATTTAGACATGGTTCTCCTCTTTGCCAAAGGACACCCAGCTATATTGTTCTTGGACCCATTCTTTCAGCTCCACTCATCTCCAGGGTATACAATGAGACAATTTCCCACGTAGAAGTACTTTGTCAGGCTAAATTCAATTATGCCAGTAATGGCACAGAGATGATGGAGGGTGTCAAAAAAATGTGGTTGATTCACCAAAATTTGTGTAGCACAGGAGAATTCAAGGGGAAAATCACCGTTACACTTCTCTCTCTAGTCTGAATTCATTCTGATGGGTACGTTATGGCATAATTGTGTGTGTGCGTGTGTGTATATTTTTTGTCTTTATATGTATATTTATCATATATTTAGCAACATAGAGAAATGAACAATGTAGCTGGATATATCTAGTGTGGAAATCTATAGGATTCTGTCCTTTCTGCGAAGTAAGGACATTGGATTTCTTTTTCTTCCCCAGAATGTAGTGGTCATCTTCCTCTTGTCATCTAATCACAAAGAAATCTTCTCTTTTGCTTAGTAATTGAAATCAGCATTTTCACTTTTGCTGCTCACAGGCACTGCACCACAGGAATCAATAGAATATTTGATAGTAACAATTGATTTGCAAGCAGTGGCATCCACACTGAGGATTTTAGGCCTCAAGGATCAAACACCTTGAGAGAGAGGAGTAAAGTCACTTTAAATCGAGAATTACCACAAGTGTGGTAATTAATTATTAATTATTTATTTATTATTAATTAATTATACTGTGACTTTTGCACCAACCCAGCAGTGCCTTGAGTGATCCCATGCTTGTTACTTTGGACTGACAGCTGAGGAGCATAAGCCAGGCACATTCTCAGTGTACACAGGCACAATGTAGGCAGCAGTTGGCTGAACGTGAACCCAAGCTCAGTGCTGGGCTGCTCTTTTGCTCAAGGAGTTGTACCTGGGTGAGCTGGCAGGGACAGGACAGTCCAACCTCAGAAGAAAGACTGAAAGGGATTAAGAAAAAGTTTCTTCAGTTTTCTCCTTTTACTGAAACCATACATGAAAGTCCGTCAGCAATATGATCCTTAACTCTTATTAATGAATGAATGCAAGTGGCAAGGTCATTAGATTTACAGATGCTCATTTCTTCCTCTGTCATGGTGGCAGCAGCTTTCTCTGATGAAATGTGCAGTACATAGCTTTTCAATAAATTACTGTTTCTATTCTCAGTGGGATTGCAGAAGATCACATTTGGTGGTATGCTCCAGGCTCCTTTAAACTGGCAGGGAGGAGTCATGGATAAAATGAAAAGCTGACAAAGCACAAAATGCTGCCATAGATATCTAGATCAAACTGCGTAATGCTTCTACTGTTTTTCAGAACTTCCAATCTTCAGCGCTGCTATCTAGAGATAGTACCAAAAAGAACAGCATGCTAGGACTATGCAACATGTCCTCTTCAGATGAAGAAGCAGGGATTAATGAGCCATGCAGAAACACTAATTTGTCTGGATTAGAGGAGATTAGTTTTGCTTAGACCAATACGTAATTAATCTTGAGACTAGAAGTGTTCATTTGGTATTGCAGACTTACTGGGGTTTTTTTCAGAAGTTGTAACCCAACACGTATTAAATGAGAATTTCAAAATATATTTCAAAATGTGATCTCTGTTCTTTGAAAGCATTTAGAAGTTATGTATGTTCTACAGTTATGTAGAAAAAAGAAATGCCATTGCTCTAATAATTTGTCCCACTACAGTGTCTTGAGGGACCCCAAACTGGTCAGTTCCTCTGAGAGCTCCAAATGAAGGGCTCCATGTAATGTTAAGGACAGAAAGGAAGAAAACCCCCAATTAACTTATGGAGTTGTAATACTTGTTTGGTTCGGTTCTCTTCTGTTCCATCACACTGTCTGGGAAAACATTTATGTCTTTTAAGATCTTCTCTTTCCGCCATTGCTAAGTCTTTTATCTCTCATAATAAAAAAGAGCTGAAGTCAGACCATGGGAATTATTTGCAGGCATCAGAAGGGGACTGCTGTGCATCTCAGAAAGTAGTCATAGTGACAAAACTGGTGCTTGTTAGAGACAAAGAGTTAAGGCATACAAGCTTCTTGTCCACTTGGGGAAAGCCATTTTACTTGCATTTTGTGGAACAATAACTGTCTTAGAGGAAAACTAGAAAAAGAAAAAAAGTGAGGTTGATGAGAGGGGGTCCATCTCTACCCTGTAAGACCCCTAAGAATGGGAGTTTTTCTGTTTCTGTAGTTTTGCACCTCCAACCATGTTCTTTTCTTTACCCCTCTTGAGGTTTGGGATCAATGTAATACAGTTAATTCAGCTTGCAACCAACCTGGTTTTTAAAATTCTGTATCAAGAATTCTATTGTTACAAAAGGTAAAAAATATTAAGGCATTGATGTTAAAATGAGCACGCAGATTGAGGCTGCCATAGGAAAAAGCATTTGCAAAAATGATATTGGGATATAGCTTGTGTTGGTCTTTGATTTAGTTTGAAGGAATTCAGAAACTGTTCTGGAAACATTTTTTTATGTGGAGCTGATAAACAAACTTGGTCTAGGAATTTTCCAAAATAGAGAGTTGTGCTTTACAACCTTAGAAATGGCATTTTATTTCCAGCTGTTTAAGAGGAATGGGAGGAGCAGCTTTCCTTCTGACATTTATTTTAATTCATAAAAATTACAGGCATCTGTAATTTGGCATCTGCCAAAATACCCTAAATTGTGGAGGAGGTAGAAATTGGGTCATGGAGAAAGATTAATGTTGAGCAAAAATATTTGCCAATAGTTTTATATGAGAAGGGGGAAACTGTGTGTGCTGCAGAAGAACCGTCTGGCTGTGGGGTTTTTTGCACAACCACATCTGGCTTGTTGCTTTAATAGAGAATGAAGAGAGGAGGCTAGAGTCAGGATTTGCTCTTCATCTTTTATGTATCATTAGATCCTCACGTCCTGCCCTGTAAATGAGTATTACTTGGATTTATTTCAGGCATCTTTTTTTTCAGGGAGAGGGGAGGCCAAATCCTCATCAGACATACCTTCCACAGAGGTCATATCTTATAAATGCAAAAAGGTTTAGACAACACACTAGCGGTGGCCTCAGCAGAAACCTTGGAGATGTTCCTCTCGGTGGAAGGAGGAAGCTCTCACAGGTTCCTTCAGATGGAGTTTTGTAACCTGCAGGATGGAGTGTGTGATTTAGCAGAGGTGGAGCTGCTCCATCAACTGGTGACAGCTGTGGGATTGAGGGCCTGTCACTGGAGAGCAACGAAATATTCATCTCTTAAGGGAAGCCTAAGGGTATCAAAACAGGGGAAAGAGGATTGAGTGGTAAATGGGAGCTGCTGTCAACCAAAGTGCCTAGAGAGTTAATGAGGATTTGGGTTCTTTTTCCCAGAGCAGCCTACAGAAAAGAAATCCTCAAAAAAGTCTAGGCACAATAGTCTCACCTGTCACAGTGTGCCACACTAACCTTGGCACGGTCTCAGGCTTGATGTTGGCCTCACCTCTGTCCCAGAAAGTGCTTAGCTAGCCCACAGCATACTAAACAGCAGCATATCGAGGTGCGGATTTACAGGCAGAGCAGCTACTAGCTTCAGAAGTTACGTATGATTTCCTCTCCTCTCCTTTATCTCCTACACCACTCCCATGAGCACTGCCTTGCAACACAATGACAAGATAACACTGAGGACTAGCTGTGTGAGTGGGAACACCACCTTTATATCCTTCCTCTACCTCCTAGGGCCAACTGAGGATGTGTTCACCCTCTTAGCTAATTAATTATGCTGGCTTGAAATAACACTTCAGTCATTTATTACTGCTTGGAATATTTTTTCTTTGGGATGCAGGAGCATGTCTAAAACAGGTGTAATTCTCTGCCTGTGAAGGAATACAATGATGTGTCTTTTAGAAAAGTTTTATGGGTCCTTTTCACTATGACAGAATCCTTGTGGGCAGTAATCTGCCCTTGTCACAATGTAACATGCTGATGGGAGACACTGGTGCATAACAAAGCACTGGTCTGACTGGCATGAGCCAGCAGATCAAATCCAATCACTTTGTGAGATTATGTTAAGTTTTTTTATTATTATTATATTATGCCTATGAAAATAATATTCATACTCTAAATAGAAACCCATTTCTTAATTTCAAAAATATTTCAGATGGACACAGATTTAAACTGTTACATTGGGCTTTTCCAGCAAGCAGTATTGGCTTTTTGAATGTGTACTTCCTAGTGCCAGTATGGATTCAGGATGCTTTTTTGCTTTTTTTTTTTTTTTTTTTTAACAGTTATTTGAGACAAAAGCTTTTTTTCTCTTTACTTCTATGGTAATGGCTTCTCTTTTATTCTGAGTATGTACAGAATTTTCTTGATGGCAGTAATGTCTCTCTACTGGAATAAAGTGCATCTTTCAACATCTTCAGAGTGGCCACTCTCCTTAGGATGCTCTGAAATTATTTTCTGCATGCTGTAGAACAGCCATGTGGAGGATATGAAAATTTATCTGGCAGAGTGCCCTCTCCTCCAGCAGCATGATTGCTCTGAGTGCCACTGCTATTCCCCAGTAGTGAATGATGCTGTGGTGTAGAAAGAAAAAAGCAAGAGGCAGTTCCTGACCTCATCTAACAGAACAAAGGCATTTTTTGGTTTCATGTCAGTCTAAGAACATCTCTCTCACTTTGCCAAATTAAAAACTATAATTTTGAATGTTTTCAGTCTTTAATGTCTAGAAATAACTGTAAGGTTTGAATTCCCTCAAGGACAGAGGAGTCTGGGGCAAGGAAGGGCTTATTGTGTCCCCGATGAAGCTGCTCGTGTAGTATCAGTAACTGAAGAGGTTTGTGTTTGTGACTGGTATACCAGAGCCTCTCCAGAGAGTTAAAACCAACTAAGTGAATGCACACAAATGTATCTACTGATTTTGAAATGCTCTGTTAAAAATTATTGTTAGTCATTTTCATTATTGCATTTTGGCTTTCACTAAAAAAACCTACTGTTAAAAAATGATTATTTAAATGATAATGATTACTAAAACCCTGGACAGCCTGAACTGCCTTGAAACAACTTAGCATATTCAATATTGTACTCACCTGGGGAGACACTAAGAATTGCCTACAACACAAAAGGTGATGCTGATAACAGACACTGTAAAGGGCTAATGTTCTTAGCTGACCTAGCAGAGAATTCTCATCCAGCAAGCCCTAGAAAGTAGACTGGAAGTGGACAGATTTAAGAAATCTATGTAGCACTGACTGTGTAAACTCCCCTTGCCCTGGAGAAGGATAGAGAGATTTGCCAGATACCTGCACACTGTCCCAAGAGGAAGGAGTTGGCTTCAGAATTGCTTTGCTCACTATAGCATTTCCAGAGATTGAGAGGCATTGAATGAAATAAGCTAGATGGTCTTCACAGAAGCTTTGTTACTGTGTAAAAAAAAGATCCCTGACTTTGGGTTTTGATGGAAATTGTGACATCTTTTGGCACTGGCAATCAGGGATTGAGTGAGACAGGTTGTGTGTCTTTCTTTTGCTTGCTAGCTAAGTGCTTCTTGGAAGGAGGCTTCAGGGTGACATAGGAAGCTGGGTTTGAGGCAATATTGTCTCCTTTTCTGTTTAAACCCCTTGCTTGAGAAGTATGTTTGTCTCTGAAGGGCAGGAAGTGATACCTGCAAGGCAGCAAATGAAAATAACATCACAGAAAGGGAATGTGTCACAGATGTGGTGTGGGGAATGTTTTAATCGTGTGGGTAGAGTGTCTCAACATAAAAATGATCCTGTATTTTGATACAATCTGCAAATGGGACAGTCCTTCTGATCTACTTAAATGGGGAGAGGAGGTGTCTCATCTGTAAATATTCACTGCTAAACTATTTTAACAAATCAGGATATAGAGTTTACATGCCTATAATCTTAAGTTTATCCTTATTCTATGCATTCAGAATGAGTTCTGCATTCTAAGACATTAAACTCAGAAGAGTCTTGTTTCTTCACTGATATGATCGGTCTGATTGTGCCAGAAGACCATCTGACCTGACAAACCAGACAACCAGCTAGCCCCATTACTGCTCAGAGATTTTCTCAGAGGTGTTGCTTTTAGATATGGTACTGATTAGATTATTTCTCACACATGTGTTCAGTCACTTTTTGCATCTAGGTAAACTTCTGGTGTTCATAACATCCTTTGGCAAGGAGTTCCACAGATCATCTATGCCTTACTGAAAGGGCTACCATTTGGTGGGTTTTTTTAGTGTCGCTCTTGTTTGCTTTTGTATTCACATCATTCCTTACTTACTATTTTACCTATGGGGTCTGATGCCTCTCTCTAGCTTTCACAGTTTTGTTACATGACTCTGGTGATAGTTTGTGGTGGGGAGAATGACACATCAGAACGCGATGCAATATGCAAAATGTGGGCAAAATGTATACACACCATAAATGTGTACAGGTGCATAACGATGATCCCCTTTGGTCTCTATTCCTTTCCTAATTGGTCATGCCATTAAGTTTGCTTTCTGGCCACTGATGAGGAATGAACTGATGTTTTCACAGTTCTCTTTTGATTCTAAGCTCTTGCTTCAAAGGGGTGATTGTCAAAACTACTCGCAGTGTGTGTAAAGTTGTTGGTTTTCCTTATGGGGATGCTTTACCTACACTGTACCCCCTCTGCCTTTTCATAACACTTCTGTTCAGTATTTTGGCAGCTCTTTGTGGTCAATCTTTGTCTTTAATAATCTGATTAATGTATGCTTCTCAGAAAAGTCTGTCATTACATGATAAAGTTTTTTTTCCTAGATCATTTCTGTATATGATGAGTGGGACATATCCCAGTGCAGATTCCAAAAGGACTTTTTTGGGTGACCCCTTTCTATTACAAAACTCCTTTTTCCCCTTCTTTTTTGCCTTTTACGTGATCATTTGAGGACCATTATGCCATGGCAGGTTACTTTTTAAAAGAATCTTGGCTGAACATCTTGTTGAATTCCTTTGTATTTCTGGACGAGGAAGATTTGAGATTCCCATAGCAAGTGTCTGCTCCAGCTGTGCCATGCCATGACTGGGGAAAAGCTGACTGCCATCAAGTAGTTCTTTAGAATAATTTAAGGGAAACTGAAATGAGCAGCAAATTGCAATCACTATAGCAAATTGCACATAAGTATAAGTTACTAAATATGAGTTTATTTTCCATTAATAGAACATCAAGAATCAAAAAGAGTTTCTATTTTGTTATTCTGGTGCTGGATTACCTACGGAAAATATTGCAAATCACAGGACAGTCCTTCTGATCTACTTAAATGGGGAGAGGAGGTGTCTCATCTGTAAATATTCACTGCTAAACTATTTTAACAAATCAGGATATAGAGTTTACATGCCTATAATCTTAAGTTTATCCTTATTCTATGCATTCAGAATGAGTTCTGCATTCTAAGACATTAAACTCAGAAGAGTCTTGTTTCTTCACTGATATGATCGGTCTGAAATTATAAAAAAATATTGTTGAATCATGACTGGGGTGATCAGAGGATAAAGCCTGACCTGGTGATAAACCATATGGTACTGTATTATATTATAATGATGTCACTACCCCCTACACATGCAGGACACCATTAAGGACTCATTTCTTAATATTAAGTGAACCCAGGTAGCCTTGTGAGTGACCCAAGTCTCTTTGGTCTTCTCCAGTGATGCATGTTAAGATCACTTAGATGTTTGCATGATGTGAAATGTGTGACTGGAATAAAACTGCATGACAGACATCCACCCAGAGAGACACTGACCCCACAAGAGGAAAGCAAAATACACTAAATGAGATGAAAATGAATCATTGCTCCCCATATATTATTGACTTATTCCAACTCCAGTCCTATCAATAGAGAAATCTGCGCAATCTTATGCGAAAGAGAGACATGAATAAATATTATTGACTGACATCAGAAAGGGATATTGCAGCTTCTACATATTCAGAAATTTAGAAGAGTGAATTTGCTAGTTCAGCTAGGTAAATTATAGAAGGCCATCTCCTTGCCTAATAAATGAAATTATGTAAGTCTTGTCAGTTACGGTACAGTTCAACAGTTGGAAAAGGCTTGAAATATATTCAGACTGCTGTATAGTCTAATGAGCCCCATTGCCAAGAAGTTACCTACGAGTAGTAATATTGATGAAACACGTAAGTTAAAGGAAAAAAAAATAATACAGTGCAGCAGTGGGACACATCACTCTCCAACATACCTTGACAATCCATAACAATACAGGGAACATTGTGTTCGGGTAATTGTTGCAGTTTCTCAAGATAAATCAATTCACTAATAAATGAAAATCCCAGCGAGTGCTAAATCATTCTCAACTTTTCTTCTTGTAACTTAGTTACAGTCAGGAAGACTCTGATGGCTTCATTACATTTGAGCCAGGACTGAACTGTGCAAAATTTATGTCCAGGAGGACAGTGACAGTTTCTTTGTCTTGGGAAAATTGAAAATACAGTTTAGAGGATAGGAATGTCTTATCAATTTTATTTAACTCTCACAAGCTCAGGGAGAATGGTAGGAAATAAATCAAATACAACTATGAAACTAGGGTGTTAGAATACTCCTGAAAAACACATTGTTTTGTATAATTTGAATGCTTTTTAAATATACTTTGTAACTATTGAAGTTGATTTTTGTTATTCAGTATCAGTATTCCACTGTCAAAATAAGGAAAATTTTGACCATTCACAGAGGATTAAGATGTTCCCAGACAATCATTTTTAGAAGGATCAGAGGATCATTTGGTGCTAATAGTTCTTGACCAGCAAAACTATGAGCAAGCTTTCTTGCAATGGCATCTGGGGAGAGAGAGAAAAAAAAAAGAAAAAGTGAAAATTTAACCAATCCATCAACGAAATAGATTATTTCCACAGGTCTGCAATCTGTATAACAATAATTCTTTATTAATCATTTTTCATTAGCTGTTGAAGCAATGGCAATTAGTATTGCCATTCTGGTGTTTCAATGCAGTGCCTGATTTGCTGAAAAATGTTTTCCTTGTGTATTTCAGAGTGAGAAAAATAAATACTTGCATTGTGTCACTACTGTGCGGTTTTAGGATCAACACTCTAGGAAGTAAGCTGAAGTGACCAAATTATTGCAAATTAATCTGCAGCTTCTGAACACAGTCCTCTCATCTCTTCATGATTCATCATCTTGTGATCTTTTGAAACAAACATGTCTGCTAATCTTGGTTAGATAACAGGGATAACAGCTGATTCAATTCCTTTTTATATCAGAAAGTGAACAATGTACCTTTTCAGAAACTTCAGGAAAAATAACACTCTTGTAAAGTTTAGTGGTATTTATGCCACGTGGTAGTAACTGGCTTAAAGACATTAGGTGAACTGAATCCCAGGAGAAGGTGAAAGTCATTCAGAGCTGGTTTTTCCTGGTGAAACAATTCATTGTAGGATTTTTATGCACCCATGGGATCACGGAATATGCTTTATTAATATTTCCTGAAGAAAATATGTATTTGCTACTGCTCAAGACAATAGCCTTAAATCTTTTTTTTGATAAATATTTCAATGTTAAGGAAGATCTCATGCCTCACACGTTTGGTCTGTCCTTTGAGAAGGTAATTCCAAGGCCCTCACTGAAAGCTTTGCTAAAATGGCACATTTCTTTGTCTACCCACAGTCGCTCCTGAACACTGGCTAACTTTGCCACTGAAGGGACCTGTCATTACTGGAAAGGCAAAATATATTTTTTTGCTAATTAATGTAATGTACTGTGGAGTGACATGGAAACTTTTGGTCAGTTATGTAATTCCTTTTAATTCGATCTATCAAATGATAAATGCTTTAATACATTTTAATACAGGTGATTTACGGAAACATTTGATGTGAAAACAAATGCCCATCATAGTTTGGAAATAATAAACTAAAACCAACCAGTAAAAATTATTTTGCTCAGCCTCTTGCAAAAAAAGTTTTTCTGATTATTCTCTTGTGGTTCTTAATTGAGCAATTCCCATTGACACACAAAGTTCCAGCCAGAGTACAGAATATTATGCATTAACAATGAAGTAAAATGGCAAGATTCAGGCTCCTGTTTGTTTATAAACTAAGCCACAAACATCAAAGCTTGAAGTCAAAGAATATGTATGTGTGTGTTGTATATAAGAAAAGTCCTAATCAGTTGGCAGTAACACAGATGCAAGAGAAAGTAGTTGAAGTGTGTATGCTGTGAAATCTAATGAGCAATCTTGCTGTTGCTGATGAAGGTCTTGTCATCCGAACAATTTATTCATCATCACTGTGTCCATACCAGTGACAGCACAACTGTTAATACTGCCAGATTAGTTCTATTTTCCCCTAAAAAGTAAAACAGTAGAAAACATTCCACCCACTCATCCCACATAGATACAGCAGGCTCACTGAGCAGTCCTGGAAGTTAGCTGCTGGCACCAAATGGTCTTAAACGTGATTGTTAGCAAGCTCGGAGCCATGTGGAGAAGGAAAGGCAGCAGAGATTTCCAGCCTGCACAGAAATCTCTCATCTCCCCCCCAGCAAGAATCATTGGAAGCTGCTTGCATCAAAAGACTAAAGAGCCATATATAAATCCAGAGGCTGCTCCACAGCATTGTGCTGTCATACCAAGACAAAGAATTAAATACAATGTGCAGCTGTAGGTATGCAGGGCAAGTGTGGAAAATTAAAGAGGAGCAAACATACCTTCTCATACTTGGCATACAAGAGATGTGTGCAAATTTTGTAGGACCTGTGTGAAAATTGAGTAAAATCCATTTTTTTTCAACTGTGCAACAGAAGGTACCATCTGCAGAAATCCAAAAGCCATATAGCATATGGCAGTATTTTTTCCTCCTTTCATTTAAATGGTAGGAAGTCTGTTGATGTGGCTTCTCTCCCTTACTAGGTTCTCTCAGTTACTTTGTCTTGACAGAGACAACACAGGTATCATAAGAGGTACAGGCTTGTCATGACTGATGTGCAGAAGACCCCAATGCAAAAAGTTTCTCAGACCTTCCATGGGCATCTCCAAACCCAGAATATCCCGTCACTTTATACATCACTGCAACAGCAGAGCTGCATCTTCTGTGGCACAGTTTGGTGGTGTTCATGGAGTGCTCCAGCTAAAGAAGTACCAAGCACAAATTTACATGTGACTTAGAGCTTATATTCACATCAAGGCCTCTTTAGAATGATAAGAAACAGTCCTGTATGGGGAGACAGCTCAATTTGTCATGCAGGAGGTAAGTGATCCTGTGGATCATTGCAGCTTCTTCTAACAGCTGCAGTGTAATTCTGGGCTGCACAAGCTGATGCCATGTGAGTCTCTGCACCTGCGGTTTGGACAGACCTGAACTGCTGTTTCCTCTTGATTGCTGATTTACTTTCATTATAGGCAACATGTGGTGTTGTTCTTCATGTGCTGCTAACTGGAGCTTGCTTTCAGAAAGCTAGATTTTTTCCAGAGATTGTCTCTGTAAGCAGTTTCTCCAGTTGCCTGATATGCCATATCCTATCAAAGATTACAAAGCAGAGCCAGCAAGGATGACTAGGGATTTAAAAAATTATCTCTTGATTTGAAAATGTGCAAGTGAAGAAAATCTTTCCTTCAATAATTATATTGCTGAAAGAAATAGAGCTCAGAGATAATAGAAAGGCCAGTGTAGTAATTGCTTGTAGTACTGAAAAGTTGATACATTGGGGAATTTGAATTGCTTAATGAACAGATTTAAAGGTAGAGATGTTATGTCCTTTAACAGTAACTGCAAATGTCCTACCAGACATCTCATTTGAGACAGGGTTTTAATTCTCTCTTTTCTCTATCTTCCACATCTTACACAAAGATGAGGAAATGATAACCCTCCAGCAATGGAAAGATATTAAATAACTGTACAAATTAACACATTTTGAAAAAGCTTTAAACATCTTGAATTTGGGCAGATGTTTTCACTCTAGACCTGCACACTCCAGCTTCAGCAGAAAACACATTCAAAGGTTTTCCAGTTAGGTAACAATACATATATGCCAGCTGATGCCTTCTGGCTTTCTTAGAAGGGGAGAGCCTCTTGCAATGGATGAGTATAACCTCTTTAAAATAGAGTTCTATCTGAGAAATTTCATAGGTGCTGATCCTTTTCTTCTCTTGTAGCTCTTCATTGGACTCTAGTTCTCATGCTAGTATGTTGTAGTGTATCTACAGGCCTACCCACCCAAAGCTTTCCTACAGAACATCTGATATCAGGAAACATGGCTTTGATTATTCACCTTCATTTAATTTGTCTCCCTCCTCTCTCCTCCTCAGTCTTCAACTTTCTCCCTCCCCTCACTCATTTCCTTTGATATTAGAGAACAGCAAAGACAGTTAACCAGGCAAATGTGCTATCAGACAAGCTTCTGCAATTCTGTGAAGCTCTATAAACCTGAAAAAAAAAAAAAAAAAAAAAAAAAAAAAAAAAAAAAAAAAAAAAGCAGATTGTGTGTGAAGGGCTGGCTACAGCTTCTGTGGAGGACTGTCCTGAATTTGTCCTCAAGAGGAGGTGGCAGCTGTCATTTTCTGCAAGAAGGAGCGCAGGCCTACTGGGAAAATATCAAGGTTATTAAAGATCAAGTGCTTGGAAGTTGGGTTGCTAAATTCTTTTGTGGATTTTCAAGACTCTTTGGCTTTTAAGAGTGCTGGCAGTGCTTGAACTCAGCATTTCTGTCAAAGCTGAGGCAGGTGAGCTCTACAGTGTAGTTTGCCCTGCTTTGCAAGCCCAGACCTCTGCCCAAGCTGCACGTTTAGATGAGAACATGTGTGTGGTCCTTTTTATATGCCCAGGCAGGAAGGAGCCAGGGATCTCAATGTGCTGCGATCTCAATATCCAAGGGACGAGGTTGTGCAGGACACTTCAGGTTGTGCCATCCCCAGCTCTGCGATACAGCCTGAGACCTGCACTGCAGAGCTGATCATGGCATTCACACTGCACCAGGGTGAGCCAATGACTGCCAGGCACTTTTCAGAAGTCATGGTCCGTTTATTTGTGCTTTTGCATAAATACTTAGGCATGTAGTTTTAGGCTTCCATGGCAGGATTGCAGAGGGAAGGGGCACCTGGCGGAATTTAACTATCACTCACTTTGTTTTTCTGCAAATCTTCTCAAAAATAACAAAAGGTGTGTTTTAATCAGCACACAAAACTTCAAGTATATTAGGGCTCAGTGCATTTGTTTTGTATGACTCAAGATGTGGACAGGAGAGAGGTAATGGCAGAGTATTCAGAGTATTCTGCCATTCTTTCTGCTGCCTTCTAGCCCCGATTTTTTCATGAATTAAGAAGCTCTGGCCCAGCCACCTGAAACAATTAGGTCACTTTTCTTTTGCAGAAGCTCAGGATATGCAATTCTAATCAGAGACTCAATGAAGCAGATCTGCATTAGCTGTTAAATGACAGCTGAATGACAATAGTACTAGGAGTTAAGTGAAATTTAAAATTTCCCCAAATGGAAAAATGGCACCATTAAAAGCGTCATCTGAGAGGATTATTCTTTTTTTCCCTAGAATTATGGAAGACAGTTGGAAAGAATTTAAACAGAACTTTGTTGCTGCAAGGAATGGATGCCAGAAATGGAAGGCAATCTGAATGGATTTTATTTTCTGACAATAGCTGGGTTTGAAGAACTAGACATATTAAATAGTTTCAACTCAAACAGTAAAACTCAGTTATAAAACCATGTACAAGAAATCTAAAAGGTATTACATTTGCACAAAAATGGAAAGTCTGGCAAATCTGAGGGAGATCTGAGAGTGGGTTGCAAAAGGTTGAGGAGGCAATCCATATTTTCGCCTACCTCTTGATGTCCTTCATGAACAATCAGGGAGTGATAAAGTTTCAAGGCCAAGAAAAAGACAGACAGCAGAGAACCAAAACTAATGATTAAAAAGAGGAGTTTGGTAGCCCATACAGCAGCTTATGGATAGTGTCCTTGAGATGTTGATTTTATTTGGGTTAAGAGAGAGGCCTAGACAGGTTCAAATGTATATCTATAGAGAAAAAACTTCTCTGCTACACTTTCTGTGTGCAACAGATAGTTATAAAATTAGTGTCTCATTGCTAAGAAAAGGCTGGGAATTGTCTCAAGAAAGTTCAAAGTGCTGTAAGAAAAGATACTGGAGAAAATGGAAAAGGCAGAGTCCACACAAAAGGACCTCCACATGTAAGCTATTTATGTTATGAAAAGCAAACAAAAAAGCCAAGACAATCTCTTGCCTTTAGAAGAATAGTGGTGATTCTTACAGATTTTGTTGTTTGGCGGGAATTTAATTTTGGCAAAGTGTATTCAGCATAAACCAAAAACACAAGAAGCGTTATTATCTCTTTGGTACTGGGGGGACAGCGCTGCAGTGGAAGATTAGTGGGCTATCAAAATGAAGAGTGTTCAGTTTCAGTTAAATGCAGGAGCACAAGCCAGCAAAGTAGGACATTGGAAAGCAATTATAGACTATAAAAACAAAGCAAAAAAATAGTGTTTATAGAAGTGAGCATATAACCTTTTTAATAGAATGTGTGGTATACAACCAGGCAGGAGAGAGGGGTATTTTGTGCTATCAAGAAAAAAAAATCTAATTACTTGAAAATATTCAAGTAATATCCTCTGCTCAGAACAGGAACCAAATAGCAGAGAGAATATGAAGTTGTTTCAAAAGGATGCAGGAGCTCCCACTGAAAAAGCATCTTTTGTCTCTCTCATTAGAAAAGGTCTCTTAAGCTAGAGGTGTCAGGAGGATCTGGGTGAGACCTGCTGCTCTATGAGCAGAAGGGGTTCGGAGCCTTACCCACTGCTCACAGCAAGCTTAGGGACAGCTGCTCTCAGCCTCTCTCTGCACGTGAAGACTCAGATGCTTGTACATTCAAGTATATTCACATGCTCCCCACTTGTGAGAAGCACAGGTTTGTTTGTCTATCACAAGCCAGGAGTGTGAAAGTGTTATAAATAACACTCTGCCATCTTCCCCACGCAGGGCCCTCCCTTCTCTGGGCAAAGGCCTCCCAGTGCTGCCTCCTTCCTTCGAACTGCTATGTTGCCATCACCTCCTGCTTGAGTGCTGCTCCCACGTGGGCCCCAAAGGAAGGCCCCATGCTCAAACATCCCTTGCAGTTTTTGCAGGTGCTATGAGGCTTCAGCAAAGTCTCCTGGCAGCTTCTGAAGTGTCCAGACTTGTCTGCTTGGGCTGAATAAATGAAAATGCAAACCCTCTTGTCCTGGTTCAGGGCAAATTTGGAAGAAAACCTCTGAATGGGGTCTCTCTATAAAGCAAACCCAAGCAGCCCCTCCCCCAACTGGTCCGGGGGGGGAAAAAGGTGGGAAAAACTGTTTATTCAACAAGCAAAGTGTTCACAAGCACAAAAAAATGAATTATATTAAACAATAAAATCTCTTGCCATTCTGAAGTGAGATGGCAAAATTGAGAAAGTCCTTGCCATGGGTTGCAGCTCAGCTCGCCCAGTCTCTTACCAGTCCCTCTGGCANGAATATCACACAAGAGAACAGCAACAGCCTTCCCTTTCAAACTTTCACACTCACCACAGAAAGAAAATCTCACAGAACATTGAATCTACTTTTGATTCTCCTCATGATGGAAAAATGAAAGAAAAAAAAAAAAAAAACAAAACCAACAGTCTAGGGAACTTCTCTGCCTCAGCTAGCTAGAACCAACTAAAAGCAAAGGAGATCTCTGTCCCACTGTCTGTCTGTACTGCAGACAACACAGTCCAGGAGCAGAATGCAGAGCAGTGAGAGCAGTTTCTGCAAACAATCTCGGTGCTTCTCTTTCTCCCCGCTTCACTCTCAGAACCAGTCTTAAAGGTACAAAAGCTAATATCCAACATAAACAGAACAGACAATTGAGGATACAAGCATTATAAAGTCACCCTAGGACACCTCTGCACTGTAATATAATGAAGTTCTTCAGTGATACATGATGTGTCAACAAAAAGGTCAAAGTCATTGCCAATTTGTCTTTATTCACAGACAAGGGTGGAAGGCAAGACTCTCTGGATTGCTTAAGTACCTTCCTGTCCAAGTTACCCACTGAATCCTGACCATGCAAAGTTTTCTAGTAGTCAAGGGGTTAGAAACTCTAATAAAGAGGCTACAGTTCTGAGGTAATAAGTGACAAATCAGTTGTTCACACCTCTTCAAGCTGAACAGGAGCACTGTCTTCATAACAGTGTGGTTAACATCAGAGGCTGTGTTGTGCACATCACAAGTGCCAAGAAAAAATGAACATCCACCTGTTCAAATAATGGAGAAGTCAGTGACCATTTTCTACAGGGATAAGAAAGGATCACACACAGACCTGAGAGAGGAGCAACAGCTGAAACCAACCACAAGGTGTAAATGGTATTGTGATGGACAGAAGAAGCCTGCCACAACTTACTTATCTGTGATTAAGAATAAAAATTACTCCTTACAATTGTCTTACTATTTGAACACAAAGCTGGATGCCTGCTGCCATAAATTACTGTTTCTCCCACAGGTCATGAAATTAATCTTACTGACAGTATACACTACAAATGTTAGTTCCTGGGTACTTTTCCTCTTTGGTGACATCTTTTTGTCTAGTGAGTACAGAGATAATGACTTGGTGACTTTTTGCTCAGTAATGCATTTTATCTTTTCAAAACAAGTCGAGAATTAACATTGAATTTGCTGGGCAGAGAATTTGAAGGAATTAGTGTTTTCCATTTTCACCCAGGATCATCCAAGAAAAGAAAATTCCTTTTCTCAGCACACAAATACACTTCAGAAATTTCCTGGTTTGACTTTTCTGCTTTGCATGGGACAATTGAAATATTCACTGAGCCAAAAACTTGAGGTGAATTGCCTGACACTAATCTGGGAAGTGGGATAACTGTAGTTATGTTGTGAACTGTGTTTTAGCTATGAACACTTAAGTGAACAAATTTGTTAAAGTTCATTATAGTTCCCTGCCTTTGCTTTAATTTTGAATTTTGTTTAAAGATGCCCAGAACAAGGAAAAAGAATTTTGGTTTGAATTGAACTTTTTTTTTTTTAGAAACTTCTTTTGGATCAGAGAAAGTAAAGTACTTTTGTTCTGCATGCAGAAACAGCTGGGAGAAATTGTTCATGCAACCCTAATACCAGCCCTTTTTCACTGGGGGTGAAAAAAAAAGAGAGAACAGGATTTATCTGTGTTCAACGATTTTTCTGTGACTACAAGATCCTTAGCTAGTGGTGATTTGCTGTATTCCATGATGTCAAATATATTTTAGGAGTCAGGTCTGTTCCAGTGGCCAGCCATTTGTGTAGCAAGAATACAGTAAGCAAAGACAGAGATTACACAGACAAATATCACATTTGGATGTTATGCACTGCTCTAATTGCTTCCTCATGACTGGCTCACAGACCGAAGAGACAGAGCTGTGAAATGGGAGGTGGTATGAAAAGAGCAGGGATATTTAGCCCTGAGTCAGCCATCTGTGGATGTGGCATTGCTGTTTCTGCATCCTCACAAGCTCATCTATGCAACGCAATGTTGGGCTCGGCAAACTCACCCTGCCCTGGCTGCAGCTGAGGGCACCCTGCATTGCACCCTGCTGCAGATCCCCAAACACCCACAGGAACTCAGCAGGCTGAACAAATGCTGTCTGCAGACTAGATCTCTGCATTTAACAGACCTGTTAAAATTAAAGGCTTGGCTTTGTCCTTAGATGTTAAGTATTGCTCAACAGTAATTTTAGACCTCCTTTTTTATATTATGAACAAAACAGTGTAACTGTGGAGAGTCTTTCCCAAAGAAGCACAGTGCTGGGGATGTAATCTGATAATGCATCTTTAGTTCCAACAATGATGATGGAAGTATTTGGCTGTTTAGACAGTTATTTTCAGTTCTGTCTCTGAAAGGTACCTGGAAATTATTTTAAATGCTTCATAGTGCAAGTTGCAGAGCAGCTCACTGCAGTTACACTGTCAGGGAGTTAATGTTTAGAAAACGCTTATTTTTTGTTTTCTTTACTCCATCTCAAAATAAATATATTCTGTTTTATATAAACAGAAATAGATCTGACTACTTTTCTTGCAAAATCTGCCTATAATATAGTTGAAGAATTTACTACTCATTTTTTACATTTTCAAAATGAAATAAAGAAGAATTAATTGATCAGCTGCTACTTTGACATCAAGGAAAACTAATTTAGAAATTTTTTTGACAGAGCTTAGAAAAGGGCTGGGTGCCAACAAGGAGATATAGGAAAGCAGTATAATTTTGCTTTATGCAGTTCTTTTTTTGCTGCACTACTGCAGTACAGCATTCTACTCAGGGCCTGAGTGTCTCAAAGTTGTTTTCTCTTGCTCCTAAGGCTGTGAGAAGCTTTGGTGCATCTTAGACAAGGGTCAATGAATTTGATGCTTGTAATCTTCAAGCATCCTTCATGTCCCATTGGCTGGGAAAATTAATTGAGAAAAAATTGCATACTCAAATCCCACTGATGTCCCAGTAAAGCCAAAGTTTTCAACTAATCCATAGCACCTTTTAAGAGAAGACAAGAACCCCAGAGTATAACTACATCAAGGAGAAGGTAGGACAGTGGGTTTGTTTAGACTACAAGTTTCAGTAGCTGAATCCGTTTTAAGGCAGAGAAAAGTCAATTTGCTCTGGACATTTTGAAGATGAAAAAAATCTTACTGTCACTGCCCACCTTGAAGAAAGCAGCTCTTGTAGCATCAAACTTGTCTAGGACAAAACTTGTTCTAGGAGAAAGCTTGGAAGATCAGGCCAGCAGTTTTACTACCATAATTCATCTGTGCTGAATCTGAGCAGAATATTACAGGAAAGGCTGCAGGTCTGACTTGCCCCAACTTGCAGTGGGTAGAAATCTGATATTCAAACACAGAATTACTTCTTTAATGTACTGGTAAGTCGCCCTGAATTTTCTTGGTTTTGAGTCTTTGAATCCCTGCAGTGGAGATTCTCACACAGCTTGATGTAAACTATGTGTATTTTTAGAACTTATGTGTTTGTTTATATATTTCCTCTCTGGGATGACAAATGTGATTGATGGTGATGTTCAACAATGAGGTCAGAGAGGTGGCGACCTGTGTAGCCAATCCTTTGCCCTCTGACCAAAGTGTATATAAGATGGAGTCAGAAAACAAGAATAGAGCTTTCCTTGCCTGACCTTCTGCTGCCTGCCTCATTCCTTGTGTGTCGTGGATAGCGACATCTGGTGCCCCGTGAGAGGATTGCATCTGGTGACCTTGTGTGGGACGGCACCCTACTGTGTGCCTGAGGTAATAAGTGGTAAGAGATAATAACCTCTACCCTTTCCTCACATGATGAGGCCCTCGTGTTGGTCCTTTGGCTTGAGCTCCTACAGAGGGAGGGAGCCTCTGTTCCTGGAGGAGACTTCCAAGAATTGTTTTGTTATGCTAGAACCCATGGGTTTTTCCGCAGCCTTCAAAGTGCCTTCTTGACGGCAGAATGGAAGTCCCTTGGTGATCATTTGCTTCAGTTTTTTACTGCAGATTGCAGTATGGAATTTTTGAGACTGATAATAACTTGGAAAAGGCTGGAAGGGGTGCTGCGTAATTCGCAGCCTCCCAGTTCTGAGGTCTCAGAGGATGGTTCCAGCCTGATGCTGTCTTCTGGGGAGATGGTGGAGTCGTTTCTCCTCGTTCTCGCTCTGCGGAAGCAGCGCTGGAATGCGGAGACTTTACTAGCCCACTTCTGCGCGCCTGCACTGTCGGCGGGACTGCCGATTGCCACCCTCGCAGCCGCAGAAGTGAGGAAAGCCTGCCTGCCCTCGGCACAGCTGCTGAGGTGGGCACGGGGTCAGCAGAGCGGACTCCACCTGTACCCACGCCGCGTAGGCGCTGGAGTGTGGGAGATCTCAGGGCTTGCGGAAGCCCTGCGGGACCGGCACCGCCGGCACGCCCGGCTCCCGTGCCGCCGCGGCAGGAGGTCATTTCCCCCGCTTCCCCTCCGCGCCGTCCTGGCGTTGGAAACACCAAGAGCGCACTCGGACCGGGGAGGGGGGATGGTCACAGCGGACTGCCCCCATTGTGGGATTTCCACAAGATATTCTGTGGAACAGCATGGCGCGGATGCGCGCCGTCCCGGGGGGCGGAGTGGGGCATCCCCTGACTCGCGCAGCAGGGGCCCCCAGTGCATGCCTGGCTCCGGGCAGCCTGGCGAGCAGCCGTGGTCCACGGGGGGTGGACCGAGTCTGTGCGGGGGGTGCGGTCCCGGGTGTCACAGACCGGCCCCACAGCAGGCGGCGCGGCCAGCCGCCATCGGGGTCTGCGCGGCCCGAGGAACCCTGCTGGGAGCAGTCCCCCGCAGCCCCTCCCACGGCCGCAGCTCCACTGAGGAATGCGAATTGGGGCGGCGCTTGGGTGGCCTTCAGGTGGTGCAGGCAGGCTCTTCGGTGAGCTCATTGCCCCCCCTGAGCCCTCCTCCTGCCTGCGTGGATAGCAGCTGCTCCCCTGTGCTTTCCTCTCCTCCTAAATCGCCCGCGCCTTCGAGGCCGGCGCTTGGCAGTGTCGCGGCACCGCGAGACAGGCACCTCCTGGCGTTGCGCTCTCCCCCCGCGTGAGCCGGGGCACCGCTGCATGCAGCTACCACCGATACAGAGGTGGTGGCCGGCTCTGTGGTGTTCACTTTTAAGGGAAGGGACGGCGCAGCAGGCGGGCGTTCCCCCCCGGCAAAGGGTCCCAGGATGCCGAGTCCCCTTCAGCGGGTCATTGGACTTCGCCTCCGTGCCAGGTGACAGTCTGGCCTCGAGACGGCGCACGGTTTTGGGATGATGTCCAAACCAAGGCTGATGCAGTGGGTGGCCGTGGGTCAGCATGGCGCCCCCTGCAGGGCAGGTATGGATTCCCTAGCTCTGCAGGTGCTGCGAGACGTGCTCTCGCCCTTGTCCCCGTGGAGCACACGGGACAGGATTCGGAGGACGATGATGCCTCGCCGGGTGGTCTGCAAGCATTCCCCGTGATTCGGGATGCTGGCCACAAGAAACATGCCCATTCGTCGTGGCAGGCACTGATTGATCTCTGAGATAGGGCTGGAAAATACGGTCTGGGGTCTCCTGAGATGATGCAAGTGCTACGACTGGTAGACACAGACGTATTACCACCCTACGACATTCGGTGTTTGGCCAAGGTTCTTTTTCAGCCGGTCGAATATGACATTTTTGGGTCTAAGTGGACTCAGTTGACTGAAAACAATGCAGCACAAAATCGGATGGCTCGTCAAGACGACCCTAGGTATGGGGTCGGGCCAGACATGCTGCTGGGTATAGGTTTGCAAATGTTACTAAGCAAATCGCCTATGAGCCCTTGGTACTGGAGCAGTGCCAGAAAACTGGCATGGCAGCATTGATACAGACAATGGAGATATCTGCACCAAAGCAGTCATTTGCCACAATTGTTCAGGGGACAGACGAACCCTTCCTGTGGTTCGCAGAGAGGCTGACAGCTTCGGTTGAGCAACAGGTGGATGATTCCGCTTCCAGAAGGTTGTTGCTCAAGACTGTGGCAAGAAGCAACTGTAATGCAGAGTGCAGGAGGATATTGAGGCCCTGCCGGGAGATCCCTAACTCTTGCAAATGGCCGAGGCCTGTGTGAAAATGGGCACCACGGGTTGTAAGGTGGCTGCCGTGGCTACCACCCTGTGCCCAACCTGGAAGGGGCAGCAGGGTGGGAAGCAGATACAGGCAAATGCTCAGGCCGGCAAGAAACAAGGGAAGAAAGTGCAAAAGGGGACCACTCCTTTGTTTCTTTGCGAACTGTGTGGACGGCCAAATCACATGGCCAATGTTTGTAAGTCAATGATTCATGTGAATGGCCAGCCTCTATTGGGCTCGGGAAACAGGCAGTGGAGTGTGAAGAGGAAGCGTGCTCAAACACTAGTGTCTTCTCAATCCCCAGAGCCAATGGAGATTGGCTGGGCAAGATCAATCTCCACACCCACCTCTCCCTGTCATTGTCCTTGAAGGGACTAGAGTTGTTTAAATTGTGTTTTTTGAGTCTTCTGTTCACAGGACAAAGAGTCTGTGGCGAGAAGGCAGTTGCTCTGAAGTTACTGAGCTGCCTCAAGTTCACTGGACTGTTGTTCTGGTCAGAGACTGTCCTGAAATTATTTGGAGCAGACATTGCTATTCTCTCCCTTGCTGCTTGGCATCTGGAATGGAATCTCTTTCAATATTAATTTGTCACCCTTTGTGACTTGGTTCAGAAGTTGTTGAACCAGGATCATCTGGAACTTTCAATCAGTCCCTGGGACACTCCTGTTTTCCGCATCAAAGAGAACTCTGGGAAATGGAGGTTGTTACAGGACCTCCGAAAGGCCAATCCTCACTGTGAATCTGAAAGATTGTTTTCTTGTGATTCATTTGTATCCTGCAGGTATCATTGGCTGATGGAATGATGAATGGTCTGATTCCTTGCACGTTTTGGACTGGGTCATTCTGCCCCATCTACCGCGAGAGACGGCAATTACGTTGTTTGAGCTAATTGCTCAATTTCAGCCACAAAAGATGGCTATCACTTTGTTTGAGCTCATTGCTCGATTGATAATTAAATGCAGGCAACAGTGCTTGCAAATTTGATTTTGCGTGCAGATTTCACAAAATTCATACTCTCAATATTACGGGAGAAATTTGACTGGAGCTTTGCAAGCAGTGTTTCTCTGTCAAATGCTCTGGAGCCATGAGCTATTGCAAGTGGAAAAATTCTTTAAAATTTTTCTTTGTGGCCCAAAACTAGTCAGAAGTCAGTGCAAGGACCCACCATCTTTACAGATGATTTGGGAAGGACAAGGTAGGCCATTGTTGCTTGGAAGGATGGCTTTGAGGGGCCAGTTTTGGAAGGTCATGAAGGTGGAGCAGCCCAATTGGTTGAAATGGGGGCTGCTGTCATGGCATTTCCAAAGTTTTCCCAGGAACCTTTCAATTTAGTCACGGATTCCATTTCTGTGGCTGACATGGCACAACGGTTGGGTTGTTTAATTTTTAAGGGAGTCAGCAATGTTGTTTTCTTCCATTGGCTGAGGAACCTTTGTTGTGCCACAGAGGCCTGGTTCTTCAAAATCAAAAGTGGAGAATGCAGAGTGAAGCCCCGCATATTCAATTGGCAAAGGCTTTGTATGCCATCGAGCACCGTAAGGTGCCGCAGGATTCTATTAACCCTGTCATGTTAAAAGCAGGAAACCATGACCAAAATGAAGGTCAACAAGTGGAGGAACCACTGACTGATGACTCTGATGTCGATGACATGAGTGATCACTCCGATGGCCCTTACATGAACAGAAATTGAACGTTGTTCATTTTCTTTCTTCCTTTTTTCTTTTCTTAATGGTAAAAGGGTGAGATGTCGCCCTGAATTTTCTTGCTTTTGAGTCTTTGAATCCCTGCAGTGGAGATTCTCACACAGCTTGATGTAAACTATGTGTATTTTTAGAACTTAGCTGTTTGTTTACATATTTCCTCTCTGGGAGGACAAATGTGATTGATGGTGATGTTCAACAATGAGGTCAGAGAGGTGGCGACCTGCGTAGCCAATCCTTTGCCCTCTGACCAAAGTGTATATAAGATGGAGTCAGAAAATAAGAATAGAGCTTTCCTTGCCTGACCTTCTGCTGCCTGCCTCATTCCTTGTGTGTCGTGGATAGCGACACTGGTACATGAAAAAAATTGCATCTCTAAATGCAACTCAAGGAATAGCTTCTCACTGCAGCTCTATTCCAAGGCCCATGCTTTAGAGCTATTCCTCCCTTCAAAGAGATGCCTACTGGCAAACTCAGGGCTGTTTTTACAGAGCAACCACTGGCGATGCTGGGTTTAAAAAAAAGGCAGAGAAGTCTCTACTCATGACCGATCAAAAAATGCCATCTCTGCATCACTATTGGGGGCCATATCCAGTGCTCATGGTGGGTTTTCTTTAAGGACAAGGCAGTTTAAAAAAAGGTAAAATTCAAGTGCTCTGCTGTGGGTAATTTAAGGCAGGGTAACTTGTGTTCTGGAGACTTTCTAGTGGCAGCTGGTGCCAGAGAAAGGCAAAAGTGAGCTGCTAAATCTGTTTTTAAAGTTATCCCTGGAAATAAAACCATTTAATTCATAACCCATTTTTTGTTTTGTTAAAGAGGCCAGGCTTGAATTTTACTGCAATGCACCACAGGTAGCAAACCTGCAGCATGGGAAATGTGAGCAACAAAATTGATTTTGTTTTCAAAGAACAGAAAGAGCTAAAAAACAAAATAAAGGTTACTTAATTTTCCTATGACCATAATCATACTTGCTTACAGTGTATCAGGAGAGTGAATTAGATCTGCAGGTTTTTTGGTTGTGCTCCTGATTCTCAGCCATTCTCTCTTTGAGGTTTTAACTGTCGTTTAACTGCTGTAGCTTTATCTGGAGCTAAGCAGCTTGCACCAATTTCAGGTGGCTGCTGCTTATTAAAAACTGAACTATACCTTTTCTCTGTTCTTAAGGGATATAGCTGAGGTTCTGAGATCATGTTTGTCAGGAAATTCACATGGCAGTTACTAGACTGCACAAGAAAGAGTGGCATTGGGGGCTGCATTTGCAAAGCTATAAAATTACTTTAAATGAGAGGAATGCTAGTTTTCCACCATTTTGTCAGCACAGAAAATCTGACTGAAATAGAAGTATTCTTGTTTGTACTATTGTTTCTAGCAATGAAATTAGATATTCACCAGTAAGCTACAACTCAGGCAAGAACTGTTCAGGCAGCCACAGACAATTCTGCTGTTCATGAATCTAATCAAAATTATTACACTTGCTCCCTTCCTCTCGTCATGATTTGCCTGTTGCCTGCTCATAAAACCAAATTTTGCTTTTCAAAGACTGATTTTTAAATCATGTCTCATAGCAAAATGAAGACCTCATAGGAGTCTCTAAGTGCTACCATAGTACAAGTTGTTATTTAAATAAATTATTTTCCTCTTCACTGGCTTTTTTCCTAGAGTTCTTGCTTTCCTATCATAGTGATAATCAGGAACAAAATGTACAGAAAAGAGGTTTAGTGAAGATCAAACTAGAAAATCAAGACAAATAGCCTAATTTATAATAACCTGCCAAAATACAAATTTTATCATTAAAGAATGATATTAATTTAAAATATTTTTAAATCTTCCTATTTCTCTATTTCTAGTAACACAACACTTTTTCACATTTCAAGTGTGATTATTCATAAATCAGCTAAATTGATTCAAAACACCATCACCTCTTTAACCTAATGAGCTGGCTTCACACTGAAGCATGTGAAAAGTATTCATATATTTTGTTTTGCAAGATTCAAGTGTACAGGTCATAATCTCCACCAAAAAGACAGTAACAAACTGTTTGGAGAAGACAATGTCTTGACTTAATCAAATTTATTGCCAAGTGAATGTGTATCTAGCAGTTTGATACAGAGCTGTTTGCAAAAGCTGTTTGCTTTCTAGATGCTGATAACATAATTGGTAGTATATGAGACTGATAATCCAGTTTTCAATTAATACCATGCAATGGCAACCTATAAAATTTGGGGTATGGGAGTTGTATGAGGAGAAGTATAATTAATGCAGATGACCTGTTAGTGCTCTTCTTTTTCAGTAATTTGTTAGTTTATTTATGTTGAATCCCTTCCTCTGGTTCGATTCTGTTCTATGTTTTTCTTTTGTGATGAGGGCAGGAATCTGTATGTGATACAGTCAAATTGACAATAACAGAGATGAGCAACAATATATAGAAGAGAGTGACAATTTCCTGTTTTCAATTCAATTCATTGATGGCTTTCTAATATGATAGAAAGATTATTTCTCTATTCAGCATAAATGTAAGGAGACTGCAGTGCTGTGTATAATTCAGCTTTTCTCATTTGTTTGGTTCTTTAACTGGTTTTTACTGCAGCAGCTTTTGTGGTGACTTATTGCATTAACAGGAGTAAAAATGAACTTTTTGTCATTGCAGCACCACCACCTCCACCCACAGTTTTTTCACAGACTTTCTGGAAAGAAATTTACAGCCTGCTTTATATGCACAATTAATAGTAACACATTCTCCTATATTTTTATAGTCAGAGGAAAGGAATAAAATTCGATAGGGTTTTTTCTTCTGTATAAATTTCCTGTATGCATATCTAAAACCAATTTTACAGCTAAGCTAAGCCTTCAGTTTCATATCTTCAATTTCATGTCATCATTATGAATGTAAACAGCTAATGAAATCTCACTGAATGCATTAAAAAATTGAAAATGCAATTCACTTTCTAATCACTGAGATTTCCTTCATCTGACTCCTCCTCATTTTCCATCTCTAAGGAAACAAGCATTCATTTTGCCATGAAAATAGGCTCCTGGTCTCTTGATAGTTGACTATTTTCCACTACAAATACTTCTTTCACCCCATGCCTTAATTTATTGTCAAAACCATCTGCTGGTGACATCAGCAGTGATGTTGCAGAGGACTTTGATTGGAGGTGCAGGAGGTAAGGCAGCAGAAGGCAGAGGTGGACTGTCCTCAAAGAAGATGAGTGATTTCCCAGTGAAGTAGAAGGAAGGAAAGAACAGAACATATTGGGGAGAAGTTGAACTGCTCCTACATAAAAAGATATTTAAAGCTCATGTCAGCTGCTAGAAATCCATATACAAAAAACTCAGTTTCAGGGACTGCTTCCATTATGCTAACACTGTGCAAAAATTATCTTAAAAATAATAACAATAATTTATTCTCAGTAAACATAAGAATTTTCCTTTCAGACATCCTGGCCTTAAATCCCCTTTCATGTTAGTTGGCTCTGATCCTTAATTCTATTTTTCTGTCCTGTGTTCCTCTCTCCCTATGACTGTCAGCTTCCAAAAAAGTTCCCCTGTTCCACATCATTCCAGTCTTCATTATCCTTGGAAAATGCCCCCTGTGGTGTACTGGATGTCTCTAGAGGCCGAGTTTCACAAACCATACTTCATGAACTGTTCTCTACTTTGTAATATGTAATGTAGTGACAAGCTTTTGAACATGAGAAGCTGGAAAGTGTAAAGATAAAAGATGCCTATGGGCAAGCAAAGAGGTCTGTTTGCTCCAAGCACCACTGACAGCATTGTTAACCACCAGTGGCCTTTCACCTGCAGAGCTTCTGGCAAAACTGTTTGATGATTTTGTGGGAGTGGGAGAGTTCTGCTCAACTTCACTAAACACTGTGATAAGAAAGAAATACAGAAATTATAAATGACACAATGAATGTCCATACACATTTCACTCTGATTATTATGAGGATATCATTTCATCCATTTTAAGTTGTGAGAAGAGGAAGAAGGGAAAGGTACTTACAAATTGCAATGTATTTGACCGGTATCAGTGTGTAATAACCCAGTTGGCCAAAGCGCCAATGTTTGTAGAATGCTTAAGGCAGGAGATGATTGCATGTGTAGCCACAAGAAATTCAGATTATGAGACACAAATATTGACTGTTTCTTTCTCTCTTTTGCAACAAGGGTTCAGGAGGAGTAGGATGTTTCCCCTCCACCATGTAGTAATATAACCAATGCTTCTACTGCAACACCAGCCGATCCTCCTTTGTGTTGTTACAGCAAGAAGACAGCACCCTTCAGTGACCACTCACAGGCTTCTCTGATCACCTTTAAAACAAAAAGAGAACGTATTTAGAAGGCCTGATCAACTAAAGGGCATCTTTCATGCTTAAAAAAAAATTCTAAAAAAAAATAGAATCTTTGTAATGCTTTCCCATGGCTGTTATTGAAAAGCTAAGGGGGTTAAAAGATGGCTGCCTTTGATCCAGTTGACAGTTTTACTGCTGTTGATAGTGCTTCTAATTAATGCCTTGTGTTTTATCATATATTTTGTGTTAAAGCCCTTTAGAATTTAATTAAATGAGCTGCATCAAACTATTGTGTAATAGGCTATGAAAGGGCTAGACATATCTGGAGTGGGAGAAGACATTGTATAATCACACAAACAGCATCTCTAGTAGCTAAGGAAGGGAATATAGTGTTTATCAGGAAATTCATACCTGATGAGGAAGCTTCATCTCATGCCAGTGAAGTATATCTGAAGTCATGCAGAGGCATGTCTGATATCTCTTAACTCTGTCTAAATTGTAGGCCAAGTCTTCATGTGAATGAGGGGGTATTGGCCCAGTGGAGTCAGTCAATTTGTGTCTGGTTTCATAAAGCAAAATTCTAGTAAACTGCCCCCTGGAGTTGGTTTGATTTTTAAAAGTAGAAACAGAAATTAATATTAGGTTTCTCTGGTTGTGTACCGGCTGATGACACACACAACTAGTATCCAAGCATGTAGTATTTGAGATGTTTATCTCCATTTACAGAAAAGGCTTAAAATCTACAGCAAACCACCAATCATTTAAATAGATTGGGTTCATCAGTGCACTGCTGAGAGCAGTTGAACAGGGAAATAAGGTTTTTTTTATTTCTATGCTACAATAAAAGTAACTTGCTTTAAAGGAGGATGATGAGAAGTAAAATACAATTGAAGCAATGGTAAGTAACCCTTGAGTATGTCAGGGCAAGGACCCTTTCAACCCAGACTTCTGTTCTACAGTCATGATGAAAGGCATAAATTCTCAGGGTAAGTGAAAGTGATTCTGTCCTGGTAACAGATTGACAGCCACCCAGGGTAGGCAGGGAGTAACTCTGACTGACATATAACTGGAAGCAGTAGAATTTTGAGTGACATAAATGTGGATGATCTTATAGGACTGTAATGTGGGTGGATTAACAGACACAGACATGTAGAAGTGGAAAGCCATTTCTTGATGATGCACAGGATGCGAGTTTGGACACAAAGCTCTTCAGGAAGTGCCTTGAAATTCATACTTGTCTTGCCTTTGTTTATCTTCCTTCAAGACAATATAACAACAAGAAGAAAAGCTGACAAAAAACCGAAAAAAGAATAGATCACATCCTTGTCTGCTCCTTTTTGTCACAACAAAGAGCATATCAGAGAAGTCCAAATTCTTTCACGCAGCTCTCACACTGGCAGAAATTTAAAGTCTTGTTAGTTTAATTCATGAAAGCATCTAAAAGTGTTGGCTGATCTCTGTTTTGCCCCTTCCTCTTAGTCTTGAAATAGTAGACCAAAAAAAAAAAAAAAGTGGAAAACCTGAAAAATCATTCTTGAGTCTCTGAAATTATTTGTTTAGGTTTCATTCCAAATTAAGACAATGGCTTGCTATTCTGTTTTGTTTCTAAATGAGAATCAAGCTACACTTGACAGGCATATTATTCCAATGGCCATGCTCTGTCCTGTCAGGATCTGCTGCATGGGAACAAAACCAAAGGAGACTGCAACTTTTATGAAATGCTAAAAAAGATAAATCAACAGTGTTTGCGATTGAAATCACTTTGTATTTTAAGGTCTGTCTTAGTGCAGAGTAGTTATAGTTGAAATAATATAAAGAACTAATAAAATCACAAAATGTGATAGGTAATAGGTATTTTTAGATGACATTTTGCCCAATGTCTAATTTTTTCATTTGCTGCACATTTGTAGCTGCTTAATTCTAGATTTTATGTCCAAACTTCTGACTTTTCCCTCTGACCTGATGAATTCTGAGAAGTCAGCAAAAGAATTCTTAGGCTTTTTAAATATGCAGAAGCTGCAAAGCCAGCTATGAAAGTAAACAAGGAAGATCAATACCAATGATAACTCCCATGTTCAGAAGGACATCTTCCTGCAATTTCAGTTCTCCTCTCCAAAGCTGTCAAGAGTTGGGGAGTCCACTGTCATCCATCAAGTAGCATTGCCTTCATTTAGACTGATGCACTGGGCAGCGTTTGAACTGTTTGAGTTCAGCGCTCTAGTTTGGTTTTGCTTAAACTTGTATGTGTCTATGGAAAATCCCTTTATGAAGTTGCCTGGTCAGTGTTTGCCTTTCTTTCTCATTCCAACACTTTCCAACACTTTCATTACTGTTCTTCTTCCTGAAGCCTTCCTACTTCTCTACTGCATCTCATCTCATCCCCAACAGGCTTGACAAGAAAAGGTCCAAATTCAGTTTTCTTTACATATCTGTGTTCCCTATAAATCTAGGTGGCACATCATGTGTGTTCTGAGATGTCGGGTATCCATAAAATAGCTATGAGCCTGTAAAGGCTAACTCCACATTTGTGGCAAAATAGCCTTCTATTCTGCTCTCGTATTCCAGTTCAGTGTGGAGACCATTTTCAGATTTCCTAAGGAGGTATTTTAGAAATTACACAAGACAATAAGGAGAATGAGAGTGTTAGATTCATATGAGAAAAATCTGAGCACTGGCAATGATCAACAGAGAGACCCTCAAGCCATTTACTTTTGAAGGTTCCAGCACAAAAGCAAAGGCGTGTTCCCGACAGTAAGGAAAAGGGCTGATCTGCTTCAAAATTCAGCATCTGCATGGGTGATGTTGTAGGTCCAGCACTGTGTGGTTGAAATGTATTCTTTCAAAGCTTGATGTTTAAGCTGAAATATTTGTTTTGCATTTGGTGTTTTTTGGAGTTTCTTTTTTTGGGGGGGAGGGAGTGGTTTTGGGGGGTTTTTTTGCTTGCTTTCTCGATTTGTCTCCTGAGACCTGCACTGGGGAAGTGGGGGATTTTACACTAAATTGATGAGCATCACTGAAATACTTAAAAATGTGTATTTCACATTTGGTGTTGGTAGTTTAGAAAACATGATTTTGCTCACTCGTGCTCTGCATTGCTTATATATCACTTTCCCAGTAAAATATACTTCAGATTTCTTTTCATTCATTAAGCATCAAAAAAATTTAAAACCTCGTTGCAGGAGTAACAACAGCTGATTCGCCGCCATATCAGGTATTTAAAGATACAATGTTGTGTAAGTAATTTGTCCAAAATGTTCTTTGTTGAGAAAGATGGGACAGGAAGGACTTATGGATATGATTGTCTGGTAAGAAATACTGGAGATGTAAAACCTGTGAGTGAAATAGAAATGAAGGCCAGCTTTGAGATGTAGGCACACTAGGCAGGAAGACGGTGATTAGCTGGAGTCAGGTTGAAGGACAGAAACAAAAGGACTCAGGAATGTAGCCCCTCCACCCTGCCAAAGCATCAGGGAGAAAGCAGATAGGAAAACTAGTCTTTAGAGTTTAGCATATAGGATGATATGGTAATATAGTAGTTCTCATAGGCTGCATGCAAAGTTTGTAGGTTTTGTATTTTGCGCTGGTTGGTCACTGTAAATTAGAATATTCAACACAAAAAGAGACAGAATGTATTGTAACAAGGACCTTGCTTTTTTCCCCCTGCTCTCTTACTTGCTCTCTTACCTCGCTTCTACCCCTTAGCTCTCTTCTATCCCTTCTACCCCTCTTACCCCTGTTAGCTTTTTTACCTCCCTCACCTCATATACTCTCCCCCTTTTCTCTTTTGGGGCTTTGCTTCAGCCAAGGCTGGTGGCTAAAGGCAGGCCCTCTTTACCCACCACCCTTGTAATAAATCCATGTGTTTCTAGAATATTTCAGGTCTGCAGAGTTCCTTGTCCCAGCTGTCCACAGATGCTACTACAGTTCTTCCTGTTACTTCCTGTTTTAATAATCTCTTGACACCTTTCCTACCGTGGTTTCTTTTTCCTCTCTAATCTTCCACCTTTTCCTTTGCTTATAATATTTCTTCCACCTTTTCCTTTGCTGATAATATTTAGTCATAATTATTTACTCATAATAATAAATAGTGTTAATCTCTAGTTGTCCACTTTACAAAACATCAGCTCAGTGTTGCACAGAGATGAAAAAGTCAAAAGGAACTTTAAGAGTTACTAAGAAAAGAAAATAGGACAGAAACTATCATCATACTACTGCACAAATTTCTGGTGCATTTTCAACCTCGACTATTACAAAGAACTAGAAAGACTACAGAGAAGGAGTGCAAGTGTAATTAAAGTTATAGAGTGGTTTATACACGAGAAAGTACTCAATGGTTTCATTAGCTTGGCAAAAAAACAAAAAAAAAGCAGGAGACGTTATCTGGATCTATAGAAGACGTGGAGCACAGAAAGTGAATAGGAAATAACTACTCATTATTTCTTGCAACACAGAAAGTAAAGGACACCCAGTGAATTTATACGTTATAATAAACTTGCTTTAATACAAACTCAAAACAGCACAGCACATAACAAACTTAGCACCACAGGGTTTTGAGGAGACCAAGATCAGAATGGATGTCAAAACCATCCTGAACAAATTCAGCGGAGAAATACATTTGTGGCTACTGAATATGATGCTCTACATTCATCCCTTGCTACTGAATATGATGCTCCACATTCATCCCTTATGTCAGTTCTTTAAAGCTATTACCCGGTTTGAAGCTACAAGATTATTTCAGGAAAAGATCACTCAGAATATTTCCTGCTTTTTATAGTCCTTTCTAAAATAGTACTTATGTTTTCCTACTGCTGAACAGAGGATACTGAACTAGGGGAACCTTTGGTCTAATTTTGTGCCATTATTCTTACATTCTCTGAATGAAGTAATTTTGACAATGTGCTCAGAAACCTGTTCCTTTATTGAAGTGTAGTGAATGATTTATCTCCTGGAGATTTAGACTTCATCTTCCTTGACATAATTTTATCTCACCAGAGCAGATACGTTGGTCTCGAGCAATGTAAGAATCACTGGTCCAAGGAAGAGTTTTGGTTGTGTGAAGTTTTGAAAAAAGATGGTTATATTTCCAAAAACTAACAAGAAAATGGAAAGAAAAGAAACCCCAAGTAATCTGGGAGATGTGTTTTGAACTGAACTTTATTAATGGTGGTTTCCTCCTGCAGTTATTTTCATATATTTATTGAGCAAAGCTATTTTCCTCACTCTGGTTATGTCTTACAAAATTCTGCATTATAGAATTCTCAGTCACGCTTGCCAGGGATAAAACACTGGTGTGCTGTAATTTAACTATAAGCAAGGTGGTTTAAATGGTGGTTATAGTTTGTCTTTAATCGGCAGGTTTGGGATATCCATTTTTGTTTTGTAGAAACTTTTAAATTTTCCTTTACATCTTTCTTTTCCCACTGCAGCAGTAATGTGCTCTTTAGTGGTCATAGGACCATGCAGCTCCCCAGAGGGATAGGCAGGACTCTGCTAAATAACAGTTGTATTTGGGGCAGGAGTCAGCAAAATAAATAAGAGCCTGTATTTCTGAAGGGTGATTTATGCCAATAGGGAGATCCTTGTACAATATGAAACAGCACTGTGTTAATCTCAGCAGAGCTACTTTGTTTGATGGGGGTTAAAAATCTGAACCCATGTGTGCTAGATTCTCTCCATAAGTGGATGCAATTATCAGCACTGTCTCCTCCTCTCTTAATGGCCCAGCAACCCTACAGTTGCACTGTTTATCCCGTTGCTTTTCTGGAAGTGTATCTATGCACCATGGCAAGGTGCATTTATGGCTGCACATTGCTAATTGCACAAGTTTTGAGGCCACAGGCCTGGTGGCAGTAAAAGCACAGCAGCACTGGCTTTGCTGCAGCCTTACTTCTGTCATCATGCAACACTTTTTGCTGAGACTTATGAGTTTTGAAGGCTAAACTTTGGACAAAAATATCTTGTTGAGTTGACTGAAGGTAATACTTTACACCTTTGGTATAAGAAATGTGGCAAATGCCAAACCTTGCATCCGGACCTTGCAGCTGAACTGTCATCAGGTGAAGACAGTTCAGCTGCAACACTCTCATCTTTCTTTCCCTGAAATGAGCTCAAGATTTTGTGAGGGATGATCCTGTGCCACACACTGCAATTGGAATGATATTACTGGAATGTAATATACACTGGAATTAAATACATGGATTGGCTTCCACCTAGTTGACTCCCTGCAGGCTACTCCATCCCCTTTAACTGCCAGGACCAAAGGCAATGGGCACAAACTGAAATACAGGAGGCTCCATCTGAGCTTCAGAAAACACTCTTTTACTCTGAGTGTGACCAAGCTGACACATATTGCCCAGAAGGTTGTAGAGTCTTCCCCCTTGCAGATATTCAGAACCCATCTGAACATGATCCTGGGCAGTCAGCTCTTGGTGGCCCTGCTTGACATTGGTTTGAACCAGATGATCCTCCAGAGGTCTCTTCCAAACTCTACCATTTTGTGATTCTGTGGCAGAGCCCCATATAACTTGAAGGCTGATATTTAGTTTACCAGCAAGTGAACAGACCAATCAGTTTGTTGCTGACAGCATTTCATGCGTACTCTGAGCCACCCCAGGAAGGACTGTCAGGACACATTAGAATAGGCTATTCTAGGCATGGCCCACAGTCATATCTGAAATGGGATCAGACTCTCCTTACAAGAACCTCTGCATTTGGTTCCAGATGAAGCTTGGGAGCCTGCAAGCAGTTTAGGCAGCTGGGAAACTTGGCGCAGAATGCAAAATTGGGAATGAAACTCCCCGATAGCATTCAAACACATAAGAACCTCTTTATGTTGCCTTGCAGTAGTGCTCCCATCAATAAGAACTAGGCCCCCAAGCTCAGGAAGAGTACCACTTAATGTCATTGTCAAAAAGTCAGCATTTCCCTGCTGCTATCACATTGTGAGAACTCACAGCAATTTCCTATTTTTAGAACAAAAATGGAAAACATAGATATCACTGTGCAGTACTGTGCCTGAACAACTGCTATATTTTTCGGGGACTTAGTATCACACAACAATATTTAATTAGACAGTGAGTTGAAACAGTAAAGTACTTTCTAAATGCTAAATATTAGTACCCAAACAGTATAAAAAACTAGAAAAAGGAAAGCCCTGCTTTCCTAAATTCCTGCAGCCTATGCACAGAAGTCAAGATGGACTGAAGCAGATTTTATCACAAGCCACTTAAAAAGAGAGATGTGGAAGCTTTGAGCAACCATGCTGACTGAGCAACCATAGAGATGAAACATTTCCAAAATCCCCTTTTGTAATCAGTCTGCACTGTAGTTCATGTATGAGTCCTTGCACAGCACAGATGTGGGCATCACTAATAAGATTTACTATTTTTTTTTTACTATTTTTCCATGCTAAATTTCTTCATCCACTGAGAAGGCGGCTTGCTAAGCAGAGGAAAGAGTTAGATTGTGTCGGATGCTGGTGATACTAACAAGAAACCTGGCAAGTATATTGTGAGATATTGCTATAATACAATAATGTTTTTAGGACAAACAATTAAAAAAATCATTACCAAACCTCTTTGAAATGCAGGAGGCACAGCTGATAGGAAAATACTTGTATTCAAGAAAGTGGCAAATCAGTTACAGCAGCTTTTCACAAAGCCTATTGAAATGATCATCACATGCAGGTAGGAATAATACAGAGATGAGCTTGCCCTCTATTTCCTCATAAGATGTTGTAAAATATTTCAGAACATATTCCTACCCTCGTGAGTGCACAGAAAATATGTCCTCAGAGTCAAACAGTTACAATTTGTTTAAAAAGTGCTTCTCTCAGGACAGATAAAAATCTTCTGGGTTTGAATTTTCTTCCCTTTTTTTTTTATTCCTCTCTTCTCCTGCTGCTCTGCAATTTAATGGCTGAAAATCTCATTTACTCAATGTTGGGTGTTAGGTTTGTTCCTTTTTTACTTTAAAGAAATTTTTCCTCCTAAGTTACCAAAGAGACTAAGTGTTGGGTACTTAAAGAGTACTTGACCACAACAAAGAGGTGGCCAAAGCTCAGCTGGAGAAATTTTTCTTTATCTGTTGTAACTCCAGAAGGGGAGAGATAACTGCCTTCTCTGATAACAAGCCAGCTGTTAAAAACCAGGTGAGCTATTGTTTCTGATCTCTGCTCAGTCTTCCACTGCCTCCCAAGCCAGCTGTTAAAACCAGATGGAGTAGTGTTTCTTATCTCTGTTCATTCTTCCACTACCCCCGTGGGAATATCTTCTGTTAATGGATCATTAAAGCTTACCAATGGCATGACCCATTTCATCATCCTATTGTGAGATGCTCCACCCAGGGAGAAGGAACCAAACCATTTCCACCTAGATAAAAAGGAGCCACAAGTGTCACCAGGCACTCTGGTGTTCCCACGAGACTCCCAAAGGAAGTCTGGACCCATCTCTGGACCCTTGGCTTCACAGGATCATCTCTTCTTCCAGCAGGACCACATCTGCCACTCCAGGAGGGCTGACTTTTCGACTGTTTTCCAACACCCTGACTAACAGGGCATCAGGTTTTGTTTCTAACTCTGT
This sequence comes from Sterrhoptilus dennistouni, assembly GCA_013397095.1. Classification (NCBI taxonomy): domain Eukaryota; kingdom Metazoa; phylum Chordata; class Aves; order Passeriformes; family Zosteropidae; genus Sterrhoptilus; species Sterrhoptilus dennistouni. The sequence goes on along the minus strand of VWZU01003185.1, from coordinate 9,898 downwards.
CAGAGTTTTCTAGACTTTCTTGTTTGTTTGTTTGTTTGCTTGCTTATTCTTTTGTACTACAACATTTGTATTTTTAATATCCCTAGTAAAGAACTGCTATACCTATTCCCAAAATCTTTGCCTGACAGCCTTTTAATTGCAAAATTATAATTGCTGTGGTTTTCCCGGTGTTGCTGGCTCCGGCCAGCCCTGGCACCACCGCAGCTTGGGGGTCTTTGAGTCAGTGAAACAGAGCCACTGCTAAGG
>VWZU01003180.1:79954-90120 GCA_013397095.1 Sterrhoptilus dennistouni | reverse complement strand
ACACCGGTATTATATGTGTATAGTTATATTGAGTTTGCAAACTAAACTGTCATGTTGTGAAAGTTTGTGTGTTTAATTTTCTTTTATCTTTTCTGTTTTGTATGAGAGAGAGGTTAAAAAAAGTTTGGTTTACACTGAGTATATGTTGTCAAGTGGCAAAAGCCCACATCGCTCTCCTGTTCTTTCTGTATACGTTCACAGCCTCAAAAACAAACATATATTGCAATGGCTTTAAAAACCAAACAAAACACCTCCATCCNACAAAACCCCTCCATCCTGTGATAAGTACCTCGAATGGATTCAGCTTTACTCCTTTGTAACTCATCCTTACATTTCAGCGTATTTAAACAAACCAACAAATGAAATACTAATAGTTAAAAGGCTGACCACGTGGCTTTGCAGTGCTGTTCATCCAGAAGCATGGCACACAATGCTTGTGCATGTGGAAACTTAGCAACTGTCAACATACATTCTCAGGGATTTATCAAAAAAAATTAAAAAATGAATGAGAGCATTTATTGTACTGTATATATATTATAGTATATGTCTGAATATTGAAAAATATAACGTTAACTAATTTATAAAAAAATCTATGTAATGCAAAATACTTGAAGCTGCAGTAGCTTGGTTTTAAACAAAAAAAAACCTATCAGAAGGACTAAAGTGCGCCTTGCTTCAGGGTTGGCTCAGGTGGTGAACTATATGCTGGGCATCTATGCAGAGCCACCTTTTGGAATGCATGGTTGGACTGATACCTATTGGGGAAAATTTTATATATATATATTTATACAACCTGTGTATACATATATATGTATACACACATACACACATGCTTGTAACAGGCACTATAGTAAAGAGGGACAACAAAAAATACACAGCCAGAGCAGCAAGCCTTAGCATTAAGAATACAGTATGCCAGAATTGAGGTTTGTGCCTCCTAGCCTAGAAGACTTAAAGAGTATCCTTTTTGACACAAAACACAAAATGTTTTCCAAAATTATTGACATGATATGTTACGCCTTTGCAGTGAGCTAATAATAAGCTAACCTTTGTGCACAAATAACATATATATATATTATATATATATATTCTGCATAGGTATTTTGACTTTGTGCAGGACAGAAAGTTGTGTAGGTATGACTGTTCTACTTTTCAGTTTGTTTTTTTAATATATTTTATTTTCTCTAGAATTACTCAAACAAAAGCAGCCTTCTATCTTGCCTTGTCTTAATGCTTTAAAATAACCAAACTGGAGATCTAACTACCAAACTGTTCATTATATTATTAAATACCAACTTTGGTTACAGTATAGTGTCTTTATTTTAGCTGATGGTTCTGTATCCTTGTGCTTTTTAAAACAGTTTTTGTTTTGGTGCAAAAGTTGTCCGGTGTCTCTTGTTCCCTTCATTAGAGAACATGCTAGAGGTATGTTTGTAGGTATTTTTGTTTAGAAAAACTATTTCATGCTCTCCATTTTATTTATTATAATAGGTAAAAAGGTTGTACTTCATCACCCATGTAAACATGCTCATGAAGTTGAAAGTAATTAAGATTTGATACACTGATATCAATTTATTTATGTAACTAAATCACTGTTTTATAAACTTGTTAATGATCAACAATTTTTTTGTTTTGATTAAAATTAGTTTTTTGAAAGTTGATTCTGCTTCCTTTAATGGTGTCTGTTACTGGAATTGAATTGTGTTCATATACCATGAATGCCCATCTAATGATTTCACTGCAGTGTGGTGAAGTCCAAGAAATAAATGTTATGTTCCTCAAAAATCAGCTGAGGAATGGTAGTGTTCACAGCTGCTGGTGGAGGAAGACCTGGTACGTCAGAGGAGGGGCCAAATACTGCCTGTGTCTGAAGAGGTGTGTTCTGTACATCAAAGAGTAAGCCTTGACCTACCATCCTGGTCAGATCCTGGAGGGTGTGTGGGTGTGTTTCCTTCCACTCTGGATTTTTTGAGTGACCATGGAAGTTGATACGTGCTGCAGATGTATTCAAGGACAATTCTTTCTGTTCATTGATTGGCTTTTCTAAAGTGTTTTATGTATTTTCAGTCATGCAGCTCATTCCACTCAGCATGACATTCTTGCTCATCAGTTGATAGCTGATATTTCTATTTTTTGGAGCCCTTACTCCATAGGAATTGTGAATTTTCTAGCCCTCAGAGAATAATGCAGTATAATACGGTTGAAGAGGAAATTGAAGAGGAGCTTTCTGCTTTACCACCATTTAATCATATTAGGAATGTTACTTCATGTCATATTTGATCTGATCACCTTCAAATCGCTTTTTTTTTTTTTTAGTATCTTCAGCTAAAAAGAGAATTAGTATGCAGCAAGCAACTAACAGAGATACCAGTGTAACCATGAATTCTGACAGTGAGGCTTGCATCACTGAGGATTAAGAAGGAAAAGGTCTGAATCTTTGTACAACTTGTCATGTAAAAAATATGAGTCTTCTACCAAGTCTTGCTAACAGCTGAGATGTCCTGACCTAATAGTGTTAACATTCTTGTGACATTTTGTGACCTCTATTCCTTCCAAGTATTGAATTCTCATTATATTTTTGGTTCATTACTTTGTCCTAGATGAATTATCTGTCATGGACAGTAGCCCACCAAGGAAAAAAGGGAAGTATCACTCCATTCCGTAATAAAGTTTGCATGGTTGCTTTTTTTGGTGGTGGTTTTAGTTGGATTTTTTTTTCTAATTTTGCAAATAATACCACAGTAAGGATAGTTCTGGAGGCGTAGATTGCAAAACTGAAGCCTCTTGTAGACCAGGTGTTAGAATTAAATTCAGTCATGGTAGTTGTCACCTGGTTAGAAAAAGCATGTGGCTGCTTCTTGCAGAACTAATGGAATTCTATTTAGCTTATTTTCATGACTGAGTAAAATCTCTTCAGTGGCTGCTCTGGTGCTCTGCAGTGCAGTTTACACCACATCACAAGCCCCCAAGGACACCACAGGCTTGGCCAATTTCTCTATTTCTCTAGTAAAAACGTCTCAATATGTCCCGCCCTTGGTTTGTGAAGGTAGGAGGAATTCACCAAAAAAATAAAACCCTGAGGGCTCTTGCTAGAAGCTTTCAAAAGTCAGAAAGTCACTCTTTAATATTTCTTTAGTGTTCTGTCAAATTAGTTCGAGCTTTTTCTTTCTGTTTTGATTTTGGTTTTGTTTTTTTTTAGCAATTCACATTTTCATGTAAGTGGGTGTAAGTGACAAGTGCAGCAAAACTGGGGTGCTGCTTAAACAGAAATATTGTCTTCTGAGGTGTAGTTAGAGTGAATTTGCAGTATTTTTTTTTTTTACTGAGATGCCTTAAATTTCATAAAAATTAGGATTTTTTACTGAAAAATCATACAACTTCCATTTCTGCTTTAAGAACAAAAGTTCTAGGAGTTAATCTAATTTTAATGGAGGATGTTATTTGGAAAAATAGCAGTATAGCTGATACCTTTACCTGAATTCAGAAGTATGATATCCTCAGGTATCCTCTTGCTCTACAGTTTTGGCTAGAGGTGAAGTATTTAGAGACAAATATTTTTCCACTATTTTAAATGGTTGCCCTGTTAAAACTATATACTCTGTGCAAGGATAAATGGGGAAACAAGGTGCATAAACCACAGTGTTTTGCCAGACCCTTGCATTGCAGCAGGCAAGACTGTACTGGATGTGAAATTAAAAGCTTTGTAAGAATCTTAATTGCAGAGACAGCAAAGTGTCAGATACAGCTTTACTTGTGAGAAGATGTTGGTGGGATCTGCCTCCTCTGGAGAAGTGTACACTCCATACTGTACATGGGGAGATAACTAAGGGATGCCTCCACTAACACCCTGGGCAGTCAGCATCAAGTAGCACCTACCTGTCAGCTGAAGTGTTTGCAATCCATCTTTATGGTGCTGTCTGCATCCCTGCTTTTACTATAGATAGAGAATTGCATGCTCTGAGAAAAAGAATCTGTCTTAAAAAGAAAAAGGTGCTGTATTTGCGGACAACTCCAAGGTCACAGGATCTAAGATTTCTATTAACATATATTGACTACAAAGCACAAGTTATTTGTAAAGCCAACCTTGACTAGTTTCTATAGCTCTTTAGGTAGAGAGCAATAATGACTAGGAAGTACCACAATCAAGAGTACCACCCAGTGAGTAACCTTTTGCTGAGTTTTGTGACAAATGCATTTCATTGTTGAGATTTTTTTCTTCCTCTTTAACCTTTGTCCTTTTGCATATGTAATTTAAAGAGCTTTGTATTTGGAAAAATGTTTACATGAAAGGTGATGTACTTGTGGTTTGATGATGTAAAATGAGCAACAAGAACTATTGCTTGGTAACCATGGTCCGTGGTGTTGGAAAAATCTGTGGAGCAGTGAATGGGAAGGGTGAGCCAGTGCAGAGGCTGGTGAGCTCACTGAGCCTAAGGGAGCAGCCACAGCTGACATGCAAAACCAGCACTGTCTGCCTTTCTACCACTCTGACCTTGAAATTGTTTGTCTGACCACAAGGGAGTCTTGGTTTGGTGTCTTAGGCATCAAAGGCACATCACTGTTCACAGAAGGATTCTGGAAAGTCAAAAAATGGATGAGGGTGATTAAGGACAGAGCTAAATATTCCTCTGGTGAAGCTGCTGGAATTACATCAAGGCTAATGTTGGCAGACACTTTTGGGAAGGCTGTTAGTTATAGGAAAAAAAGTAACAAGAGAAGTAGTGCCAAATTCTGCCTGGTCAGTGGACAGGAAAAATAATTTGGTGTTTGCAGCCTTCATTTCCAGATCTATATTGCGTTAAGCAGCAGAATGTCTACTTGTAACCCTATATTTCCTGGCTTTTCCAGTGCCCAGGCGAAAGTCAGGCAAGTGGCTGCTCATCTCTTATCAAATGGTGTCCCTGAAGCTTTCTGTCACCTCTGAGAAAGCAGGGTGTGGGAAAGTGGCTGGCCTTGCTTGGGCCATCTTGCAATGTTTTGAGGTACCCTGAGAGCACAACCAAACCAATTCAGGATGCCAAGATTGCAACAGGGAAAATTACGTGAAATGCTTTCCCAGAAAATTCCCATTTGTAAAACTCTTAACAGCAGTTAAATGAATGGAAAATGTGGATTCTGAAGAAAACATGATGTCTTTCCTGCCTCTAATTGATGCTTCAAACATGTTTACAAGAGCAATAGATTAATTAAAAATATCCCAAATAAACACCGAAGTGGGAGACTTGTTAACTTGTTCCTGAAATGAACAAGTGTACTTGGAGAGGAATTTTGTCATACTCAAACTCTGCCTGTTGCACTGTGAACATGAAGGTGTGAAAGGCAGCTGTCATTAACACAGCTGTGACCCCTCTCCAGTTGGTTTTGGTGGGGCAGAGGTAAGGAGGTATTTTTGTGTGGTGTTTTCTCTCCTTAGTTTAGAGCCTTTTTCTCTCTAGCCCCCTCATGCTGCCTGGTTACTCAGGATGTGTTTGCTCCACCAATCCTCCGTGTCAATACAAATGTCTGACCCACTGCGTACTTTTTTCTCCAGCAGCCTGCAATTCTTATACTTTTCAGGAACTTGTCTTCACTTCTGTCATGCTGCAGATTCTGGGGACTTTTAAGTTTTGAAAAATGAGCCTCTCCAACCATTCTTGAGAATCTGGAGTCTAATTTAAAAACACTATGTGCTACAAGGCCTTTGGCTACTTAGTAATTTAGCAGGTCTTTAGTGTTCTTTGTCTAAATCACATAATGAGAAACTGAGAAGCTTAATAGATAGGTTCAGAAATTTTAATGTGAGATGATACCAAAATACTGAAAAAGAAAATTTAAGCATTGCATTATGGAGTGGTGATTGTAGAGGGAGACCGTACTCAAGGGTTTTTATCTGCTCTGAACCTCTCAGTATTTTATGTGAAGGAAAGTCCATGTGAGAAAGACTTAACTATTGCATGGTGGCTTTGGTTTCACAGCCTGCATTTGCCCAGCTATTATTGTATTCTCCATCTGAAATGATCTAGGACTCTTTCCTTATCTCAGCAATTCCCGTTTTTTATCCCACCACTCACATGGTATATACAATGTTATACCGTGTTCCTCTTGTAACTGCTGGACTGCATTATGGTAGTGTAGAAGTAGAGTTTGTCCAGATTGGGTTTGATTTGACTTTGTATGGAAACCTTGAGCCTAACACTGGCAAGTTACTGCACCTCAGAGGTAATTAGGGACTGTATGTGCAATTCTCACTTGTGGGAGAAGTGGCCACGGCTCATGAGGAAGCAGTATGGTACTAATCAGAGTTTGATGTCATTCATTTTGTGAGCATTTGGACTTTCTTGCACAGCAAATGCAGGCAATAAAAGCCAGAAGCTAAAAACCAATTTTTTTATGGCAATAATTCACAACATTTGGTCTTCCATCAGAAAGAATAAAGTCAAGAAAACAGTAATTACTGGCAAGAGTTAGAAGTGCATCCATCACTAAGCATATGCACTGCCAAGGCACAGATTCTCCACTCCAGAAAAGTTCAGGCAAACCAGACAGGATGATTTTGTCTTTTAATCGCCAGTTGTTTAGTGCCCAAATGGTCTGTATGTAGTTTGAGAGTGTGTGTGGGAGACCTAATTGATGAACTGAAAGGGCACTGACTGTGTTGAGCCCAGTATGAAAATGCTGGTTTATGCTAGTTTGTGCTGCTGAGGTGGAGAACAACGTGTTCCTGTCACGCTTGTCGCCTTGGCCATCACACTGGGCTATCTCGTTGCTCACCCTGCATTACTTACAATGCCTCTAGGTTATCTATTGCCAGCAGCAATCCCAAATGTCTGTTTTCTGGTGATAGGAAATAAAATGAAAGACATTTCCAGCATCTGGACAGGTGCTTGAGAAGTGCAGCTGCATTGAGACCTCTGAGCAGAAGCCTGAGCTTTAGTATCTGCTGAGTTCAGGACTTGAGTTTACAACTAATTTCACAATGCTTTTGTTTTTGCTGCCACTCAGGTGTGCACTTACAGGTGAGCGTGTTCAGTGGAGACAAATGTAGACTGACATCATGGTGTGGGGACGGTGTGTCTGTGTTGGTGTCCAAGCCCAAACATGGCTATTATCCATGGGCCAAAGCTTTTCTTCAGATGTTGCAGTTGGGTGAAGCGTTTGTGGAACAATCCATGGGCCATCTGAGTTGGGTAACTGATACCCATATCCATGAACGTCCTGCAAGGACAGAGGGACAGAGGGCTCAAGGGGAACAAAACAATGAGTCAGCACGTTTGTTTCTGTCCTTAAGTCCATGTCTTGATAAGCCATGGGCATAGATAGTCCTGGAGAAACTACTTCTTCCTTCTTTTCACTAGTACTGATTGCTTCTCTACTGTACAATTGGTGGTAAGGATTCAGGCAGCAGCTTGAGCACTGTGCATGGCATGTGACTGAGGGAAATCACAGATATTCCTTACAGCCTCCCTGTGCTGGGTCCTTCTGTCCCATCCATGAGCCTGACTGACTGCTGCCTTTGTTTGGAGTGAATGCTCGTCTGTGCAGCTCTTGGCTTTCTGCAGATGTTGCAACTTGCCAGCAGTTCTGGTAATTTTCTGTATGTAAGAATTGTGAGTAAATAAAGTACTTACTGAATTGCGACACTGTGGATTTGTGGTTAAATTCAGAAATTACAGAGTTTTGGAATTCTGCTGTAAAGAATATTCCTTGCCCAGTGCAGTGCATCCTTGATGTCTAGCTTTTCCAAACAGTGGTGCTTTTCAGCTTGCTACATTTATTTAAAGTTCAGCAGCATAACTGCAGAGCCCTCTTCATGTTACAGAAAGTACATACAAGACACAGACCTCTGGAAGCTGTAATTCAAGAAAACTAAATCAATTTGGTTCTGGGTTTTTTTTCCACAAATTGTTACCCTATATACTGGATGAGTAGAAGTTCTCTGGCAGGGATCCCTAACATGAAGACCAGATGTAAGCCTGGAATTATCCTTGGATTTAGCTCTGTTTTAGTCAGATAGAGGATCTTACAGCTGAGCTTCTGTGTATGAATAGTCACTGTGAAGTCAATGGCTAACTTCCATAAAGTATTTCATTATCAAGAGGGTTCAGAAGCCCAGTGGAGTGCACAGCCTGTTCCTTCAGCAGCTGATGGGAGCCCGTGCAAAGTGTGTCAACCTAGGGGACATCTGCCCAGAGCTGCTGGGGTGATCCCCACCTTCAGACCTTTCTGCAAAGCTCCACTGATGGACCCTGGGAGGAGCCTGTCCTGCTCTGCCTGGAGAGCCCAATGCCCGTGTGAGACACAGCTCATCTCAGAAACGGGCTGAGGGAAGCTGGAGAGGGAACCTCCAGGCTTTCTTAAATAGAGCAACTTTTCATTTAATTTCCTTTGTTTTCATTATAACAGCTTAAATAAAAAGCAAAATAGGAGTGAAAAACAAAACTTCAACAAATTGCTTCTTGGCAGCTCTGTTTCACTCACTGATGTTCTGCAAATGTATCTTTTCAGCCAAGTGCTTAAAAAAACTCTCCTATTTAAAGGTAGCTGTTTTAAGTGCTTGCTAAAGTAGGTTTTCGGACTACTGCTTGCTTGCTTACCAAACAGCTCATTACCGGCCTGCCTCAGAAATGTGCGTGGGGAGGAAAAGGGAGATTTCCTCCTTAGGTGAAGCTCCCGCAGCAGTAATGTTGGAGCACTTGGAAGAAGTGGTTATTGTCCAGCAGCAGCTGCTTTTAAAGTTTGTAAAACAAATAACTGACTACAGCATGAGAGCAGTGAAAGTAAAGAGCTAGGATGTCAGAAACTGAAGACAATTCATTATTTTTATTTAGATAATTTTGGGCTACAAAATTAGGGGGCTAGGATGCCACCATTGCTTTAGATAAGTGTGTATGCATGCACAGTTTTAAGTCCTGATAGAGAAATGCAAGATTGTGTCTGTCCTTGCAAGTGCCATATGTTTACAGCTGAGTTATAAAACACTTCAAAACTGGGGTTTATAATGAAAATATTAACACATCCTTAAGCATGTTGATGCTAACAGGCACTATCATAAGAGAGGTATATTTTTTCTGGAAGAGATATACTGGCCTCTGCCTGAAGTGAAGCTTGTTGTTTCTGTTCTTCAAACCAATTGAATCTTCAATGGCGTCTAAGAAACCCTGGGTGTTGTCTGCACTTCATTTGGTGCCAGTATGTAGCAAAGTACTTTGTTGATATCTAAAAGCTTTTACAGTTGCAATATGGAAATGACAGCCCTTTTCAAAACATGTAATTTTTCCAAAGTGTGTGTGATAGAGTGCATATTTTTTTCCAGCTTCTTACCTACTTATGTCCTGAAATAAAGCCAAATATGAAGCAACTGATCTAGTTCTTTGTGTTTTGGGTGCCATCACTATGCCTGCTCTTGTTAAAATTCCTCCCATGATAAACTTAGCTTCTAGTCATTAATATGTTTTACTAATTTTCTTACAGATTTTAGTGGGTTTCCAATTTCCTTATAGGCAACAATAGAAATTTAACATTGGCTGTAGCTAAAACCTTTCACCCAACCTGTTGTGATCACTTTTGGGTGGATTCTTCTCTTTTAATAGCAAGCTGCTGCCAGCCTGGGACTGGAGCAGGAGAGCTGTGCGGCATTTCACACCTGCTCAGGAGGGTGAAGCTTGTCCGTCACACTTGAGATGGCAAAGCAGATCTGTAGTGATGCAAACTGCAAGTGATGCAGTTTGGACTTGGGCTGTGATCCCAGGAGATAACTCTGCAAAGCAGCACAAACAACAGCATTAAACACAGGAGTGCTGCTATTCTGTTGGATATGGCTGAGCCTTTTCTGGGATCACTACCACAGTCTTTCCATTCTTGTGCATGATATGTAGAAATAACATATGTTTTTCAGTGGCTGATTGTTGTGTTTCCTTGTTGTTCCCCATGGAACATGATGTTCTCTGTTGCAGTCTGCTGGTGTGTGCCAGCTGCCCCCTGCAGCCTGGTGCCCCAAGTCAGCCATGTGGGATGAAACTGTATTGACTGCAGGGTGAAAAATATGCCTGAAGAGGCTCCAAAACAAAGCAGGGAGTTCATGGTCAGACTCTGGGGCCACGCTTCAACGGGGAAATAAAAAGGGGACCGTATTGCTTTGGGGTGAGATGCTCAACCAGCTGCTGATGGGAAGGTAGATACTTAGGAAG
>VWZU01003180.1:53414-79873 GCA_013397095.1 Sterrhoptilus dennistouni | reverse complement strand
TACAGGGAAGTGGTGGATGCCCTATCCCTGGAAGTGTTAAAGACCTGGTTTTTTTGAAGGTGTCCTTTGAAGGAGGGGGTTTGAAATTTTATGATCTTCAAGGTCACTTTCCAAACCAAACCATTGTAAAACAATATTAGAAAAGGAAATCCCAGTGATAAAGAAAATAAGGTGACTTGTCTATATGTTCTGAGCATCTGTGTGCATGAGGAATGCCTTGGTGCAAACGTTGGGTGAGAGCAGTAACCTGGAGCATAACCTAGACAGTCTGTGCAAAGTCACCATCTTCCTAAAAGTGTGCAGTTCATACATGAAGATCTAACAGTCTTTCTTCTCCAAAAGGACACCAGAATATTTAACTCAAAATCCTGAAGCCCTGTGACCTTATTTATTAGGTTTTGCTTCTAAAGCCTCAGGGTTTTTTTAGGTTTTCCTGTAACCTGCCTTCCTTCTACATCAGTCCCAGTGAGAGATGACTTTCTCAGGTTAGAGGCTTGTTCCTCCCTTTAATGGTATCCCAAAGGGGACTCACAGGGTGGAAACAAAAAGCAAATTCTGTGCATTGTATCCAGTCTTTACACATGGCTGTACTTTTTTGAATGGTGGGAGTTTACTTCAGTGAACTTCAGGACTGAAAATAACAATGAGAAAATTACTGTTTTGCTTTAGACTCATCGCAAATACAGCAGTGGTGTGTTACCCAAATAAATCACTCATTGCAAGCTGCTTTGTGCCTTCCTGTGACAATTAATAATACCTGAATCAAAGCTGTCAGGTAAATGTTTTTATTACACTGGTGTCTGAAGACCATAGTATGGCCCATGTCTCCTTGAATCACCTTTGCCTTTAGAGTAAGTATTGGAATTGACACAGAAAGAAAAAGAATTCTCCTATTTAAAACTATATGGCACTTCTCAGGTGGCTCCTTAACTTCTTGAGCCTCTTACCTTTTCAAGGAAGGAGAATGGCTTCTGCTGGGCAGTATTTTCTGGCTAATCATTCTCCATTGTGCAGGTAGTATCAATGTGGTAGCATATGAACTTCAGATGTAAATTGCAATAACAATTTATGTAGCATCTGGAGGGAAGATTAGATTATATGTTTGTAATACTTGTGACTTTGATTACGGTCTTCCACAGAGCAGAACAAAATTGGAGGGATCAGGAGCAGCAGGTTGTTTAGCTTTCTGACACAGCTGGAGAAAATTAACTTTATCTGAATAGTACTACTGTTAGCACTAGGTTTGCTATCCATGCATTTTGGTTCCTCGACAGTGGGACAATGGATGAGCTGGATGTTATTATTAACTTGTCTCAAAATGTCATGTAAAATTAATAAGTATAGAGCAAAAGTGCTTTCAGATCTTGAGAGGATTAAAGAGTGTCATTGACAACATGGACTTAAATATGTAATGGGATGTAAGCTGCATTCAGGGATTTCTGTAATAAAGATAATGGAATCTTGAAACACAAGAGGGTCAGTGAGCTTTTGTTTTGATCTTATCTACTCTGTAGAAACTGCTCTAATGACAGATATAGTTACAAAACATTGGTATCCTATCATGTTTGCAACATGACTCAGGTAATGTTGATAGGAACGACCTCTGCCTTGACCACATTCCCAGACTGTGGCCCTGTGAGGTCTATTGTTAAAATGCAGATTGGGAATTCAGTTTAAACATAGTCTGGGCTCAGTAAAACTAAGTGATGCTTCTGATGAAGCTGTACTGAGTGGCTAGTTGGTCTTTTAAACCATTTTCTGCTAGGATGACATTACAATCTATTGCCTCAATACGACCTAGCTGAGGTAATTTCTTCAGCCAATTTTGACCAATCCTTCTTCTCCCATTTAATCTCTTGTTCCTAAATTATGGCCATTTGTATGCTGCTCTCAGCTCATAGCAGAACTGACAGTGGGGATTAACTGCTGTTGAACAACATTTTCTGAAAAGGAAAAAAGTGCCATGGTTTGCTTTGTAGAGACTTTTTAATTAGCATAATTTAATCAGGTGTGGGTTTTTGTCCAGGGTAGCCCTCTGTAATATACAGGACACAGCAGAGGGCAGCCAGTCAGGACAGTCTTCAGGTTTAAGCTTTGGGAATTTCCCTGATTTGAGTGCTGACAGGAGACTTCCAGGTGACAGCAAGATTGAGACATGAGAGAAGCAACTTGACATGGCTTCTCAAGAGGTTGGGTGGAATGGAAAGTATCCCTCATCCTGCACTCCCTTGGCAAATTTCTTTCAGATAAAGCTAATTTCTGACAGGTTATATTCAGTACTAGATATGGCATTGTAAAACAGAAACCTGGGGGAACTGAGGAACCTTGTCTGTTCACTCAAAATGTTTTAAAGTCTGTTGACCTGAAACATGTATTGTCATTCCTGATTTGGAAGTTTTCCAGTTAAAGTCATGTCCACAAGAGATTGTTCCCAACAGTTATCCACACAGTAGCCTCTACTTTTCCTGAAAATGTCTACAGTTCTCACCTGAGGAAGCAGAGGCTGCCCTTAGTGATGACTTCTCAGCCAGGTGGTGGCAGGTTGGAGGATGCTATAGACTATTTAATGCCCTTTTTCATGCAGTGTAATCAATTCCTAGGTGAACCTTTAGCAGTATCATTTTTTAAGATAGAGAACCATCAACATGACCTTCAGCTCTTAAGAGTTTCTAGGATGAGACAAAAGGGTGTCTCTGTCATTTGTGGGTGTTGTGCTCACCCATAAATGACCCAACAGCCAAGATCTTACAAGGAAAGGAGGCTGGTTCCACCCAAGAGATTCCTCACACAGCAGGAAGTCAACAAAGGAGCCACGTCCAAAGACTCCTAGGCTGTGTTCTGGGAGAATGTGTAGTTTTGCTTTGTTACACTGATTCATGAGTGATGTGAACTGTGCTCAGAAAGACCAAAGGGCAACACAGGCTGCTGGAATTTGTATTAGGATTGGAGCAGTCTTGCTGGCTTAATAACTCATTTTTGCATCATAGCAATGAGTATCTCCTCTCTTTGATTGTATTGATGTATGATTCCAGTTACTCCAGCCAGTCCTACCCAAAACAGGAGGAGCTCCTCCACTGATGGTCTTTTAATGCACAGCATGAGTAAAAATGTTTCATTTATAATTGCCACAAACATTGCTTGCAACTTTTTTGAATGATTAGATATTTGCACTAGCTTTATTTAGCTTGGGAAACAAGAGTGAAGTCATAGTCTTCAGCACAAACTACCAATAAAGTAGTCTTGCTCCATGCTTACTCATGATTACTTTGGTGCCTAAGTTCAACACTGAATTACTTTGGTGCCTAAGTTCAACAATGAATAATTATTTCAATATAATGTTTCCCTTATTTTCAAATATTTCTGTACGTTTAAATGGGAAAGAAAAACCACTACATTGACAAGTGGAGCAAATGAGGAGACTACAATATGTGTGGTGCTGAAACAGAATGATCTTCATACAGGAAATCTGAGAGATTCGTGGTCATTGTGCAGGACACATGCAGAAAACCAGATCAAATGCAGCAGTTGGAGTCACTGGAGAGCTACACAGGAATTCAGAGTGGGGAAAAAAGTAAACAATGTATATTATTCATCCTTTGTCATTTGCAGTTGAGGAAATGGAATGCCTCTGGCACATCTGAAGAAGTTCATGATTCATCTGAAGTAGTGAAAGAACTACAAAACCAAATAGTAATACAAACCCCTGGGGATGTGTTGCTACAGTCTTTTACATAGCATTAGAGCCACTATAAATTGTTGTACTAAGATAAAAATCCTGGCAAATATTTGGCGTTAAATTCTTGAGATATGAAACTCTTCATTCTTTGAAGTCAAGAGAAGTTAGTCTTGTCCAGCACAATAATACTAAAAACTTTTACTTTTATTGGAAAACCATTCCAATTCTCTTTCACCCTACACTCATGCTGTTTTTACTGGAGATGCTCCAGTGGTGAGTAGTGTTATCCACAGCACCTCAGCTTTGTGGACCTGCTGGTGCAGCCTGAGAGCCCCTTTAATTCACAGTAGGCATTGTGAGGTTTGCTTTTGATCTGGGAGGTTACTGCCATCACTCACTTTCACTAGCCACTACAGAGAGAAGCATTCCATAGAAACTGAATTTTGGAGTAGTCACAAAGCAGAGAGCCAGATGGAACCAAGTAATCAATGGCTTAAAAAACCAGTTGTTACCTATATTCAGTAGTCATTGTGGAAATGTAGTGAGCCACTTGAGTGGTTGTTTTCCACATATTACCTATTAACTTCATTTCTGTGTGCAAGACTAAATAAACAAACACGTACCTTCCTGAACTGGGAAGGGCAAATACTCCTGAGAGGCAGCATCACTTTAACAAATTATAAGTATGCAGCCATTCATGCCTGGACTTGATCCTGTTCAACCTGACATTTGTGGCATGAACACTCACTGTTTCCTTCCTCCTGCTGCATTGCAGGTTACTTGCTCTGTTTTGTAGGCTGGGAATTCCATGTGTTAGAGCATGGATGGAAAAAAGAGGATGAGGGTTTAGAGAAAACTAAACCAAGAATTCACCTGTCATGGGTTTAAACCCCAGAAAGCACATGTTCTCCAAGTATGCTTGCTATGGCTTTTTAAATAGCACTCAAGCCACTGAGAATAGCTGGGCTCAGGCAAAAGTAGGTGTCACTGGAGAGGTAGTTTGGGGCTGTATGTTATGTAATTACTCCAAAATTCTGTTCAGTCAAGAAACTGCACACAGCAAGTAATACAGAATAGTGCTGTGAGGAGAACAAGAACCACATGTCAGCATGACTGGGGTTAAACTCAGGTTTTGTGAGTTTTGGGGTTTTTTTAAATCCTCTTGCAGTTTAAACACAAAGTTCCTTTATCTTTTAAATGTCTCTTTCTAATATGTATGAGCACATCATTATTAATATTAGACCTTGCTGTGGCACCCATCATTATTTTTCTCCCTATATCCCTATACCACATGATTTTAGCAACTAGCTTCAAGAATGTGGGTGTACACTTCACCTGGCTTTAGACACAACAGTTCCAAATTCCTGCACAGTTCTGGTCCTGGTTTCCCACTCTGGCAGTTAGGCCATACAAATCACCAACCATTTAAGCAGAGTTCAAACACAGCTTAGCAATGCTGCTTATAGCCTAGAGTGAGCACAGCTGAAGACCAGGCATGCCTACTGAATTATTCCTATGCATGCTGCAGGGCAGGCACATCTGTGTTTTGCAGTGTGTTCAGCCAACTAACCCAAATGACAGATAAAATGTTCCCTTTTACCCATTGCCACTGAAGTCTCTGCCACCCTTCACATGTGACTCAGAATCTACTAACATCTCTTTTCTGTGAGAAGAGTATAATGGCCTGGCTTTTCTATTCTCATTTTTTTCTCTAGTTTTTCCCTTCCTAAATAAAAGGTGCTTGCAATGCAGTGTGATGACTTCCCAGGTGCACATCCCTGTGCACAGCCTTTAACATGATTCATATGAAGTTATGTTGTCCATTATATTCTTTATAGTTTCTCAATAGCTGAGGTATCTTTCATTATATGTTGCTGAAAGCAGGATAGCCCCTAGCCTTGCTGCCAAAATAGTTAATGTTTCTGAATAGGTCCAAGCTTCTCCTTTCTTGCCCAGCTGGTTTTTCTGCTGTTGTGCTGGAGTTAGCAATTGTGATGCAGTTTGCTTGCAGATTTCACTACCCTGGTCCCTTATGGGCTATATGCCACATACATTGCCTTTCAGTTCATGCATGCTAAAGATTTCCTAGGACAGAAAAGCCCCAGAAGGGTCCTGCAAAGACTCGAGTGAAAACATAGATGAAAGTGTAAAAGCAGAATTGAAAGCACTCGTTTAAGCTCATGGAAATAAACATTTACAGCTTTTCTGACCTTTTCCTATAGATCATCTCAAGTTCATTGTGATTTAAAATTTAGAGCAATGCTTCCTTTAGGCTGTTGTGTTAAAGTCTAGTTGTGAGTGAATATTTAGACTCAGTCTGAAATTTTCCACCAATTTCCAAATTCTTCACTTGCAGGCAATTGCAACAAGGTTGGCTGCACTTGCCTATTCACTGACCCCATACAGGGACCCTTTGTATGCAATGGCAGAAGAATGATGTAGTTTCCCCATGACTTCCATGAAGTAGAGAATTTATTAACAATTTTTTGAGACCCTGCTTTTGTCATGTTTTATTCTAGCCTTTACTTTCCAGGTTATTTCCTTATTTACACTACTGAAATACTATCCACATATATAATAAAAAAATATTTCTTACTGCCTAAAATTCATATTTCTGCTGCAACTTTAAATATTGTACATCTGTTATTCACTTAGACTACAGACCTGTATCACAATGACCTGCACAGAATCCCTTAGCAAGGGTGATGCAAATAGGACTTTGGCAAACCAGTTATGACTTTAAGTCGAGAAGGTAGGACAGAATTTAGGAATATAATTTTGGAGGAACAGGTCACATTGCTGCAGGCCCAGGGACAGGAGGTAGCATGTTTTCGTGCTGTACTCCTGGTTTGTGCTAGCAGGGAAAGCCTGAGATGCAGCTGCCCAGCCTGACTAGCAGCGCCGTTTGGCATTACTGGGCTACTGTGCTTTTGCAGCCCCAGCTCAAACTTCATCCTCTGTTTGTACTCAGCAATTTCCTTTCCAGATCCTTCCCATCTTCCTACTGAAATTCTGTCCAAGAGCTCGTATTTCCCAAAGATGCAATTTTTGTGTCTACAGTGTCATTCATAGACTAGACAGCTGTGCTGCACATTCTTCAGTGACCATTGAGCCTCAAGCTCATCTCAGGCCAGTTGGCTGTTTTGGCTAGGGCTATGAACTCTGCTCCTGCTCTTAGTTCATATTCAGAACTGAGGTAACAAGGGATACATCCTGAACTCATTTGTGCATGCCATTAAAAGCCATACAGTGTTGTAGTATGTTTATTATTATTAATAATTTGCTGTAACAGTTAATGTCATGGAACGGGTTTATTTGGGGTTTTTTTTCAGTCTAATCTAATTTTCTCATGGGTGTAGAAGCACATGTGGTTGAACATCTCTCCACAAAGAGCAGAAATGCAAATTCTTGAGACATCAAGGCAGGAAAACAGTTCATGCATTCTTCATTTGGCCATGCTAGTTAGAGATAAGAACTTTAACCTCAAATCTGTGACCCGAGTCCTATCACCCCTCTCCTCTCTGAATGTTTCAGGAGATGGAAGTTTGTGGGTGGGTGTTGCCTTTTGACCCTTCCTGCAACTTCAACATTACTGGAAAATCACTCTGAATCACTCACTCTGCTGGTGCCTCTTGCACATCCTGTGTTTCTTTAAACTTCCCAACTCCCTTTCTTTCTCCTTCCACCTCCTCAGCCCCATCCAGTATTTCACAAGCTATTCTGAGGTTGCACTCCCTGCTGCACACTGGTCCTGCTGTTAGGCCACACTATACCTGGGATTTCTCTCCTTGCCCATAGTCAGCAGTCTTTGCTGGAGGTCAGCTTTCTAACTGAACACTAGCCTGAGCTATAAAATTATGTAGAAACAGGAAGTTTTCCGAAATCAGGCACATTTTTAAACCCTTTGAATTTCATATGAGAATGAATCATAGAAAGAGTAATTTTTTTCTCATGCTGAATAGGGAACTGCATTAAAATTGGGAAGGAAAATTACTTGTAAAGCAACTTTATTTGTTTCATGTTAAGGCAGCCACTGAAAGCTTTTTCAACTCCCTCTCTACCTTTCTTTTGCCTAATTTGGAGAAAAAATACAATTCTCCTTCCCCCACTCCCTCCCAAGGAATGTTGTTTTGAGGTTGAATTAAACATTTTAATACACTGTGAATGATCCCTTACCAAAAACCACATTAACTGTTTTAAGTTGACTTGTAACAAAAAATATCTTCTCAGTGTCACCAAGGAACTGGCTGAATCCATAACTCACACAGCTCGAGGGAAAGGCCTGTTTTGAGTACAGGAGTGGATAATTGATTTGACTTCAGTGATCCTTGGAAACAGAGAGCACATTTGAGTCAGCTACAGCTCTGTGACATTGTCAAGTGCCCAGCCAGCCATGCCAGGGGCACAGGTGTGGCTGGCAGTGCCTGCTCACATCCACATCTTAGGCTCTGCCACAGCAGGCTCTAGTTTTTCTGCCCAGGGGCAGGTGAGCTGTGAGTGTGGTGTTCTTTCCCAGAAGTGATGGTCACTGCCTCAGCTCCCAGCCCCACCAATTCTGTGAGCAGATGACTCAAGGCTGCTCTTCTGAGCCAGACCTGCCATTTGGCAGAGCCCTGTGTTCAGTCACTAGGCTGGAGCCTGCTGCGTCACTTCCAAATTTTATTCATTTCAGTATATATTGTTCTCAGTAGCTGGTGGGTTTTGCACTGCAGGTGATAAATGGGGACGTACAAGGAGCTGTCTTCAAATGAAAAGCCTTGAGGGGCCTGAACTTGGGAGCATTCCTTTGCACTTGTGTGTCAAAACCAAGTGCAAGTGGCAATTTAAAAGCATCTGCATCTCTGTGCACAGGGTTGTATTCCAGGACTTTTCTCAGGGAAGGGAAACAAAGTGTCTGGAACCTGCACTGCTCAAGCAGCTCCTTTGTGCTGCTGTCCCCAGCTAAGCAGGAGAGCATCCAGGCCTGGGTGAGTATTTACATTTTAATGTTGACACATATTACATCTCAATGCCAGCAAAAGAGGAGGAGGAATGTGCTCGAGGTAATGCATTGGAGCATCCTAGGAGGGTGGCAAGTGGCTGGGTGGGATTCCTCCAGCTAAAGGGGGGTCTGGGCTCTTTGTTGCCAGCAAGTTTGACATGCCTTGTAATGTCACTGTAGCTTCACCAGCAGAAGTTATGTAAGTTGTGATTGTCCTATTGTTCCTAGCCCCTGGAGAAGGGATTTCTTCCATTGTCTCCGAGGCAGAATGAGGAGTGTTTTGGGATGTTTTCTTCGCCCTCCACTCCCCATTTTTACTGGGACACTCATCTGAAAGGGGTTCTCAACCACAACAAAAAGCTCGGGGGTGGCCACTGTCTCTTCTGGCTCCTGCTCAGTGGCAGCCCTGGGGAAGGTAATCAGCTACTCCCATACTTACCTTACACTGAGATTTTAGGGTCTGTACAAAAAGCAGTGAAGTCGTGTAAAATTTGAATGATTTTGTTAAGCACATATTGAACTGAAGTTATCCAATTATTCTCCTGGTTCTTGGGAGATAAGGGAGGGCAACATGGCCAGGGAATGACTCATTCCATCAACTTTGAGGAAGAAATGAGTCAAGTTGAACCTTTCCCTACAGGAGACTTCACATTCTCCTGAAGGACAATAAGCAAAGAGAAATACAAAGTGCAGAAGGGAAGATGTAAGCCAAGATGAAGGAGGGAAAAAAATGGAGGAAAACACAGAGGCAGAAAGGAAGGACTAACTGCCATAAAGCAAAAGTGTGACTGTGAAAAGAAACCCACCCAACAACAGAGGGAACAATACCATGAAATCTCTGCGGATATGGATTTGCTGCAAGGGCAAATCACTGAGTAGCTCTGACAGCACCTTCTGCTGCACAGTGCTGTCCTCATGTTTAATACTTCTTGTTCAGGGGATACAGGTGAAGATAGACAATGGAAAATATGTGTGAGTTATTATTCAGGACAGAAAAATTCACACCATATTGTACCTTGGAGTTCAAATGAGTCAAGCACACTTGGAGAAGAAAATGCAGACATGTTTTCTAATATCTCTTTCTCTGTGTCACTGCCAACTGTATAGTTGGATGTTTTGGGTAACTAAACACAGGATAAAGTGGAGAAACCACAATAATTTTTTGAGGTTAAACCCCTGGTACCTACAAAATCAATAACTTTTGTAATAAACATGGGATCTTGCACAGGATTTGGGTTTTGTCACATTCCACTGTTTTGTTGCTTTTTAATAATAAAAATGTACCTATCAAATATTGCTTATACTTCTCCCTCTTTATAAAACTTTTACCTTCACAGCTTATCACTAGCATTTCCTCACCTTTGGCTTTCCTGTTTCTATAGCACCTGTGGAAGACCTTCCTCCTCCTTTCAGAAAGGTACCTGTTGCAAAGTTAACCTTACTTTTTCATTGGAAATGTGAAAGATGATCTCATACCTTTCCTTGTCTCTGGCCTTGGAGTCCTCCCCTGTCCCCTTCAGTGCACTCAGAGCCACAGCACACACAGAGCTGGTGGGAGGCAAGGTTCCTATCAGGTCTTCTGAGGCCCCACAGTGTCCTGCACTTCTCCTCTGCTGTCAGGGAGAGTCACATGAGAATAATTTCCAGAAGAGGGAAGTAATTGAAAATAGGGCCAAGGAGCCAGATACAGAGTTTGGGGCTTTTGTACAAGCCATGCATTATCTAAAAATCTAGGTGTCTATTATGGGCAGACTGTTTCAGAGTCAAAACAGGGCCTGTTTTGTCCATCAGTGGGAAGAGTAATACAGCTCCAATTTTCCACCACTGGCTAAGCAGCAATCAGGAGTCAATTAGCAGGAGATATTAAGCCAGATATCCTCCTCTCTACCTGCTTCTCCCTAGTGCCTGAATCAGAGCTGTACCCTGGCTGTTCTACATCCCCTCTGGACACAAAGTGTAATGATCTCCTTTGTGCTGGGGTGAGCATGTCTTGCTGCTTGGAAGGTGTTTTTCACCATGCCAGTGCTACCCTCTGCCACTGTCTCCTTGCTGCAGCTCAGAGGGTCCCTTCAGAAAAGGACCTTGGGTCTAGGGCTCCCACCAGACACGTTACAAGGTTACAAAATCAGGTTTTCTTAATTTTAGTGGTTTTGGTAGTTTGATTCTTTGGTTGGATTTGTGTCTGTTTTGTTGGCTGATTTTTGTTTGGTTAGGGTTTTTCCCTTTCTTTGTGTGTTTGGTTAGGGTTTTTCCCCTTCTTCTTTCCCTTTGGTGTGGTGGTGGTGGAGTTGTGGGGGTTTTTTGTGTTTTGTTTTGTTTTGTTGGTTTTTTTGTTTGGTATTTTTGCCAGTCCTCAGCTTCAGGAAACTCATAATTTTGACTCATAAGAGCAAAACTTTCAAAGTGTAGGGTAAAGGATGTCCCTACCTGGAAGACTCAGCTGGGGAGGAATGGATCTACAGGAGCTGCAGGGATGTGACTGCATCTGCCTTCAGGCTGGAAGGGAAGCTGAACACAGATTTCCCATTTCCTAGGTAAGCATTCTGCCACTAGGCTAAGAGCTGACTTTATTTATTTACCTACAATTTCAGTTTTGTTTCACATTTTATTGATGGCACATGTAAACACATAAAATTTATTCTCTTAAGAATGTACAAAGGAATTGGAAACGTTACAGGTATTGGGAAAATGTGCATGTGACTGATTATTCTCATTTTTAAAACATGCAGCTTGAAAATACTTCTTAGTCTGTGGATAAAAAATTCTATTTGACTTTGGTGACCAATCACGCAGCTATTGAGCAAGGAGTAGTTGTGGCACAGCATTCACAAGTAAAAACAGTCTGCAAGATGTTCCCATGCATTATTCAGTGAATAATTCTAAATAATGAAAACACTGAAATCTGTGTGCAGATGTAATACGGGGGACAAAATTAAATGTGTTATTTAAGAGAAGAAGCTGACCCAGCCCTAGTGGAGACCAGCACCAGCTGTTCAGAGACCTGCAGGTCTATGTAACACGAATTTATTTTGCGCTAGCAAAAGTAATCCAAGTCCAGCAACCACAAGTGGATGGTAGGTAACATTCACAGAGGTGAAGCAGCTTCCAGAATACACAGTCTTCACCCACGGGCTGCCTTCAGTGTAGAGTGACCTTGTGAGTGATTTCCATTTTGCAGGTCGGCTCCTTGGGAGCTGCAGCCGTCGGCTGGGAGCGTGTTGGCATGGCACCCGCCTGGTGTCTGCAGCTCACAGTGACCCTGCCGGGCTCTGGGGGCCCAGACTTAGCCTCTGCCCCTCTCCACACTGCCTCTGGGTGTGTTAACCAGCCCTGAGTTAACAGCACACACATTTTGGAATCTAAGTCAATCCTTGCAGTTACAGGTGTGTGCATGTGTCACTCTGGGGGTGTCACAGCTCTGCGTGCATTGCGTGGTTTTACTCTGAGCTATAGCACATATTCAAACACCATTCAAACACAGACCAATAAATCTTTCATTCCTTAAAGCACCCCTCAAAGTAATCATATGAATAAAAAAAACTTGAACCATTGAGGGAAAAATAACTCCTGACCAACACCTTCTATGATTTTTGTATCACATATTATGATCTAGAGGAGGGGGCTAAAGCTAACACCTATTGTAGCAAATTTTCCTGTTTGTTTCCTTGTTGTTTCCCTGTTTCAAAATGTTCCTAATGGATGGAAGGCAAAACTTCAGGGAAATTACTGAAGGGCAGTGGGCAATAACAGAAGATTTGGATGTAAACAAGGAAAACTAGACCCTGGTAAGATGTTTGCCAAGCCATAATTTGTCATAAAGCTAAACATAGGTAAGTAAATTGAAATAAAAAAAAATATATATATTTTATTGATTTTTTGATGCATTGGTAATTTTGTTCACGCAGACAGTGTGTTGCTGGCTGGCAATTAAGACCTGGCAGTGGAAAAAAGAACAATAACAAGAAATTGAATCAGCCCTTTGTTTGAAAATAAGACAAAAGCAACAGTATGGAGAAAAAGGAAGGAACTTGCAAAAGATCTACTTACTGGTTTATTTTCAACATTCAGCTCCTTGGCTTTAATAGTGCTTAAAATACCAGTGGCAAGTCATAGCTCTGAAGGAAACACACAATGTTTTCTGATGATTGAGAGATTTATTCTAAAGGCACCACAGGAAAAGAATGTCTTGGGGGTTCAGCAGGTTTGAAATGTTGTACAAGAACTCAGAGTGAAATTGATCTAAAACATGCAGTAAATGGATTTACAAGTCTTATTGACTACCCTGCTGAGTTTCTGCTTCCAAAAAGCTCTGAACTGCAAGTCTGTAATAAAGGTTTTCCTTTCAGATATTCAGCCTGCACAATCTGCTGGCATTCAGCATTGATACAGGCTTTTATTTTTACTAGAAAAATGCAAAAGACAGGTTGATGCAGTTTTTCTTTTCTTTTCTCAGTTTTGGTGATCTGAAATCACAGGTGTTTTGAAGCATCCAGATTATTTTTATGAAAGCCCTTGAACTTTTGGGATGTTGTAGCACGAAGCACACTTTATTTTACTTTGGTTGTTACAGAGCTCTGAAAAGCTGTGGTTACATTGCTGTTAGGCTTTATTCAAAACACTTCAGAAATCTGGATCAGGTTGTGTTTTTTACTAGAACCACAGAGTTGGATGGGAAAAGCTGGATGGTTTTGTTTCCCCTCCCTCCAACCTCGAGCTTTTTCCTGCTGTGAGAAAGTATGTTTGTTATCTGAATGTGTGCTGTCACAGGCTGCAGTGCCATGTAGTCACCGTGGGATCTTTTACACACAAGCCTGCAAAAGGCATGTCAAAATGAAGAATTGTGTGCCAAGTGGCGTGGTGAAGAAGCCATGTCTGTAAATTGTATTTTAATTTTGCATTATAGAGTAGGTGTGACCTTTACTTGAGGTTTGGTGCAGAACTTGTTCTGGCCAGTAATGCCTTATTTGAGAAGCTACAGCTGGAGGAAGGGAGTTTGGATTTCTGTGGAGTGAGAAAGGTGTCTGAGGGGAAGAGTTTTGGTTTTTGGAAAAACCTATGCTACTGCCTTTAACTGTAGGGCTTTAAGACTATTGTTGTCCCAGGAGCCTGGACCAGAGCTCCCATGGCCAGCTCTGGAAAATTCTCAGCTGCTCTGTCACTAAAAATGTGGACAGCATGGATACCTCTTAGAAAATGTGGTATCCTGAGCAGCTCTGGCAGTTGTCCTTGCTTGGAGAAATTCAGTCTGGGACTGAACAGAAATAAAACAGCAAACTCTGAGGAAGCCACAGAAATACCAAAAGGACCCATGAACCTTCTAGAAGAGTGCAAAGAAATATCCCATACCCCTACCCCTAAAGTTTGTTTCCTAAGCAAAACAGTTCCTTTGCAAACTGTCTCCACAAGGGAGATGAATAATTTTAAGTTGAGAAGAAAAATAAAATTTAAAGTTATTCTAGTTTATTTAGGGGAAATTGCAAAGGCATATTCTATCCTTTCTTTCAACATGGAGAGAGACTGGCAGAATTCAAGGCTTAGCAGAATTTTATCTGCATTTTACCTTGTTGAAGGAGAGCCATTATTGAAACAATGGAAGTCATTCTGTTACGGTTAACAGCAATGGAAATATGAGATTAGGTATGGAATCCTTAATATCAACCCTCCAAAAGTCTACTTTCATTTTCAAAACCATGTTTTTTAACCAAACAGACATCAAAACAAGGTGTAAAAAGAACACAGGAATGTCTGTTTTCTAAAAGGCAAAACTTGTGAAGAAAATCTCTCCATTTTGTTGCTCATCTATCTTCTAGTTCAAAATAATTGTGATATTTTGGGAAGAAGGGAAGACAAGAGTAAACTTCAAAACAATGCAACATTTATTTGTGGGGTTTTTAAGCTGAAACAATCAACACTTTTTTTTCCTCTTTTTTCTTAGCAACATCCTTTTCCTCACGAGGAAGTTATCACTGTCAAATTTGGAATGAGCTAACCTCCTTCCTATGGATATTCCTTCAGTGCATAACTGATTTTTGATGTTACCTTTAGTTTTGATGATACCTCTGACGCCTTTGACTAATTTCAATAAGATCGGATAAAGCAAGCGGAGTGATTGAAAAACCTGGGAGCTCTAACCAGGTTAGCTGTGAACCCCACTGCACACCCAGGGCTGTCAAGTTGAGTTTCATGTTGCTGTGGCATCCTGTTGTCTGTCAGACTGCTGTGCCCGTGTGTGGCTACAGGAGCAGCTGGTCTCAGCATTGACTGCCACAGCAATGTCCCTGCAGTGCTGGCACACTTCTAAGGCGAGATCTTTCCCTCACCACAATCCAGGCTTGCACTTTGAAGAGGGAACTCTGCAAAGCTGTTATTGCAGAGTACTATTTTCCAAAGGTTCGTTATCAGCGGTGTGGGAACAGCATCTTGAGCAAATTTAGGTGAAGATTAGAAAAATATTTCCTCCCTGTGAAAGAAGAATAATGTGTGAAGAACGTATATGAAGCCCATAATTTGGTGGTTTTCTGCTCCATTTTTTTTTTCCTGGTGTAAGGAACAGCTCTGCATAGTCAGAGAAGGATGCAACTGCTCTAAATGATTTAGCTTAATCGCTGCTCTTTAAAGCCCATTGTGTTTATTAAGTACCTGGAAACACACTGGTGTTAACGTAATTCTGAGTGTGAATAGATTGGGAAGGTGTGTGGGCTGATGCAAGCACACCTTGTTTTGAATGCTATTCTGTACCCTTGTGTGGTAGTTCACGTCATGAGGAAAGGCTGGTGGCACACATCTTCTGTCCGGAAGAGGCATCACCAGCTTCCCTTTCCATTCCCTCTCCCCTGTGACAGTGTGGGGCCTCCTGTGTCACCGGTGCTGCACCCACCTTCAGGGATGCTTGAAACTGGGGAATTGGATACAGCCTCACACTGTGCAGGGCAGGGGGAAGGCGCAACAGGCAGGGAACAAAAAGAGAAATTAAATCCCCCCTGGCGCCAGAGTAAATCTCTGCCTGGAATACGGTCCAGTACAAAGCTCTTCTGGAGCAATTTTGGGCATGCAGATAGACCACGTCAGCTGTTTCTTGATTACAAGCTGTGAGCATGCTCTTGCCTGTGAAACAACTCCTTTCCTGAGCAGGAGGATAGACTCCTGTGAATATTTGCCCTGGAGTAAGAGCATCCCCATGGGTGGCTACCCAGAGCAGCTGACAGCACCCTGTTTGTTCCCATCTCAGCTTAGCTTGTGATAAGCTGTTTGTGAACTGTGTGTAAGAAGATATTAAGAAGAAAACAGTTTGTTTAAGAATAAAATATCAGCTTTCTTTCTCAGGAGGAGAGAGGATTTCCTGGCATGTTTTTATTTGGAATTTGTTTATAGTATTTGTATTTGCATTCAGTTACAGTTATCAACACTAACAATGCAAAATCAGTGGCTCTACAGCAGCATCTCAGACAATGCCCTTGGCATCACATGATATGATTAATATGAAATTCTCTGCTGTTGCAGTACATCACTACAGTGTGATACACTTTTTGTCAATGGATGCCAAAAGTGAGCATGTTAGGAGAAAATTCATTATTCCAGACACAAAATCCTCTGCTACAAACCACAATACACCATCATTCAAATAAGCTTACAATAAAGAAAATATCCAGAGGGAAAGTTTATTTTCTCTTCTGCAATTTTAAAAACACTGTTTATATAATTAGAAGCATTTTAATTATAAGCAGGCAGATATTTTGAATATTGAATTATATGGGATACAAGGATGTCCTATTTTAGTAAGTGCACGACTATTCTGCAATTATGATAGCAGCAGGAGCTCTAGTAAGCCTTGTGAGACAACAACCTTTTTCTTGTGGTACATGGTTTTTTAGCTTTTAATGTGAAAACAGATCAATGAAGTAAAGTTTTTGTCTAAATTTTTCTGTGATTTTTGCTTTCAGAATTTACTTTTGACCAGTATTAGCCCCTCATTTTAGCTCATTTCAGCAGGTCGTTTTTGTAACTTTTTCTTTTCTATGCCATTATCTTTTATTCTATATACTGTATCAGGGGAATACATTTTCCTGTAGTATTTTCAGTGGCACAAGGAGTGGAAAGCATGGGGCACTTCATGCTCTTTTTGTGCTCTGTGTACGGGCAGATAGAGGAATAATACATTTCAGTGGTTAATTACAGGTTAAGTCATTTTTGTCTGACTAAAATCCAAACTATTCTATGAAGATAACCATTGTATTATAGGAGAAGATGGTATGAACAGAGAAAATAAGTGCTAAACAAATAAACCTGGAATGCATAAATCTCATTACAGGATTCCTTTTATGCCAGATCTGCTGTATTACTCTCTGCCCGTCACTGCTGGAGTTCACACTGACCCGGCTATCACATAATTGTGAAAAACAGGACATGCACAACAATAACTACAAAGGCCCAGAAAGGAAGTTACAGCATCATGACCGTTTGCCACTTACACAAAGACTTGCCCCAAGATGACAGATGTATGGCTTGGGAAATGCTGGTGCTGCTGTGGGACTCAGAAGAGCGGATCCAGTGTCTGGGAAGACTGGTCTGACCCTCACTCTGAGGTTCATGCCCACCAAAAGACCTGGGATTCAGGTGCAGAGGAATGGTTTTCCATGAGGAATTTCTCAGCTGTTGGCCAGTGGACATCAGGGAGCCTCTGTACCCTGTGGTCCAGGCGCTGAGCACTTGGGTGCATCATAGGTCCAGATTCCAGACTTGAAACAATGTCTAGAGGAAATGTAATAGTCTGTGATATTCAGAGGAGACTAGACAGCCCAGAAACCTTCCTGGTTTTACAGTCCATGCTCTTTGATTTTTTTCATGTTAGGTCTCTCAACAAATCAAAGCAAGGAAGAAGCAATGAAGCTGTGCTGGGAACAGAGCTGATGCTGACAAGTTTTGCAATAACAATCCCTTGTAAGCTAATGAAGGCCCCACTTGACACCTCAGGCAACAGGGCAGGAGGCTCTGCATGCTGCTGCATACAGTCATGCACCTTTATTTAATGCACCAGGCTTGTCACACAAGCCCCTGACCTGGGTGTCAACTACCCCTGACCTGCATGCAGCAGGTGAATCCTCAGGGAGATGGGCTTCTTGCTTGGAGCCCAGTCTGCTGGCTTGTTCAGCAAAGAGGCAGACAGCACATGCCCACCACCATCTGGAGGGGAGATACTGATCCTAGAGGGAAGCCCTGACCCTCCAGGTCAAGGTACAACTTGTATGTGTGTGACACTCTGAGTGTATGCAGGTGCCATCAGATGCAGCCCTTTCCAGCCTGGCTGTCTTGGATGATGAAGTGTCACTGAAGGAGCAGGAATGGATCTCAGCAGACATCAGAGAATGTCTGTGCCTTTGGGGCACTCAGACTGAACATCAGTCCATGTCTGCAGGAGTGTCATAGACCAGTCCAGACAAGCCTCTGCAGTGGTTTTGTTCCTGTGAGCCCCCATTGTCCAAAGCCTCTGTGGCAGGTTTTGCAGTGTGACTCTGACATGAGACCCTTCCTGCCAGTGCCAAGGAAAAGGCGGATGCCAACAGCTCAGGGACTGCCATGGGTACAGCACCACCAGAGGTGCAGCTGATGGCAAACCCCAATGCAGCTCCCACCCCAGGGCCCATAGAGGAAGAAACATGGCTAGGGGTTCCTGGCAGGTGAGGAGAGCCCTGGTGCTGCTTAGGGCTGGTACAAGATGGGGCAGGTGGGACTTTGCTGTGTTTCCTTCCTGACAGTGCCCATCATCCCAGTGCTCCAGGGCTCTGCCTTCTCTCTCACAGATTGCTCTTTGGAGGATACAAGAATACCATCAAGAAAACAGTGGTGCAGAGTGTGGCCCTAAGCACACTGTTCCTGGACTCATTTTTATAATATCTGTATAAGTTTCCAGATGTTAATTTTCCTTGTCTTTATCTTTTTTTTGCCCTTGTGAGGAGTTCCATTCCTCTCTTTCTGCTCTTCTCTGAGACAGCAGGATTGTCCACTGACACTGGATAGATGAGAAAAGCCACCTCTGGTAAGTGAGATCCTAACCTCACCCTTTCCAGGGGCTAGTTCACTCCTAGTAGGCTCATAAATTTTTGTAAACTTAACTTTCCAGCTGAGTGTGGCTAAACATCTTCAGTGGCAGAAATTCGTCTGTTATTGTGGGTTTTTTTGTGTGGTGGTTTTGTTTTGGTCTTTTGGGTTTTATATATATATGTATATATATATGAAACATAAATCTGAAAAGGCAGAGGGGCTGGGTATAGTTTTTTTTTTTTTTTTTTTTTTTTTTTTTTTTTTTTTTTTTTTTTTTTTTTTTTCTTAGAGGAAAATATTNTTCTGTTGCATAGGAGAAAGATATTTTCCCTAGATCTAGTATGTGCTGAATGGTTTTTGTGAGATTGCTTATGAACTTTGATTATACAATAAAAATACAAATTGCAAGTCGTGGTAATAGCCATCAGTTTGGTGACAAAAGTCTGCTTGGCTGGCAGATGTGGGGAGGAATGGAATGCATGTCAATGTAGGGAAGGAGGAGGTAGGGGAAGTGTGTGTGGTGAAAAAGTTGCAAATGAGAATGAAAGGAGTGTAAAAATGCACTCAGTAATCTAGGCTTCCTCTTGCTATTTTTGTGAAGACATTCTTTGTCCAAATTAGGAATGAGCAATTACAGTGGGCTGGGTGGGGGCTGCTGGAGGTGTGGTAAGCATTGCTGGCACTGCAGGGGATAGTAGGATTCAGAGGAAGGACCAGACAAAGTTGTGGTTGGAGCCAACTGATGTGGTGTACAATTTGCTGTTGCATCTCACTCACAGGGAGCAAATAAGGTTTCTGCTATAAGGTTGTTGGCTGTGACAGAAGAAAGTCCTAAGATTCTCTGCTGAGCTTAAAATAGCTACAAATATAACAGGCGTGTGGAAAAAACATGCAACCCAAGCCCACTGGTATCATTTCATCAATGAAATATCTTATAGATGTCAGAGGGTACAACACTGCAGAGATCCCATCTGGAAATGAGTAGATAAGTCTGGTCTCCTCTGTTTGGGAAGGAGCTCAGATGGGAGTTGGGCAGAGGGAGGCTCCTAGCACTGCCAGGGCAGTGGTGGCCTATCCTAAGGACCAGACTCCCAGCTTCTTGTCTTTGCCAGTGGAGAAAGGGACATGGCCAATCTCTGTAAATACCTTGGGAACTAGAGTGCTTTACTGCCAAGTGGAAAACAGTCACAGCTAAGAGAAAATGCTGACTTCAGAACAAATATCTAATAACCATCCATGGAAAAAAAAGAGCAAGGAATTAGCAGCATATTTTTTGTTGCCATTGTAGTGAAGTATTTTATCATCCATTCATTCTGTTGGAGACATAAATCTGTTTTTTACATTTTGCTTAATCTGTTTATGAAACAATAAATTTTTTAATGCATTTGCCTGGGGCAGCAGGGTCTGATCTCTATGTCCCTTTAAGCCTT
Organism: Sterrhoptilus dennistouni; assembly: GCA_013397095.1. Lineage (NCBI taxonomy): Eukaryota > Metazoa > Chordata > Aves > Passeriformes > Zosteropidae > Sterrhoptilus > Sterrhoptilus dennistouni. The sequence continues at coordinate 59,748 of VWZU01003180.1, read as the reverse complement.
GTCTTCCATGAAAGCTGTGTTCATTGGAGGCTTCAGTTTCAGTAACGCTGAGGGCAGATCTGCAATGGAGTCAACTTCTTGTATGTGTAAATCAGAACTTCAAGAACTGTTCCTACAAACAGTGGAAGATGTACTCGTCTCATACCATAAAAGACAGTCCCTTACTCAATGCCAGATTGGCAATAATCAATCATATTTGCTAAGAGTCTCTTCAAGAACTATTTTATTTAAGTGGAAAATGTATATATTTATCAACACTTTCAGCTAGAAAGTCTTTAAATCTCTCAGTGTTGTGCAACTCTGAGTAGACACACAACTTCTCCCTGGCACTGCCAGGCTCTGATGCAGCTGGCTGGGCACCAGCTGTAACTGCATGGTAACAGATTTCATATAAGCCATACCTAGAGAGGGGGCAGGTACTGGTTAGGATGTGACAGCCTTTATCTCCTTCAAGACACTAAGACAGGGTTCATGTGGGGATGGCAAAGGGTCAGATCTGAGTCTGCAGAGGGGAGAGTGCTACATATTCTGGTTAGGTAAAGCTCACATGTTCATGAACACAGCCATGAGTCAGAATGCAGAGGAATCATTTGGGAATCCTCTATGAAAAGCCAACCTACAACTCAGCTAGACTCAGTAGGTGACACAGTCCTCCAGGGAATACTTTCCGAACTACAGGAGTTTTCACTTTGTGTGTTTTCACTTTTTCTCTTTCCAGGGTCTGAATCTGGCTCCAACCATTATGATGGCAATATCAGCCCTCCCAGTGCTTGTAAGAGAAATAGGCTGATATTTCAACCTTGAACGTATCAAAAAAATTCTGCCAGCACATTCAAAGCCTTGACGATGATCTTGGAAAAGGGATCAATATGCTGAAAGATCTGTAGTTTCTGAAATTATGAAGTGACTCCTCTCACCAGCGTGAAGCATTTTAAAATATTTTGAAAAATGATGTTTTACTGTAGTACTTTCATGGTCACCTTCTCAGTGGACATCTCTGATATTTAAACAAAATAACAGCCAGCAGTCCTGCAAGATGCAGTGACTTCTCCTGAAAATTTAAAAATGTTTTTGCCCTTAGGCTGCTGCAAATGATTATAAGCTTTGCCTTATTGCAGTCATTCTTCTGGAGGAAGAGGGTTGTAGCTATGGTGCAATGGTTCCCATCACACAAAAACAAGAAATCTTTGTCACTGTAAGCACTGGGGCAAGCTCAGTGTCCTGCAGTGCTGGCAAATAAGGGCCAGAGTTGAGAAAAAGCTCAAAAGCTTCAGAATTGCTCTAGAACAGTTCAATTTATTGAGGAAAGACCTCCAAGGCTTCTCTGGGGTTTCATAGGTCTCTTAAAATACAGAGAAGGAAGATTATTCCTTGTAAAAGCTACTGTGGTTTTGAATTATTTCTTTTGATTCCTACAGACTTCATCTCTATTACTTACAGATCTTTCAAACAAAGGCAGGTATTAGACCTTTCAGAGGTACACAGATGAGGTCTGCCATAACTCTTCTGAATTTGGCGCAAAGGTCTCATCTTACTGTGAGGATGAGCTCTGCTTGTTCACCTTTGTTTACCTGTTCTGTTCACCTTTTGGGCAACTCTGGTGGGAAAAAAAGGGCACTTTTCACAGCTAAAAATGGGTCAGGAGTAAGTTTAATATAATATGGCCTTGCTCTGTGCAGCTATATACATGCATGGTCATCCATTGATGAACCCTAATAGGTTGTGAAGAAAATAATACTCCCATTTTATAGATGAAGAAACTTAAAAAATAGAACTCAGAATAATATTTAGAAGAGGAAAACACTCTTAGGTGAGAGTGAGGTGAAACTTTAGGGGATTATTTTTTAAATTGAAGGAGTTTCTGGGTCTCAGACCACCAGTTAGGATAATGGAACCTAGAGCAAGATATCTTGGAAGTTCCAACAAAATTAAAAAGGGCAAATGGTATTACTCAAGCCCATCTCTATTCGATGTAGTTTAGAAAAGCTTTATTTGTCTTTAAAGGGCTAATAACTTTCTCTTTACTTTTTCATTAATGCCTTCTTCAGAAATGAAAAATACTCTCATGGTGACTCCATCACAGACGTACCCTAAACCCCCGTGTATGGCTGCACGTCATTGCAATGATTGTAAATGTGTGCAGTACCAAACCCAACGGGGCAGGACTGGAGTTAGGCAGTACCCCCAGCTTACCCTTGGCATGTGGTGCTGCCTGCAACATTCCAGAGCCTCCTCACCATCCCTGGATGGCCAGGCAGGCACCTGGGCAGAGACCTTTGCAGCCTGCCCACGCCTTGCAGCCACCCACTGGAGGCAGGCTGGCCATACCCACTGTTTCCAACCCTTGGAATATACTTGTTTTTCTCCAGATTGCTAATGACCTCTTGAAGAGCTCCCTGCCTCTAAAAAAGGGGTTAATTTCTGGAAAAGGCCTCCCTAAACCACTTTCTACTGGATTTTTTTCTCCCCTAGTAAGTTTTTCTATTCCAGAGCAGGCATTCTCATCTTTCACAATTTTTGTCTCACACTTTCAGTGTTTTCTGTTATATTTTGTCTTGTCTAGCCTTTCATCAGGCTGCACCTTATAGAATGCAGTGATTAGGAAGGAATCAGGAGCCTGAAATTCATTTATATGAGTTCATACAAACCCTCCCTCCCATCTCTGTGCATACTCAGGGACTGGGAAGCAAATTCAAGAGCGTGTATAGAAAAGGAATAGGTAAAAAAAACTGAAAAAATGCAAGGAAAAGTGTATACAAAAAAGGCTCAGCATACCTCCTAACATGGTAGTGGGAAGATATTTAATATCAGCAAACTATCAGAGCAAGCTGAGTTCTGTGACTCTGTGCTACTTCTGTCTGTGCTCTTGCCCAGCCTTTGAACAAGTAAAAATCAGACCAGGCAAAATCAGTAAACACACAAAACATCCCAGTGTAGAGACTAGTGGGATGCCACTTTAGCCCACAGAATATATAATTGGAATTGGTAGGAGAGAGATAAAGACTGACTTTTCTAAACTGTGCTCATATGCCAATGAGCAATGGAATAAGAAGGCATGCAACTGGGCACACAGAGCCTTCAGATGTGGGAAAAGTCCTGTCTACATCTCCCCCTTCCATGGAGCCGTGTGTGTGAACTTTGCTTCTGCCTGTTTCTAGGATTTGTCACTGATTAAACCTGGAAAAACTCTATGTAGAGGATCTGAGATTGTCCATTTTCAGTATTTCAACTTCCCCATCATCACACTGCAGAGGGAATGTCTGTGTTGAAATGCTCCTGCAGTTCCTGATGCAAACAGACCGTGTCCCAGCCACGGTGTGGTCACTGCATCAAACCTTCTGCCTGGTGAGGTTAATGAGCCTTGGTCACCTTGAACTTTAGAGCAGCTGCAGAAAAGCAGGTTTTGCTTGGTGTTCTATCCAGATCACTTCTATCATTTGCCTGAACAGAAATTAAGAACTTGAGAGGTTACATTGTTTATTTCCTCTATTGAAGCATTCCAGATTTTGCTTTCATCCTCTGATGCCCACAAAATTCAAACACAAAAAAAGCAGGCACTAACAAATGAAAAGTTGTGCACTTTCATATGCAATTGTGTGTGTTGTACATGAGGTGTTTTCTCCCCAGTAAGATTTCACACCATGGAAGCTTGCCAAATTCCAGTGTTTACTGAAATGTTTTCTGGAAGGTGAAAGGTAATTACAAATTTCTGACAAGCCATCAGTGTGGATACATAAACTCAGAAAAGATATAATTTATTTGTCTGTACAAAATTTTCTACTCTTGTAATTAGACGTAAGAGAAGCACATGGGATTGGGAAGTACTTGTGTGCAATCACATTCAGTTCTCTATGTTTGAAGGCAATCATGCGAGTAGTACACTAAAGATAGGTTATTTCTCTGATTTCACTTTTCTTCTTCTCTCTGTTCTGTTGGAAAGACATAGACAGATGTGGCCTCACCAAAAAATGAAGTAGGGTTAGATTTGCTAAGTATCTATTTCATGCAGCCAGTTTCAAAAGATGTACTAATGACTCAATCAAATATCACCTAGGCAATTATTGTTCTTCATAAGACAAGGGCAGACTGAGGTTCTAGTATTCAGATATATAAATCTCCTAAGTGTGTGCTGCTTATGAAGAGGTCCTAATTGATGGAGCCTCTCTACTGAGAACACCATGAAGATAACATACAGAACAAGCCATAGAATTACAGAATAATTTACGTTGGAAAAGGTCTCCGAGACCATCAAGTGCAAACTTTGACTGATCACCAAGCTGTTAACTAGACCATAGTGTTAATTGTCCTGTCCAGTCATTTCTTGAACACCTTCAGGGATTGAGATTCCATCACCTCCTTGGGCAGCCTGTTTCAATACTTTACAATCCTTTCCTTAAACAAATCCGTGATGTACAACCTGAACTGGCCTTGGGACATCTTGAGGCCTTGTTGTCTTACCCTGTCACTGATTGCCTGTGAGCAGACACCAACCTCCACTGGCCACAGCCTCCTTTCAGGTACTCATAAGGAGTGATAAGATCTCCCTCTGAGCCTTCTTTTTTTGGCTAAACAGCCCCAGCTCCCTCAGATGCTCCACACAGGAGCAGCTCCAGACCCTTCCCCAGCCCCATTCCCCTTCTCTGGACTCTCTCCAGCCCCTCAGTGTCTTTCTTGCAGTGAGGGCCCAGAACTGGACACAGCACTCGAGGTGTGGCCGCAGCAGTGCCCAGCACAGGGGGACAATCCCTGCCCTGCTCCTGCTGCCCACACCATTGCTGATCCAGGCCAGGATGCCACTGGCCTTCTTGGCCCCCTGGGCACACCCTGCCTCATGTTCAGTCACTGTCACCAGCACCCCCAGGTCCTTTCCAGCCACTCTGTCCCAGCCTGTGGCCCTGCCTGGGGCTGTTGTGACCCAAGGGCAGGACCTGGCACTTGGCCTTGTTGAACCTCCCACCACTGGCCTCAGCCCATGATCCAGCCTGTCCAGATCCCTCTGCAGAGCCTTCCTGCCCTCCAGCAGAGCAGCACTGCCACCCAGCTCAGTGTCATCTACAAACTGACAGTGTATTCTATCCCCTCATCCAGTTTATAAATAGAAATATTAAACAGAGCTGGCCCCAGTACTGCACCCTGGGGAACATCACTCTTGAGTGTTTGCCAGCTGAATGTAACTCCATTCACCACTATTCCCTGGGCCTGGCCGCCCAACAGTTTTTACCCAATGAAGAGTTTACTGTCCAAGCCAGGCTGCCAGCTTTTCCAGGAGAGTCCCATGGGAACCAGAATCAAAAAATTTCCTGATAGCCCAGGTAGAGAACATCCCCAGCATATGACCACATGACCAACATACTTCCTTCTGGAGGGCTGCATGCACTGGTTTTTGGTTTGGTGGAAAGACCCAGGCTGAGCCCAGGAGACACAAAATTTGCTGCTTACAGAGGTGCAGGACCAAGCTCAGCATCTCGCTTTTGCTTACATATATCATAGACACCTCTCATGAGCTGAGCAAGAATATGAGAGAGGCTAAATCCTTGTCTGTGGAGAACCACACAGAAGCACCACATCTCTTAGAGTAAGAATTCTCACTGATCATGGAAGCTTACAGGACTGGCCATAAAAGAGGAGAAAATGTCCAAAATATCATGTGTACAAAATCCCTATCACTGCAGCATACCTAATCCTCTCTGTTGCAACCTGACACCCCTGGGGGTGTTACAGCTTCAGCAGACACCATCCAAATCCTCTTTTCATCCATTTCTGTTGCCTACACTGTATTAACCTGTGTTTGACCACATGGCAGACAAACCAGGATTTTGCTAGGAATGTGTGGAAGGGTGCCAAGGCTGATTTCAAAAGACAGCTATGTACCTGAATGCTTTTCATCTTCCCTCTTGTTTTTTTTTTCTTCTCCAGAGCACTCTGGACCCCATATTAATTCATGGAAAAAGGTGCAGATAAGAATTGTAGTGGGCACTTTCAGGTCTTTGAGCTCTGTGGCCACGCTGCTCAGGGGGAACCAGCCAGGGCTGCTAGTCCCTCAAGCAGACCAGATCCTGCAAGCAAAAAAGACACTACTGAACATGTTATCCTTTCACTGGCTTCACAGAAAAGTTAGAAAATACTAAAATTACCACAGAACTGGCCAACATGCAACTCGTGGTCTGCACAGAAGGCTTTGCCTCCTATTTTTGAGTTTGTACTAGAGAAGAAAGGTGACAAATCTGGGGTTTTTTGTCATTCAGTATGTAAAGTAAATGTTGACTGGGAAATGTGAGACAGTGGTAAAAAAATCTAAAACCTTTCTGGATACTGAAATGTGTAGATCTGTCTA
>VWZU01003180.1:32151-53402 GCA_013397095.1 Sterrhoptilus dennistouni | reverse complement strand
ACCGTTTCTGGATGTTAAAATGTTAAGATCTTATAAAAACAAAAAAAAAAAAAAAAAAAAAAAAGAAAGGTGTTCACATGCAGCTCTGGGGTTTATTAACTGGGAGATAGAGGAAATACATAAGGGTAAGGTATGTTGTCTTAATGCTTGAAGATGCCTCAATTTCTTTTGAGTCTTTAGTGACTACTGCTCAGCTCTTTATCTTCTGGAAGTTCAGTAAAATATGTTATTAAATTCCAGAATGGATATGTATTGTAGCACAGAAGCAGCTGGTAATTTTGAAGGAATATTTGTGTTAACTGCAGTGTTCTGTGGAGACTTAATATAAAGAAATATATGCAGGAACTCAGTTTGCTATATTGGAAATGGGAATTGGGAGCATCACTGAAAGGAGCTGCCTCATTCATTTATCAGGTTTAATTTTATTAACAGATGCCAATTATTGGTTAAACAAATATAAAATAAAATGAAAAGAAGAATGAATTTTGTGTCATCACTAGGTGCTTCAGTATAAACATCTCACTAAAAATAACCAAAAACCCCTGGCTACCAGGTGCTTTTTATCTTGGGTTTACACTACAATGCAATGAAACACTTTGGAAGGAAATGCCTGAGGAAACCACTTTTTTTTGTTATAACCAGCATTTTCACGTCAGTCACACGTTTCCTTGAAGGCTGGGTTTAAACCTGTTTAAGCTGTATTTTGTGTAGAGAGCAAAAAAGAGCTGGATGTTATTAGGCAGAATCCCTTTTATATGCAGAGAATTTGATCAATTTGACCCTGATTCTCTCTTTCTCCACTTCATTGTCCCATTACTTCAAACTCTTGGCATTATCCCAAAGAAGGGGCTGATTGAACTGTAGGTCTGGCACTTGTCAGTTGTGGATAACGTTGGCTGCATCAGTCATGTTCACACACAAATGAGCCATGACAGAAACAGACTGGTGAATAGACAAAGTAAGTTTGCTGGTGGCAATGTTCTTGTGTAAGTGTAACAAATAATAAAATCTGCTCTGTAAGAAAGGTGATGTGTATCTTGAGTGAAATAGCATAAATACAAATCCCATCTCTTTGCAGTTCTCAGGGTTTTTTTGTTCTTTCTATACATCTGGAAATTAAGAATCTGAAAAACATTATTCATCCATTCAAGCAAGGGAGAGAAAAACACAATTCAAACATAGACCTCCCTAACTGGGAAAAATTAAACCCAGTATGGGCTTATTTATATCCGTGTGATGTCACTGCAACTCTGCTATGTACAGTGTGGAAAGAAATTAAAAAGAGAAAAGAGAGAATGGTGAGAGAAAGAAAGGCTTTTTTCCTAAAGCAAATACAACTCAAAGCAATTTGCATAAATGTCTCTCCCATGATTTTTTATTTATGGCCCCTAAGTTTCTAATTAAATACTAATTAATATCATCACTAGAATTGTTTCACATCCTCAGCTCTTCATAGCTTTGTCACTTTGATTAATGCATAGTCATTTATTAACTTATTAATAAGCAGAGGTGCTTCATGACAAACCAGATAATATTCCCATAGCAGTCTCATAACTGCAAAAATGAAGTTCTAAACTTAATACAAATTATCCTCAGTAAAGTTAAAGCTTTTTCATTGCACCTTTAAAAGATGAAAATAGGTTTTTTATTTGATTTATATTATATGGAGCATAAAGCATCCATTAATAAAATTTATATGTTCAGTTAAGCTTGATCACCGTACTGTTTCTGTAGTCTTGGGTGCTTAGGATTCAACTTTTTCTGTGTTCAGGAAGATAATTAATGTTCTGACCAGACAGGGAATAAAATACTCACTAAAACATTATAATTAGGGCATAGATAATGTTTAGGTCTTGTGTTTTGCTTTTTTAATCATTTGTTTTGTTTTCCAGCTAAACCTGATAAAGAGGACATTGATGTTTACCTGGGGATTATGATGACTTTGCCTGGAGTAGTTTGGCAGTTCTGGAGCTGGCTGGGGGCTGTGGCTCTGCCCAGTGGTGAGAGGTGCAGCACCACAAAATTCTGATACCCCTGTGCCAGCAGGGCTGGTCTCCCCATTAGGGATCACAAATCCCACTCTCTTCCCTTCCACTCTTGCTGAGAGAGAAGCAGAGATAAGAACTCACATCCCACCAGAAAGCATCCATGCCATGGAGGACAGACAGGCCAGATTTGTGTGTAATAAGGATTTCCACAGTGTAGCTCTGCTGCTGCTGCTGCTGTCAGGCTGCAAGAGATGTGGGAGCCCTGCAACACACTTTCTGCAGAGCTCCCAGAGGACCTGGGGATTTTTGAGCTGCACCCCTACTACTATTTTATTTTCAGGGGCAGGAAAGGTTGAAACAGGTTGGCAGCAGCAGTTGCATTTCTTCCTAGAGGTCCCGTCCTCCCCTGGGCCAGTTCCATGAAGATATATTTACAATTTATTCCAATTTCTTCTAACAAAGAACTTCCCATTGTTCTACTTTACATGCATCTTAAAGAACATATATAGACCGTACAAACAACATATATAGACCATATAAAAGTAACAGGAGTGTGTTTATATGATTTGGAAAGCAGAGACACCCCTCCTTAGCCCCCAGTTCTCCTCTATTCTGATATTCTCACCCACAGGGATGTAAGGGAGCAGCCTCAGGTGGCAGTGAGCACATGGGCACAAAACGGAAGACACGCTTCTGAGCACAGAGGATGTAGAGATGTTCAATGTCCATTGATGTGTCTGAGAAAGAAATCAAGTGATACTTCAGGGGAAAATGTCCCACTGTGGCCTGATAAACTGAAGTATGTTATAAGCAATCCCCAGTGACTGCATCCAAAGAGCAGTTGTACACCTAAACAGATAATAATCACTAATTTTACTACCTAGATTAGTTCCTATTTAGGTAAATAAAGGTTGCCTTTCAGGGCTTTTTGTCCCTAGTGACCTGTGTTTTACTGTGTAACATGATCCAGTAAAGCTGATGATTATGGTGGTTGTTACGCCAACATCTGAAAAACGCAGCAATATGCCACTTTGCAGAGGCAGAGGCTTTAGGACATAAGAAGTATAAGTATGTGGCAGGTTAGAATTAAAAGCTGATGACAGCAGTCTCTTTAGAAACTACTCAAAAGTCTGCACTACTATTGCATTTCTTCTGAACAAAGTCACCTTTGCCATAGGCTCATTTAGAGCCTTCTCCTTATTTTCCTCTTGCCTCTTCTTACTATCTCCTACTGAGTTTTTATTTTGTGAAAGCTGAAGATCAGTGGTGGCAGATTGCTGTGCAGGTAGAGGTCAAGCTTGACAGGACACATCATCCATAGGCCTTTCCTGGCCTCATTTAAGGGTTTAGTAATTACTGTAGAGCCTGGGTTAAACCTAGGTTAAATAAGTATGTCTTGATTTCTGCTGTTAAATAAAAGCACCTTATTCTTCAGAGAAGAAAAGAAGCACAGAAAAACAGGAGCTCTTTACAGGGTTGTTATACTGTAATGTATGCTTGCCAAACTCCCCAACTACAGAGAGGGCACCTCGGCAGCTGTGCAAATCAGACAGAGCACTCAGCTTCACCTTCTGCATACCTGAGTGGGAGATTTCCATTCCCTCCACCCAGCTCACGGGAGCTCTGCAGAGACCTTTTACATCACACTTGGTCCCTCTGTGAAGTTGTGGGTTGCTATGACAGCAAAGGTAGCTCCAAGAACCTTCACCAATCTGTAGTCCTCTTTCAAAACCTTGAACTTCAGTGCCAAAAACATGGATGTGAAAGAGTTCAAGGATTTTGGACACCTTTTTGAATTAGACAGCCTGATGCAGGGGATTTATTGCTATGAGTGACAAGGAACTTATGCTAGATTCAAAAGTAAAAGGAACAGAAGGAAAGCAATGAAAGAGATCTGTGTCAATTAGACCATAGAGAATCATGGAATTAGTTTTTAGCACTGGAAATGCCATTAGATATGCTACTAGGAAAAATTTAATTATATCTGTTTTAAAAAATCTGATACATAGCAAATATAAAAGCTTCTTAATAGTTGATCTTAAAAATAATAACTAAAAATAATAAAACTCAGATTCTGATTTCCAGTTTCTAGAGCTCCTGTTCAATCTGTACAGAAACCTGACTGGAAGGTACAAAAGTAAAATATTGCTATTAATAAATCAGCTCCTAAAAGACACCAGTAGATATTACATATGATGCTTAATAGAAGAGGGTATACTAACAAGAAAGTTTCAACAATCTTTTTCAAATGAAAATTCAAGAATAAACCTCTAAGTAACCTTCCTCAGGTTAAAACAACAATCTGTCTTATCATTTTATTCACAGATCTTTACAGCTTCTTTTCTCATGTACAACAACTTTATTATACTTGTTTCAAATCTCTCTTGAATATCAGTTGTCAAGGATGCATAATTTTGCTGAATTTTAGAGTGGTTGATCTTTCCATGTAGAAGTATTTCATTTCTTGTCCTCAGTATTCATATGAGAGGGTTGTTTAGCTCCCTTGCTCCCCTGGGATGGATTATATCTTATATAAATATCTTATATTTATGCCTCTCAATCTTACATACACTGGCTCTTGCCCCTGCATTATCCTTGCCTTAAATAGCATTTCTCTATCCCTCTGTTCATAAAAAGTCTTATTTAGTTTTCATTTTCTCTGCCAAAGGCATTGAGCTCCTTTCTGCTGTATTTCACAAAGGTGTGTACCTTGCTGGTAGCTCAGATTCAACTCCTGCTTTTCTGATACCAAAAGCCTTTTTTTTTTTTTTTTTTTTGCTGGTGTGTAGTTCCCAGTCAATGTAATGTTATGGGTTGTGGTCAAAGTTCCTGTCATTGATGTCTCAGCAGATGATCTTCATTCTGACCATATATTTAATGCTGATTGTATTGCAGTTATCCCCAACACCATAAGGTACTTCTAAAATGGTCTTGTGATCCTTATCTGTATTGATGATGCCTGAAATCCAACTGATGTTATTGGATTTGATTAATGCAATACTAGGGATTTGTATCATGTATGTCTGTGTGTGTGTATGCCTGTGAGTAAGTGCAAATGCCCACTTGTTGGCATACATAAGGGAAAAACCCCTATTTTTTTCTTTTTTCTTTTTCCTTTTTCCTTTTCTCTTTTTTCTTTTTTCCTTTTTCTTTTTTCTTTTCCTTTCTTTTTTCTTTTTCTTTTCCTTTTTTCTTTTTTTTTCTTTTTTCCTTTTTCTTTTTTCTTTTCCTTTTTTCTTTTTTCTTTTTTCTTTTTATTTTTTTTTCTTTTTTCCTTTTTCTTTTTTCCTTTTTTCTTTTTTCTTTTTCCTTCCCTTCCCTTCCTTTTTGTTTTTAATACAAGAATTTCCAGTGCAAGAATCCAGAGCGGATGGCATTTTTCAATGAGGTTTATAAATCAAATAGTTTAGTCATATGAAATGTCATATGAGGTATCTGACCTCCTTGCTCTCCCTTAAATATCATACTTAAAGAAAAGGAGTAGAGCAATTTCTTTTCTATTTACTAGCGCAACCCGTTACTGGTAAGGAAAGGAATGCATCTGCCTGGACCAATTTGTTTGGACCAATTTAACTAAAAGTGTGCTTTTGTCATTAAATCACATTATTTAATAATTAATCATCCTTAATAATTTTCTCATATTTGCTTGATAAGAGTAACCTGTGAAATTTCACATAATGCAAAAAATGTCGAGCACTTATCTGCTAGAAGAATTGAATTTCTACAAGCAAAACCAGTATATAGTTTCTTGGGAGAACAGGGAATTGATTCACTTCTTGCTCTGTTGTTGGATAAAATATAAAGTTAAATTTCAAGGTGGAGAATCACCCAAGATATTGCTCAGACTCCCTCTGATACATGAGATATCTTTGACACCATTGCAATAGGTTTTTCTCTACATTTTACAGGAGAGCTGATAAATGCATTAAATGCTTAAAATATTTATTAGTTTGGAGACAGGATACAACATTACAAGAAATGAGATTGTTCTCTACAATGCTACAACATATGAAAATTGAAACTGTATTTTTCCCCTTCTCGGACACATTATGCAAGTGACAATTTTTCTGTGAAGAATCCAAGTACAGAAATGCTTTGGCAATTGAAAGTTGCAGATTTTCAGAACCAGTTAATATTTATTCTGTTTTAAAATAAGTCATTGTGCAAATCGAAGAAACAACATTGCTAGCCATTTTTGCTTTAGTAGATTCCAATTTAATGTCAGCTGCTCAGTAAGATTTAACAATATACGTCAAGTTAGCATCAAATTCAATGACAGGAGACTTCCCTGTCAAGAGAGAAAAAGTTTTGTGCATGTGGAAAGGGAGTGGTGAAATTGTTCTGGATGCAGGCTGTGTGCAGTAACACAGTGTTTAATTATTTAAGTGAATTGTGGAAAGATGCTGAATGTATAGATGTGGATACCTCTGTTTGCATCAGTGTATGTGCAAGGTGACTTCTGCAAGTGCAGTTCCAGCTGCACTGGGACACTCCTGGGGACTGGTTTTCAATCTCCACATGCCTTTAACCCTCCAGCTCAGATAATGTGTCACCAAAGGTGGGACAGCTAATGCTTTTCATCAACACACACAAACCGTTGTGTTTGTCATCACCATGTGCTGGAATCACGCCCAGCTGGAATCACACCCTGTGCTTCAACTGGGAAAGAGACATTACCCATTTTATGAGCTGTCAACTTGCTCATCTTGGGCTGGAAAAAACACATAAGCTCACACCAGGGCTGTACAGCAGAGCTGCAGTGCAACCACTCAGGAGAGCCCTGCTGGGAAAGGGAATATATTAGAGGTGTGAGCCAGGTCAGGATGTCCTGATCCCTAAAATGGAAACATCAAGAGACCACTATCCATTGCTTTAGAGTTTGCATTCACACAAACTGTAATTTAGTTGAATCAGTTTCATTTTTCCAGTGACAAAATTGTAGGTTTGTGTGTTTGCATGCATGGATGTGTAAACACGGGCACAAGGGATGATCAGGGTGAGAAGGTAGAAATCGTAAAAACCTCCCATTACTGACACTTAATCAGCCCAGGTGTTATGCTCTGTACCTCCACTAAGAACACAGTTGCTTCCATTCCCCAAATCATACAGTGCTTTCCTTTGTCTTTCCTCACACCTGTTTCTTCTTCTTAATTCCTGACAAGACAGCAGCCAGAACTGTGTATGGATGTTGTCTCCCCAGGGCCTTGTCTACTGGTGTCAGTGCCATGCTCAGAAAGATCAGGTTATCTAAATTTTTCTCTTGCTGCACTATTTCTTGCCTGTAGCTTTCAGTAGAAATTTGCAAAATTTCCAGGTTCCTGATCTCGCATTGGGATGGTTAATTTTAATCCTGGTTTGTATTGTCAATCTCACTTACTTTCCGAATTTTTCCTCTGTGATGCTCTGATTGACATTCATTTCACAGACCTGTTTTCTGTGCCATGTAAAGAGAATAAATTAATATCTGCAGTGAAATGTATTGATAAGAAGTTGAACTGGCAAATCTATGTGCTTGTAGTTTTCTCTGTAGAGATCCATTGTATTATCTCCCTTCTGGCTACATTAAAGCAGGTATTGAAATTTTACTCACTCCTATTTTCACCATTATAATAGCTTCCAGTGTGGTGCATTATGAAATAATATGCAATTATCACATTTTACTGTTTTACTAAATATTTAATCAAGTTTATTTAAAAAAAATCTACTATATCAGTAAAACATGATAATAAGTTTTTCTATCATGATTTACTTTCCCAAAGTATCTGTTTTGTGGTCTTCTATCTAAAGCCTTTCCTAATATTGAAATGAGTCTAAGAGTCCTGTTGTTCAAGATCCTTTTCTTTGATCCTCGATGTCAGTTTATGGATGCTGTTCTGAGTCATGCAGTGTTACTTTCACTGGAAAAAAATATAAAAAGTCTTTGTTTCTGGACCTGCAATTTCACATGACAGGTCCTTTACTGAGATGGTGGTGATCAGCCATGCTCCCCTTGTTGAGAAACAATTCTTCTCCTTGCCTTGCATGCATTATGTGATACAAATTTTAGTTTAATCCCAGCTGTAGTGAGCTCTGTTCCCAAATCTTCATTTCCATTCTGCCCTGTTCTTACCTCACTTCTCAACCTCTTATTTCAATTGCAACTAGAACAAACTATCTAAATTTGAAGCCTAATTTCTCTGGTCTCTCCCTTATGTAACTGCAAAGCAAACCTATTACTCCACTCTTTTTTCCTTATTACTTATATGATTACTTCACTTTTCATAGTTTATTCCTTATTTTCTCTGTAAAGTATAGATAAACCTGAATTGTGAGTCTCAAAATGTGCCTATTAGTATTTTTATTCCTTTTTTTTCTCTCTTTGGTGACTTCTAATAGCTTTTTGAAAATGGCAGCTTATCCGGCCATTTCCAATGTCTTCCCAGAATATTCTGTATTTTACCATTTTTCCTTTTGTATATTTTACTCAAGACTATTTCTGGATTTCACTTGTTTAATTTATTCACTGTTTCACACTTTATCATGAACTTGTTTAGTTTATTTTGCCGATTTCCTTTTTAAATTGACAGTGTTCTAGACCTATTTTTACATAATTCTCCATTTTATTTGGACTACATCTTCTCACTTTCAGTCGATCCAAGTTTATCTTCTATGGCCAACAGTACTATAATTTCCTGAGTATTTATCAAACCCACATCTGACACAGTGTTATCTGTAGTAGTCTCTGGTGGTTATTTGGCAAGGTATTTGTTATCCATCATATACTAGAATAACTAAGATGTGCCATTAGTTGTTTCATTTACTTCTTAATCTACATTTGGGATGTCAATGACTCAAAAGTGACACATCCCTGGTAGAATTTATCTCTCTAGAAAATTTGTAGCTATTCACCCATTTATAACATCCCACCTGATAGCTGACAAAAAGTACTGCTCCAGAAGTGTGGAATTTGATTCTTCTATTTAAATCAAATTCTCACAAACTGCTCAGTTCTCAATGTCCTCATCCAACAGTTCAGACAAACTGAGTCCTATGCCAGACAATAAAGCCTCTCTGACCAATGTTCACCCCCTTACTTGTGTACTTCCTTTCTCCAGATTGTAAGAGAGGGTCCAAAGATCCCTCATCCGCCTCATAACCATCGTCAAGGACAGAAACTGAAACCCCTAAAGGACTCTAAAACCCCAACACAGGAATTCTGGCCTGGCTGAGGGGGGCCATCTGCCAAGTGTTGTCTGTAGGTGTGTTTGCTGGAAAAAACTGATGCACATTTCCCTCAGAGCCTGAGCAGAAACAATGGGCAAGTCACGGTAAGTTGACTGTGCTTGCTGCTGGACTGGTCTGTTCTGTACCTGTTCTTGTTCTCTCAAAACAAACACACCATAACAATCTCCCCATGGTTTGGCCAACTGCCTATCACTTTTGAAAGGACTATAAAAGACCCCTGAGTTAACCAAAGACTTTGTGATCACCCCATAGAAGAAGACAGATCTATTGGCTGGACCACGAGGATTTCATCTCTCTTTGGTAGCTATTACCCACCTCCTCTTTCTCTTTTCTCTCAGTCCTTTATTTCCTTTCAAATCCTTGTATTGCATTTGCTATTAGCGCTCAATAAAGCTGCATTTGTTTTGATTAATACTGAAATCCCCTCTGTGTTGTTTTTGCACTCTGAGATCAGTTAGCGAACTATCACAACCCCCGCTTGCATTAGTGGATCATGACACAGATTGTCCACACATTGAGGAGTTTTGACCTATTGCCACCTTTTCTCTTTTAAAACCTGATTTTCTAATACTCCTATGTCAGGATCCAAAAATGGGATTATTTTTTCTCCTGGCTTTTCTTCATTCTAAGCCATTTAAAGCAGGCATGTATGTCCAGCCAAATACAAGCTACCTTACAGATGAAAAGATGAGCTACCTGACAGAACATCCAACAGGCTCTTCAGGGAGATGATGTATAAATAAAGAAATAAACAAATAGCACAATAATTGCTCCTGATACCACATCATAGAGGTCACTGGGTGCTCAGTAAAGTAAAACCCACTTAGTTTTATTCTTACATATTTTTTCTCCCTGCTTAAATGTCATACAATCACAATACTAATACAAAAACAGACATCAAAAGTGGTTCTAATTAGACCACATTAGGCAGATTGTAATATTTCTGTCTGAGATGCTCATGCAAAATGCTGGCTCTCAGCTACCCTAGAAAAGGCTGCTTTTCTGGGTTACAAAGCAGGTCACATAAAATAAGTAGTTACCATTATAGCATGCCATGTTAAGAAATATTGTCATCAAAGTGGCAAAAGAATGACAATGAGCTGATGAACTCATAACATTGTTGGGTGCTGCACTTGTCAGCTGAGTGTCTGTACAAAACCCCAACACCCATAGGTGCTAGGCAAGGACTTAAGTATGGAAGTCTGGAAATATAAGCAATATGCAAACCTCCTAGATATTTTTTTAATTTCAAAGACAGGTGGTATTTTGTCATGAATGGTTTAATTTCATGTCTCATCCAATTAAGATGAAAGCTCTTTCCAAGTATTATTGGTACTTTATTCACACTGTTTGTTTAATAATGGCAGAGGGCTGAGCAGACAAAGCTATTCTTTCGTCTGTAAATCTAAGACATAGAAATAGAAAACACAGAGACCTGGGAAAGACAAAGACAATTTGTAAATATGTTGTCCTATTGTTCTAGAAAATATTACTATGGAAAGAAATGCCTACATACCTGCCAAGTCTAAGATGGCTGCCTTTTTTTCCCTGTAAAAAGCATTTTCAAATGTTCGGTCCTAAAATTTCAGTCACCATCTCCTGAATACATTCTGTCTCACCTCCCTTTCTCTATCTAACCTTTACCAGGGTTAAATACTATTCATCACCAACCACATTCTCTTGGCACATTTGTGGATACCAAAGAACAGTGGAGCAGCCTCCGCATAACTTCTGACAGAGAATATTAACTCAGAAAGGGAACAGCTACTGAGTCATTCTTTCTGAATAGGTACCTTTCTTTCCTATCCACCTTAGGAGCTGAAGCACTCATGAACTTATCAATATGGGAAGCACTCATAAACTTCTCAGCATTCATTAGGCTATGTTAATTAATTTGCTGGCTATTTTAATTAATTTGCTATTTTATTAATTTGTCAGCTTATGGTTATATCACAGGTATTACATACCCTGCCTGACTATTCTAGACTGTTGCTAAGAGCACCTTTATATGTAATGCCTGTTGCTTAAAAACAAATCCATGGCTCAGGGAATCTCCAAGAGCATCCTTGGGACTGAGGATGTGCTGTGTGTGTGGAATCCATGACAGCCTCCAAAAGGCAGAGAAGGGCGAGCTGGAAACACAGCCTGAGAACAGGTGAGAGGACTGCTCCCACCTTGCATACCTCCACAAATGGAGGATCAAATAACAGCTCACGGTTGTAGCTTGAGCCAGGATCAAATAATTTTATTTGCAAGGTTGGTGTGTAACTGTAGTTAGGCATCTCCATCCTTTCATTAAGGAAGTGAAACGTAAGCAACAAGGGTAATCTGGTGGTCAGACTGTGTTCAGCCTGGGAGGTGGTTGGTTTGCTGCTCCTCCATGCCTCCATTCAGAAACCCTGAATGAAACCTGTTGCATTCCCCTTGGTGGGGCTCAGATGAGGGATGAAAGCTTATTAGACAGTCTGCAGGAAACCTCTGTCTATTCTCTTTATAGCCACGCTGATGACCTCTCTCCCATCCTTATTTGGTGTTATCTCTTCATGCTGCAGTGAGGTTTCTCCTTCCACAGATGCACAGGATAGGGGTGTGTACATGGAGAAGTACAGCCTTTTATGGGCATTGAGCCTCAGTAACTCCAGAGCTGAACATAATTTAAAGAACTTTAACTGAAGCTAATTTAAGCTTTGAATTAGGTGTTTGGGACCCTTAACTGATGAAGTTCATGCAAACCACTACTCCTCTCACAGCAGGTAATACATGGCACAGGGATGTACAGACCAGCTGGTAGAAGGAAAAAAGTTACAGATCTGGGTGTCCCTATAATGGTTTTTATAAAAGACAAAGGGTTGGAATCCTTTTCCAAATTTCCAGAGAGGTTTTGCTAACAACCAACTTCTTCTGTGTCTGATGGGTATCACCCTCCCAGTCTCCCTTCCCATTCTCTGCTTGCTCTAATGAGATTAGAAAGGAAGAATATCCATAAAATACTTCCTGAGACAAAACACTAAGAACAGCTGTGGTTTGGGCAGCTGGGATTTTAAAGTGTTTTATAATTACTACATCCCTCTGCAAGATCAGTAGTTCTTACAGCTTTTGAAAACACAAACATTACTACCCATCCCTGAAGGCTTGTATGCAGCACCATACAGAATATGTTTTCGATGAAACTGATAAAACTTCAGTATTTTATTTCGTTAAGAAAGTCCTCAAATGTGTTGCATGCATTTAACTTGTACCTATAAATTCAGCACTGCAAGATAGATGAGGATGAGTAAGTTTTCTACTGATTCAGTGTCCTCAGGTTCATGAAAGATGAATGGTGTATACACCAGCTATGTTAACCTATTTTGGCTCTGTGCAACATAAAATGATACCTTAAGTCACAACAGAACAACTTTGTAGAGGGATGAGATCAGATAAACAACCAGTAAATATAATGCTTTTTGGTTTCCAAAAAAACCTGCTACCACCCATTGCAAAAGTGTATTAGGAAGTCTAAGCCTTTGCACAAGAAAAGATAATGTTCTGTCATAGTCTGGAAACTGTCAAAGATAGAGATGAATAAAGATAAGGTCATTTCCTGTGTGAAAGGAGTGGAAAGGATACTATGACTGGCATTGTGACATGACTTTTTGGATTTTCTTCTATGTACAGCATGAACTATTTTGAGCCCTCCTTTGGCAGAGATAAAATGTTGATCAAAGTGTTCTTAGATATTTTTGCAGAGAACTACTGAGTTTATTTCCACTGATATTCTGAAAGGTCTTTTTGTTTGTTTGTTTGAAACAATTTCAGTATTTCATAAAATTCTATCCTTGTAAAAACTGGGCTAGAGGTAGAAGGAGGAAATCGAATGTCAGGTTTCATTTCTTCCAGTATCTCTCTTCCTTCACAATTCTGTCCTTTTTCATTTTGCCACTGAAAATGGATGAAGAATAAAAGGTATATTTCCAGCCAAAAGTTATTAAAAAAACAAAACCAAATCAGCAGGTTCTGCATGTACAAATCATAGATGATAACAAAGTGGGGGAAGGAACAGACCCCTTCACTGCCCTGCTGACCTGAATTCCCCCCTTACCTATTTAGAGCAGGGCTATGACTCCCCAGCCCATCATGTATCACCACTGGTCAAACACCGACTTGCAGGGAAGCATCTCCCTGAGAACTGCCTGAAACTGCCTTCCAGCCTGGGCGGGGGCTGGGGCTGCTTTCTGTCAGTGGAGGGTGGGAAAGGGAGTTGCTCTCCTTGAGTTCCATCATGCTGCTGGACCTTGATTCTCCTGCTCCCACATTCCATCCCCCTGGGGAGACCAGGTCTGCAGAGGGAGCAGTCAGTGCCACAGCCCTGCCCTGGCACTGGGAATGGCTCCCTGGCTCTGGAACTCACCTGGGACTTCACATGAGGGATGGGGGCTGGGCTTCTTTGGATACACAGGACCCTCTGGAACATCACTGGGGAGGTCACTGGGGAGGAGTTCTAAGTGTGAGGAAACCACTCAGATAACCTGCTAGTAGAAGTGAAAAAATAATTTAAAATGAATAATGTACTGATGATTTTCATCTCTTTCTGATTACGAATTGTCCATAAACAAGACCCAGTTATCAAATATTCTCTTTTAGAAACACCAAACTGCTGTGAATAATTCATGAGGTACAACTTGTTCTTGTGTTACTTGTTTTAAGTGTTTAGTACTCAAAATACGAGTTGTTTTGATTGAACACATATGCCGTGTGGTGCAGCTCTGTCATGCCCTTGCACAACCCCACACCCAGCACTGAGGTCTGCAGCAAGAATGCTGATGGCAGAGGGCTCAGGGAGCTTCCTGGAGAATTTTTTTCCAGCTTGCCCTCTGAGGAGTTTAGTGGCTCTCCTGCATGTACTCAATGACAAACACAGAGGGGACATGGAACAGAGGGGACACAGGAAACAAACCCAGCATCCATGACCAAGTCCTAGCAGAATTATTAAAGCCTTTCCTTGATGTACAAGCTGGAGACACATGTATTGCTCTGTCAGCGCCTGTTCTGGTTCTTTATGGGAAGAATTAAAAGCTTCTACAATGCAAGGTACACCCAACTTGAATCACAGTCATGCATCCTTTAAAAATGTTGCATTACAGAGTTTTGCACAGGTGTTGAAACCAAGCAGGCCTGTCTCTCCTTGCCCTTTCTCCTTCTTCAAAAGTCCTTTTGGAACTTCTGGTTCTTCACCATAACTGGAGAGTCTGCAGGAAGAGTGATAATAACTCAGCCTGTCCTCTGAGCATCTTAAGCTGGACTTCATGACACCTGAAGTTATTTAACTTTCCTCATAGTCTCTAAGCTTATCCAAGGCAGATATTTTTTCTCCTTTTTCATGTTAATATCATTTGTACTATGTACCTGCTCACAACTGTTATTTTTGTAAGGCTTTCCCAGATCTCTGAAGTTGTATCACAAATACTGTTCTCTTAGTTTCTCATCCTGGTGGCGTTTCACTCCTATAAATAAGAAAAAGTTTACCAGAGCAGGACTTTGAACAAGGCAGGAACTTGGCAAACAGTTGGAGATTGTTGGAGATGGTTGGAAATTATTGGAGATAAATTTGCAGGTCATTGTGTCTTTCCTAGATTCTGATAAAAACAATTTTTGTTGAACATTCTTGACCTATTTTGCATACTTATGTACTTCTCTTTCTACAGAGAAGATTCTGGATAGCATCATACCTCTTTCACTGTCATTCTGTCTGAAAGAGGGAAACACCACTGCTTTTTGCACACGTTGCATTAACACAGAATGGAGGAAGGGCATTGGACAGGATAATCCTACAAAAGTTAAGCCAAATATATGTCTTCGTATGTCTGTAACAGCAAATCATATGGCAAGTAAGGGAGATTTTTCAGAAATCCTTGCTGTAACTGGGTTTCTCAACTGCAGGCTGAATCAGCCTCAAGATATTCTTCTTCCCTAGATTTTGGAGAATTTTCCTGAAGTGTTGTGGGCTGTAGTACCGTGTCCTCCATATGCTGCAGTGGAACATGTGAAGTGGGACACATTTGTCTGGGGTCCATATGTGTGCCCATCTTGACTCATTGCACAACGTAAGGATGAGGACTTGTCCAAACCAGAGGATGCAGGAGTGATTTTTCTGGTGAGCATCATTAGACTGCTCAGACTGGATAAAGAATACCAATCTGGGAAAGACTCCCAGGCCAGGAATTCCCGTTGTTTCATGCAACAATATTGTAAAGCTTGTTTGTAGCCCTGTAGAAGGATTAGGTGTGATATTTGCTCCCACAGTGTGTGCTTTGTGGCCATGGTTATTCCATACATTCCTCCTGATCTGCAGATAAGAAGGCAGAGGTACACACGTCTACACCTGGGAGTGTGAGCTTGCTGTAGAAACCCATACTTAAACTTAAAAATAAACTACTAACATTCAGAGGTATACTGTTTCTTTTGTGCCACAGATGTAATATCACTAAAAATTAAATGTATAACTCTTAGCCCCTCTGTTTAAAAACATTGGTCCTAGCCATCCTTCAGTTCAGATGAAGAATCTGCCAAAAACCAGATGAGAACAGTTATGAAAAGAGCTGAGAATAGAAAATTCTGAGCTCCTGACTTGGTGTCTGATTCACCCACTTTGGTCTGGTGTTATATAAGGAAGCCAAGTGAGCTGTTGGTGCCTTAGTTAGCATTCTGTGGCTCCAGGCTGCACTGATCTCATTTAGGGTAGCGCAGAAATTCCTGTGTTTTTGGCCTCAGCATATGGACTTGCAAAAGTGAACTAGAACTATCTTCTGAGGGAAAAAAAAGGCAATTAAAAAAAAAAATTAGTATCTTCTTTACTCTCACATCTCTTTTACTGACTTCTAAAAGCTAGAGATAGTCTCTGCTATGATCTAAACCTGCTATTGACTACACAGTTTGAGCGAGAACCTAATGGTTTGAGTTCTATGTTTTTTAGGATTTAAATTGATTTTCCACACAATCTGATTAAAACAAGTTGCTGTCACACTCTCAGATGAGGGTTTTACCACATTATTACCACTCTCTCCAGTATACCTTTGTCTAGAACCTTCTGTACTTAAGTTTGCCAGCATACTCAATAAGGTAAGTACTCAATTTAACAATGCTTTCCTGTGTGCTATTGATCTGCTACATAGAAATTGGTTTTTGCTTCAAGGGACAAGGAACACTGCTGCTTACCTTCAAGGAGAAACCAATTTCAACCCAATCACTAAAATTTGCATGTACAGTGCATATTGCAATTAGAGTACTCAATGTTGTTAAAGGGACAAGACTTTTGGGTCTGGAGTTTGGGGATACTTTGAAGAAGGCAGAAAGAAATGTCCTAATCCTGATTTCCTTGGGGAAAAGTGTTGGAAGAAGGAGAAGGGAGAAATGGATTTTCTAATAAAATGAGTGGAACAGGAGAGGATGGCCAAATCTGTCTTTGGTAGGGATGTTCTGTGAGGCAGATGTCATATGTGAATAACTCTTTTATACTATCATGTTTTCTATTGGAAAATCAAGCCTGACAGACTTGCCTCACTTCAAATTCTTTTCAGATAAAATGATAAAAAGTTCTCCACACTTGTGCCCAGGATGTTTTCCTGGGCATCTCTGCACATCAGCTGCCATGCAAGGAGTAGTCAAACTTTCATTCTCCACTATCCAAGTGGGAGGAACTCTGTAACAGAACTGCAACCAGGAAAAAAAAAAAAAAAAAGATGGCATGCCTAATATTTTTGTTTGACTTGGCTTCAAAAGTAAAATTTAAGAAAAAATTGAAAGAACATTCTATTTCCAGTCCATTCTATATAATTTTACTTAGATAAGACAGAAATTATTTCGTTTTTGAGAGGAGAGACGTTTCCCTCTGGGTTTGACTTTTCCCTTGCATTGTCTTTCACATGGCACACCCACTCACAGCCTTGCTGAAGGCTTGGATTCCAACTGCTTCTTATTTTCCAGTGAAAAACTGTCCTGCAGGAACATTTTGGACAAATGGTGCTAGACAGTAAAGTTTAAACCCATGACTGAATGAAGAAGGAAGATGCTCTCTGTGCCAGTCTCTAAGCATAGCAGGAAAACTTCAGTTTGCATGAGTGTTTTTAGCCTTTAACCTTGCCATGAGACTGTTAGAGTGACACAGTTGGCAAGAAAAGCAACATAAAAGGTACTGTCAGCCTGACTCCTACCCACAGAGCTAACACTGGGGAAATAATTTTTTGGGGAATATTCAGTACAGCTTGCAACTTGCTTTCTGACCAGCAGTGATCAGGTTTAACAGTAAACTATTAAAGATGCCACTTTTGGGGAGATCCAGAGTGGAGCAGTTGTCAGTGACTGAGCATGAAGCTTTGAGAAAAAGGAAAAATATTACTGCAGGGTAAAACCAGCTGTGCCTGGGAGTGTTTCCAGGTGCTGGGAAGGGATCCTGTGCACAGCAGAGTTCTCCCTATGGGCCCAGCACAGGGCAGGTGGTGTTCAGCACTGTTCAAGGTCCACTACCTGCAGGTGGTTTGCAGGTGTTCACCCACTTTTGGTGGGTCAGGGTGTTTGTTCAGTGTTTGCAGGCTGTGGTGAACACCTTGCCCTCCTTGCCAGGAGGCTCATCCCTGACATGAGCCCTTTCAAGAAACTCACAGAAGCAGCAGAGCTGTGAACCCTTTCTGCAGTGAACAAATAAGACAGATAAAAGACAGTTCAGAACAAAGAGAAATCATTTTGGGAGAAGAGGATAAAGGTGTCTGGAAGACCATCACCCTAGGAACACCTTCATCAGAGGCATGTTCCACTCAAAAGTTTTAAGTTCATCAACTACACCTCTGTGTCAGGATACACGTGCTCCCCTGTTGGCAGTGTTGCTTTCTCTTTCTGTGCTAAACATCCTTAGAATGGCTAATCCACCTGCATGGAATGATGTTTTGCCAGATTGATATGATCTCGCATATCTGACCTCACAGAAATTTATGCAACATAAATTTATTCTTTATAAAAGCTAAAAAAAAAAAAAAGTTAAAAATCATTATGTGATTTCATTTCTAATTACAGAAGAAAGCAGTCTGTGTAATGCTTGTTACAGTGGATTTCTTTAAGTTGCAGAAGGCTTATTTAAGTGGGGCAGCACCTTAAAAATTAGCACAGAACTCATTCAAGGGCTGTTTAAACTAGTGGGAGATTTTAATTTTGAAACAGTTCAGTTTGAGGTCACAGGTGGGAATTACTGAATAACTGGACTAGAAAGATGAAGATGGAAAAGGATAAATTTCTGAAGAGGAGAGGCATGGAAGTCTCCTTCAAAGCACCAGAGCATTCAGAGTAGGATTCTCATGTTCAAAGCATGAGGAGCAACAGATCAGAGGGAATGGGGTGGGGCAGCTGCAGAAACAGGGCTCAGCTATGGTGCTTCAGTGGAGATAGGGAAGTCTTGCTGTACCCAACCCAGGATCATTCATCACCTCCTTTCCCTAAAGGGGACAATGAAACCAACAAAGGCTGGGATTAGCAGTCAGTGCTTTCCATATTCCCCCAGATTCCCTCTAACCTCATTTAATCATGGTAGTGAGCTGGACCCAGAGGAAGTGGGGGAAACAGAATTCCTGTAGCCTGCTGTTCCAGAATCTGCTGGTTTTCACAGGATGAAGCAGTGGTCCATGCTCATACCCTCCACACGTGACACCTTCACCTGAACATTGCTGCCCAACGGTAGATCTCAAGGCTTACAGGATTTTAAGGGATGGACTTGCTCCATGACAGCCCAAAAGACATGACTTCATACCCCAAATAGCCAGATGAGATAACTCTCCTGCAAATCATTCCTTCACATACGTTCTCCTCCTTGACTCATTTCCTTGTGTTGTGTTTTAAGTAGGATGAAACAAAGACCATCAGGAAATCTTACAGTTTGTGTCCTGTGCACTGACAGATGATACTTTTTAATGGGTTCATTCTTCCTTTGCAGCAGGGCTAGTAGTAATAAAAAATCACCTGTATCACGAATTATATCCAAATTTTTAGTTTGTATCAGTTTATTTAGAGCAGGATGCTGGATCTCAAATTTTCACAGCTTGAGGAAGGTGGATTTGCAACAAGAGAGCTGTCCCTAGAGCCTGTTTACTCATGCATGAGGTGATAGATATGACTGTCTCATTTTAAGGAATATGAGGAGGAAGAGGAGGGGGAAGGATGATTTGACAGCTTTGTGCAAATCTTCAGGCAGGTGTGATTCAGCAAGGGGCTGATGGTGATATTTTCTTTTCACAGGGAGGTGGAATCTTCTTGGCCACTGAACCCAAAATATTGAGGCTTCATCCAGTTAAGGTGGTATCTACCTCTTTAATAGGACTGTGACTCAGAGAGCAGCTGATGATGATGGCTGTTTCCCTCTGACTATAGAACTACAATCCTTATGAAAGGCATAAATTACTATTATTTTCTTACCAGATTGAACATCTTTCTTAAATATATGAAAGAAAAATTGTAGGTTGTCTAGTGAATTTTCTTCTTGGAAAAACTGCCTATTGTTAATACACAAGTTCAATGAAAGTTCAAAAGTTTATCAGTACAAAGCCTCTATTCTAATAATTTATCTGCCAACTTCTCAGCTCATATTTTGATACTTTGAATTAAGAGATATTTTTGTACTGCCTTCATGTAAAAGTAATCAAACAGCATTTTTCACAGGCATATCACAATATCTATTGATTATAATCAAACTACAGATAGTGCTAGTATTAGAGAGCTTCTGTGTAACACAATTTGTCAATCACCAGAACAAGCTGATACTGACTGCCACAGGACATTATTTTCCTCAGCCAATATATTTCCAACAGGTTTCATTCTATGAAGAATTGACAGGAAGCAATGCTCATGGACAATGGGTTTGAAGGTAAAAGGATTGGTTTTTTTCAGACAAATCAGATGTTTTCACATTTCCTGGGCTGAGTGACCCTCACTCAGAGAGAAATAAAAGAGCTGTTGGCAGTAGTCTCAGTACTTGAACAGCCTGCTCTGGAAAATGTAAGCAAGCAGGAAAAAGTAAATTCAAAGACTAGGCAAGAACAAGATATCTATCTCTGTGAACTGGGGTAAAATAAAGAGTTCAGAACTATGGAGTTCCCTGGTTGTTCTTAGTTCTTGGAAACCGTTGAAAAAATTAACACGGGTTTTAAAGTACTAGTGCATAGAAGGAAGCATAGATCTGTCAAGAGTAAGCAGTGTCTGTTAGTCTTAGTTCACTTGATGGAGAGTTTTCAGGCAGAGAAACAGGAATAATTCAATATTTTTATGTTAGGGAGATTTTCATGGCAATGAACTTTCTTTGAACTTTCTTTCTTTCATATGACTTTCTTCTAGCATGACTAAGAATTACCTGAGTGAGGCAGACCTTAAAATGGGGGCGATATTATCTGGGTGACAAGAAACAACCAGGAGGTACTACTAAAACAAATTTTAGGTGATGAGGTTCTGCAGCAGTCAGGCCTTGGTCCAGTTCTCTTCAATATTTTCAATACCAAACTACAGGGGGGAAAATGAAGTATGTTTAATTGATTTTCCAAAAGCACCTCGTTAGAACAGATAACTCAGAAAATAAAGCTAAAATTGAGTGTTATCCTGGCAGCTGGGGACGATGCTTTGAAAAAGTAGAGTGTCAGTGTAACGTGCAAGGTACTGTTCTTTGGAAGGCTTCACCAACTCCTCCTGGACAGAATGTCCAGCCCACAGCTGGATAAACACACTGTGTGATGGGAGACCAGCTGGGTCATGGGTCAGGCACAGAGGGTGACAGTGAGTGGGGTGACATCAGAGTGGGGACCTGTCACTGGGGGGCTCCTCAGGGCTCCACCTCGGGCTCTGTGCTCTTCAACATCTGCATAAAAGGAGAGACTTAGAAAGACTGAGCTATATGGAGGGTTTTCCCAGAACAGGATGTGTGCCTGTGCATCCTGCACACACCCCATGGGCTGCTGGCTGGTAGAGTTGTGTACTTTGAGAGAGAAGGAAGATGTCGAATAGTGCCAGCATCTACTTCATTAGGAAAAAAAA
>VWZU01003180.1:135-32086 GCA_013397095.1 Sterrhoptilus dennistouni | reverse complement strand
AAAAAAAAAAAAAAGGCAAGCAGAATTTTCATTTGAAGCTTACTTATATTCCTTCCTACCCTAGCCTTACTGATATCAGCCTTGGCAGTTTTTTCTAAAGCTAGGTCTAGCCTACCTTCATAATCTGTGAAAAATCAGACACAATATCCTGGAATGAACTTTCTTTCAAAAAGTAGATTGGATTGAATGCCATACCTAGAGAAGAGCCAAAACTTCTATTGGATGAAACATTCTGCACTTTTTGGGCTGTGACTTAATATCTGGGACCAAAATTTATTTAATTGTACAAGTTGCTTTGTTGGTGGGTTTTTTGTTGTTGTTGTGTTGTTGTTTTTTTCTGAGAAAATCATTGATATGAGGATGATAGTTACTGGAAAACTGAATTAAAACTAAACTTTGAGATGTTGTTCAGGAGAAAATGTTCTTGCAGAAACAAACTCCAGAGTGGAAGTTTTTCAGTCTAGAGGGACATCCATACTTTTGGAAGGAGTCTTTCTAAACTCTCCTGAGATACTCTTTCACAGCACATGTATAACAGACACCTTTTCTCAAGATAGATGTTTTGGAGTGAACTCATCAGAGTCATGCTGCTGCAGACTTTGGGTGAGTGAGAGGCATGTGGCTTGCATGTTTTCTCTGACTCATACCAACAAAAATATGTTAATGTGCTGATGGTATATTGCTCCCCTGCATGGAGCGTGAATTATGTTCCTTTCTATATGGCCCCCTGTAGAGAAAGCCCTTCAAAGAGACAATTACAAATTAAAAAGAGATGCATTTAAAAATAAGTTTCTTCTTTTGAAGCATGGTAACTTGGTTCATCTTCTAGACTAATACCAGAAATGTAAACAAAATAGCATCATTACTTGGTTCAGCACTTTTATATAGTATAATCAACACTTCCATTTAGTGTGGAAAACAGTCAGTTATTTTTTGCCATATGCAGTAACATGGAACAACATTATGTAGCAAGTTTATTGCCTCTGACCTCATGCTTCCTGAATGGCATCAATAAATACTGAAGATGCCTGTGACATATTTTTGGTATCTCAGATTACACATTTCTAGAGTTTAGGGAATGCATGACCAGAACTGAACTTCTCTGGCACATCATCTTTTTTTCCAGAACATATTCTTGGATCTATCCCAAAACATACACAGGGATGGTCCAATGTTGGCAATCTTTTTCTTTGCCTTGGGAAATTCAACTTTTGTTTTGAATGCAAAGTTAATAATATCATCATCTAAGACTGTTTATTGTTTACTGTTCATCCCTGAAGAAAAAGTAAAGAATGTTCTAGAAAATTCCAATCAATTCTAGTCCAGTCAAAAAATGTTAAAACAACCTATTTGTTTTGGATACTTCTTTGTCTTTTCTATTTATTGTTATTCAAATTTTTCATAAAGTGACAAAACACAGTTAAGAACACTCCTTTTCTGTGTTACCAGTTTATTATCATTTCCTGAATGCACTGTCCTGTTATTCTTGAAGACACTGAAAAACTTTCTTTGAATGTGAGCAGAAAATTACCCTAAATGGACAGTTTTGTCAGTTGGAAATTACTTATTTTTTGAAGGGCTTAGTCCTGTAAATTACTGAAAGTTGACAAGCAAGAACTGATGATGCTCATCTTCCACTGAGGGGCTGAGAACACTTAGAACTTGCAATACTCAATCAAAATTAGCAGTGAGAAATCATTTCAGGTAAAGTGTAGAGTACAAAGTAATACTTCTCTGGCATCTTTATTATCTTATCACTGTATGAAACCAGAATGCTGTGTGGAAATTATACCTTTTCAGATTTATCAACTTTTTTCCAAAGTTTAAACACACTCTTACACTGTGAAATATTTGCCACATTCTGTTCATGCTTGTAAGGTCGTGACCAAGATAAATAGATTTTGGAGAAACATTAGAGTGGGAGTATGTGGGAGGAATTTAATTCATATTTTTAGCAGAGAGAATTTTAATATCTTTTTGAATTTTGTGCTTGATTCCATTAGAAGGGGACATGACAATGGATTCTGTAGAACATACATCCTTATAGAACAGCACAATTAGAATTGGTATGAAATGGAATATATCATGGAAAGCTAGTGAATAACATCTGAGAAAAGCAACTTTAAATCCTGACATTTAGAAGCATGGCAAATGGATGCTGATGGCAACAAGATTTTAAATAACTTTGAAAGGGTGTAAGACTTGGCCCAGTTTCTCTCTGAGCTAGTGACAGGACTCCCAGTGCATGTTAATGAGAACTGGATGAGACACCAGCTCCTGAAGATTTTATCTGGCACACCATGTGTCCCCACTGTGGCACGGCCCTGCCAGAACCATGTCCAGTGTTGTCTGTTCCCGCAGGACACTGCCACTCCCACTGACCTCTCTGGTTGCTTCAGAGACCTGTGGCTGAGCCAGAGCAAGACTGTTTTATGTGTATTTCTGCTGCAGTGGTAGATTTATTTTGAGGAAGGTAAAGATCATATTTGGAAGACACAAATGAGATTTCCAAAGGATGGATAATGGAAGTCACTGTGAGTGAGAATGGACCAGGAGGAAATAGGGCATCCAGCTGATGCATTTAGGTCTTTGTCCAGTTGCATGGGTTATATAGGTATAATCTCATCCAAAGAGAAGTACATCTCTTGGTAAGATAGGAATGACTACAAGCAAAGGAATAAATATCTGAAGGGTGAGCTCTCGAGGGACAGCAAGGGATGGATAGAGAAAGAAACAGTACAGCCTTATGCAGGAGACAAAGACAGGAGTCAAGCAGTCCAAGGCTGGAGAGGTTATCAAAAGGCATGGAAATCAAAGAGTATGAGAGGGTTTGGCAGAAAACATTTAAAGATTTATGTAACACTATCCTCTGTTGCTCACCTCCTGTTGTAAAAGAGTAAAGCTGAATTTGGGACGTGACTGTAATGTTTAGTAGACTGAGTATTGTAGCTACAAGACAGTGACTTTACTGGAGAATGAACACAGGAAGAAAGCTGTTATTCCAAACTAAATAACTACCTAATCACAAAACCAATATAAACAAGCCTGCAAAAAAATCATTCTTTTTAAACATGTGATCAGTTTTGCCAGGACAAGATGTTTTCTAACCCTTTAAATTGTATTAATTGAGTTCCTTGTGAGTCTTTGAGACAAAAACCTCAGAGCTTGACATAGACTTAAAATTTGTATTTTTCCATGGTTGTTGGTAGGGTGCTCTACAAACTAAACCCCATGTACAATGTATTGCACATTAATTTCTATTTCTCAGTTGGGCTATGTCATTGACCTTTCCCTTCCCTCCCATGTTCTCAATTACACTTCCAGCTTTCCTCAGCCTTGGACTTTGTGTCAACAGCAGTTGCAAAGGGTTCACTTGGGATGATTCTTTTCAGCCAACTTTAGGGGCTGGAGTACTCTGAGGATGAAGGCAGTTACACCAGGAACCAGCTGTGCCACTCATTGCTGGGGCAGTCCATGCACAGGGCCCCCTTGATGGCTAATGTGGCTTGGGCACTGCTATTTGCAGGTTTTCAGGAAAGCTGAAAAGAGGAAGGGTGTCCTGCAGTACCTTAACGCCGAGGTGATTATTCCAAGCATGATGCATATTCCCTCTCTTCCCTCAGACATGATCAGTGTTGCAACATTGGTTTCTAGACATAATGCAAATATTTGACAAGCAAAAGAATGGTTTGTTGTTTAGTGCTGGTTATGGGACACTTCCAAGTCCTACTCAGAAGCTGCTGTTAAAAGTTTGCCCATGGAATCTGGAGCTGGAGACAAGATGCAACACTCAGGGGTGTTGAACCCACTTGTGCTGTTCCTCCTTTTAATGTTCTGTGCCTTTAACTGGAATGAATGCATTCACTCTAAGATCACTAACTGAGAATATCTGTCAAGGAGTAATGAGTATTTGTGGAGCAACCATGTTAATCAGCTCATTTTAGTCTGCATGTATGCTTACAGCAACGTGATTGCATGACGTGCCTCACTTAGCATTCATGCAAAAAGTGTCAGGAGCCACAGGGAAAATAGAAAAACCTCTTGGAATATCTGAAGTAAAGTGCTGCAGTGTAGGAAGAACAGTGCTGTGACACCTGGGAGCAGACAGCAGTCACTCCCAGGGAGTAGGTTTCCTCTCTGGAGGGATTATGTTGGTTGTGTTGGCTTTGTTTGGTTATACAGGTACTGCATCTTCATGCTTGTAGGTGGTGGTGACTCACTGGAAAGGAAGGGCTGAGAAGTCAGGAAAGGGAGTGAAGAAGATCCACAGCAGGATGTCTGCTATGCTTTGGTTCGTCTGCACTTAGGTTAAGTGCTACGTTTTAAATCTTTGTCTTGGGCTTCTTCATTGCACATTTGTTTCAAATGCAGGCTCAGTGTTTTAAAGGGCATTTTTAAATGATTTTATCCAGATTCAGATAACTTGCAATCCAAAGTGAAAGCATACATTCTTTGACAGGCAAATAGAAAACACATCTGAGCACAAGTCAAAAGAATGACTACAGAACTGCACGTTCTGTACCCACTACTGAATTGCCAAGGCTCTTTCTGTTTGTTTAGGTGCTTTTTCTTCTGCTGTCTCTGGTTGAAGGGGATGTAAACTCAGCAATGAAGAATAATGGTTAAAATAGGTAAGACCAAATTCTTGACATAACCTTTTTGAAAGTTTCCATGTTTCAAACTTAGTTTCAAGTGAAAGCTACCAAAGGAGCACCTCCCAGTTGTGTCAGGTATATCTTTCTTTAGCACATCAGAGGTTTGAATATCCAAACTCCCTAGGTGCTCCTCTGATCTCATTTTCATCCCAGGCAAGCTCAGATTCATTGTGTAATGAAAAGAGGGTATTTGCACAAAGTGGATAGAAAAAGCATTGTTTCTACAGCATGTTATGCTTTACACTGCTCAGGAGAGAGCATTTCATATCCCATTAAAAAGCATTATCTGAAATTTCCTGTGCATACCAGAAAAAGCAACACTGTGCCTTTAAAAGAGATGTCTGACTCCTGAAAACATTTTCTGTCTCACATTTCCCTACCCACAAAGTAACTTGTGTTTATCAGCAAATCCCCTCAGCCCCCTAATATCGACCTAGAGTAAACATCTGACATGCACTGCTTTCAAGATCCTCTTTGTTTAGGCACGTATTGTTCATTTCTGTGTCTTTCGTGTACTGCCAAAAGGAAAGGCAAATAATACAGGGGATGTTTTACATTATCAGTTGTGGCAGAGTTTATGCCTGTGTATATCTGATCCTCTTTTATTGCATTACAAATTATAAACTGCTGAGCATACAGCCATCATTAATGTCAGGGCATATTTTCACACTGGATTTTTAATTTTAAATGTATAAGATGCAAGATAGCCAGCTGTCAAGCTTCCTAGTCATTTGCAAAAACTATGGAAATCTCATGTCATAAAAAATTTCTTCCTAATATCACTGCTCAACTAATTTTATAATATGAATGTGTGCTCTGTTTGGGTAAGAGCTATTTCCCTGCCAGCCCAGTTACACTGTTCAACCACCTGTGTCAGTTTTGGAATGACTTATCTCATCAAGCACACCTCCAATTGCTACTCACCAGTGCCAAACAAAACAGCAACATTGAAAACCTGCTAAATGTCAGACAACACAAGGGGAGAGAGACTGAATGGGAAAAAAACCCCATAGAAAATAGAAAAAAGCCAGGTGTAGATGTTCCTATAAAATACAAGTGTATCTGAGTGCACCTTTTTGCTTGTCACAATTTTCTGTTTAGGGAGAGCTTGATAAAATCAATATAGAACTTTGAAGGAGGAAAAAAATAACATAAGGGACTGTGTGCCTTTTTCTCCTGGACTTTAGATTTCTTTGCTCTATGACAGGACCTGCTGTCATCTACACAACTTGCTTTATGTAACAGAAGAAGCTGAAACTCCGAACATAAATTTATCAATGAAGCAACTTGCTGCCTTGCCTTTCAGCTTTGTATCTTGCAAACAGCCAGA
This sequence comes from Sterrhoptilus dennistouni, assembly GCA_013397095.1. Classification (NCBI taxonomy): domain Eukaryota; kingdom Metazoa; phylum Chordata; class Aves; order Passeriformes; family Zosteropidae; genus Sterrhoptilus; species Sterrhoptilus dennistouni. Next base: position 26,101 of record VWZU01003180.1, on the reverse strand, counting down.
TTTCAGAGCTTACTGAGAAAAATAAAGTGCACTATCAAATGTTTACAGCAGAGGCTATGCCTCAGTCTAATATCACCCTGAGAGCTAAACCATCAGCACAGCAGAAGTGGCTTAGCACTTTCTAGCCAAGGTACTGGTTTCCAGCCTGTCATAGCTGAAGACACGTAGAATGCCTTATTGTGCTCAGTTTTCAGCAGGCAAAGAGCAATATTTAAAGGTGTTGTCTTTGTCTAGGCAGGCCTTTTCAATAATCTTAACCCCTAGATTCCAGGACTGGCACAACATACAACTGCATGGCCTCTTCAGAGAACCACTTCCAACATGCCAAAACTGATTTTTCCCCTCCTCTGTGGGGTCACCTCATCCTTTCCACCAAAAGAGAGGGAGGGTTACCTCTCTTCAAGCACCACAGAACCAGATCAGTATTTCCTTTTCCACACCAACTTTAATTGCAATGGCTGGGACATCTCCCACTCCTGCTCCCCAGCTGGGATCTTCCTCTGCACCCTGGGGAGGAAGAAGGTGGGTGGTGGCAGAGACCCCAGAGACCCAGGACTTTTGTTTTGCACAGCCCTTTCTACACACCCTGTGTGTGGGAGAGAGTGTAACCACACATCCACAGTCAGCTTGGCAGCTGTGGGTGAGGTTTGAATGATTTCACTGTTTTTTATCTCATTCCTTATAGCTTATGCAGTGCAGCTGGGCTGCTTCACAGAGGATGCAAGGTCTTACCAGTTCATCCTGTGAGTGCAGAAGGACACTGGCATTAAATACAATGCAGGATGTGAGAATTGTATGGTGTGCAGCCTCCAGGATGCTGCAAGACATTGTGCATTTAACTTTTTTTTTTGTCACTTTCTGGGGCTGCACCAATCCTCACCAGCCCAGCTGCACAGCTCTCCAGGAAGTGAAATATGACAGGCTATTTGCAGGGGTGTATAGTGTTACCTTCAATTCCACTTCATAATCACACTTCCCTGGGTGTTATATCCCATGTACAAATCCCTGTCACCCTTTTATCACACCCTGGTTCCCTATATGACTGTACCCCTACCTGCTGTTATGTGTCACCTACACTACAATGCCTCATGGTAGTACCCCAGTTGTGTCTGACAGCAGCTCAGTTTCATCATCATCATCACAAAGCACAGTGTCTGCTGACTGTCCAGATATTTGACCTGCTGCTGGAACCAGTTTGGCTTTCTGCACTTCATGCTGTCCCATCTCAACATCCAGCTTGGATGTGCCTGACTGACCCAACAGACTCAGCACCTGGTGTAGCTACAGTACACACATTCTTCCCTCAAAAAAAATCTAGAGGCACAACCAAAGAAAATTAATGTCTAAAATAAGTTTACTATTATGGTCATTTCCTTAACCACCTTGTTTTTCCCCAGGGTCCAGTGGTTTGCATGTTTATTGAAGGATCCCCAAGACTGCAAACCCCTCCCCAAAAGGTTCTCTGGCTGGGAGTGGGGGTTCTGCCAAATTCAGTTATCAGCCTTATCTCCTTGTGCTTCCTCAGCCAATGTTCAGGCAAGGCAGTGACAGCTGGCGTGGAATTAGCTCCACCAGGCATCTAGAAATCTGCAGCTTTCCACCTGGAAAAATTCACTTCTTCCCTGCAACTTCTTCAGTTTTGGGTATCAACTCACACTGAACCACTGCTCTTCTTTCCAAATCAAAGGGGAGCAAATATGTGGTGATGAACAGTTTATTTGATCATTGTTGCTTCTTCCCCTACTGAAGCCCAAAGTGAATCCAGTTGTTACAGACATATACCTTAAACAAACTCCACGCCCCATGGTGGGAGGCCCAAAAGCAAGTCATTAAGCTGTGGAGGCAAATGCCCTGTCCCTTTCCACAGATGACTCACAGCAAATTTATTTGCAGATTTGCATCTCTTCGTGTGAAAGCAAACCTGGGTCTTTTTGGTGGCAAAAAATGCTCTTCTTTATGGCCACTTTCCCCATCTCCTGCCTCCCAGCTGCTGTTTCCAGCTGAATTAGGCAGGCTATACTTTCTGTCCCGAGGAATGTTTTGCAATACTTTGCATCATTGCTGGACTCACTGCTAAGTGACCACATTTAATAGGAGAGAAACCCAGCCCTGCATAGAGTTGAAGTGTTAGTTTATAGAGAAAGCTGAGGTCCTTTGGGTAGAGAAACACCATGAAAATATAAGATCATAATCCTTGCCACCATTAAACACATAAAGCATGAAAATTAATATTTCCCTCCATATAATAAAATCACTCTTTCGTGGCAGAGCAGTGCACCACATCTTCTAAAGAACACCACACTTACCAGTTTATTAGACAGTTGCAGTAGCAAGTGCTTAAGAAAGAACAAAGAGGGAGACTTTCTTTTGTCTGTTGCACTGTTGGGAGGACAGAAAGGTGGAGTGGGGCAAAAGGGAGAGATGGAGAAGAGTTTCTGTTACTGCATGGTGAAAAGTACCCACATTCATCCTAAAGTACAGAGGGCCAGCTGTGTTCTGTGTTTCCCCAGGGTGAGGAAAGAGAACAAGTTTCCTCCCAGCTTCCTGCATAGACTGGCAAAGTACAGGAAAGGTGGGAACAGAGGATGAGGGCAGCTTCTCAGGCTGGTGCCTCCCCATTCCTACAAGCAGCAGTGAGGGAGCTGAGGAAATAGAACTCTTTCTGGCTGCTTCAGTGGAGCCTTACAAAAACACCCCAAAACATCAGATCCTAATTGTCTTGAGGCTTATTAGTCAAAAGCTGAAAGTGAAAAAAGTTTCTCTTCCTCCCTACTTTTTTCTTTCCCCATTCTCAAATTTCTGAATTTAAATATACTTTTATTTTACCTTACATTGTAAATTATGACAACACTGTGTAAGAATGTGAGGAAAATAAATTTAGAAGAAAAAAAATCATCCTAACATCCTATCACGACAGATACAAGTCTTCCATAATGTCTTTATGTTCACTGTCCTGTGCTGAATTTATTCCTGGGAATTAATGGGGTGATGAGGTGAGGTCACCATTTCACCCAGGTATTTCTATCTAATGTCAGCTCCTACTCTGAGTTAACTGGTGGGCTCCTGCTCTCCCTCAAAGACACTCTTTCCCATGAAGCTCAGTACTTTCTCAACAAAATATTAATAAATAAGTAGAAATGTGCATAATTTTTAAAGTTACAGAATACTGAGATTAATAAAGAATGACATGTGTAATGTACATGCAATTGCTTCTGCCATCCTCCATGTGCCCTGTGCAATTGCCCAGGCACTTGCATGAGTGCAAAGCAAGTCATGCTCTCAGGTTAATCCTTTTTTTCTTTTTTTGGAAGTGACTGGACTAGGTGATTTCACATCTTAAATAATTATAGTTCTGTGCTATTAATCCTATTTGCTGGTAAATTTTTCTTTTTTTTCTGGCAGTTTTCACATGACATTTTGAGGAAGTTTCCTGTTAATTTCAAGAAAACACTATCATTACTAAACCATCTCTGGGTGACCTTAAATGATCCTTACAATATGAATTATTCTATGCCCATGCATTTCTCATTTCTACTTTTCCATAGTGCCTGTAGGAGTCCAGCACTGCTCAGGCTTCTGATTTGCTCTAAATGTTCCTACCCACGTGAAAAACAGTACTGGATGTGACAGCAAAGCTCAGTCTTTGAATATATGAAAGCTGGTGCCATCTGAAATTTGGGTAGACGAAATTGATCTACTAAATTGGCTTCCACAAAAATAATTTTAAAAATCCACATAGTTTTCTTGCTCAGAAAACATGTTAAGATGTTAAGAATTATGTGGTTTTTGAGGTAGGGGTGTCCCAGCAAACTTCATACTGAAGCCAACCATCATCACCTTTAAGGAGGCTTAAAGAGAATAGGTTGAGCTGAAGCACTCGTAACTTCACTGAAACTGGAAAATTTGGCTGAATGTTTATTCATGAAATATGCTATATTTACCTTTGAATGTGAATGACCTAGAAAATCTGGCATAACTGGTTTTGAAGTTTTTAATTAAAATTAAAACAAAAACCCACTAAAGAACAAAATGGAGTCAAACTAGCACTTTTTTTCAAAAGGAGGTGGTGGCTCTGTAATCTTCTAGAAGGTACTAATAAATTCCTATGAGATAAAAATTATGTGGACTTTTTATAACTTTTAATGAAGTCCACCAAGAGAAGCTGCAAAAGAAACAAAGAGGCCAAATACACACAGGAAAAGCTCTTCAGTTTTGGAAGGGACACTGGCTCAGGGAAACTCCAGAAGAATAGGAGGTAAAGTGCTGACATAGCAAAGCAGAAACTTTAAAAAGTGTTTTTCATAGAACAGAAAAACTGATTTAGAAACAATGAAGTAAAACTATTTAAATCACATTGTCTCATATGAACTTAATTTCAATGAAATTTGCTATTAAAAGGGTCAACTAGAATAATCTGCACACTGCAGTTCTAATTATGCTGCAATGTTTCTTTATAACTGCAATTTAATTTTATGACATGAACATTTAAGGTTGCTATTCTATTATATTTTCCATTTACTATTAAAAGTAAAGCTTCTAAAGCAAGAATATTTGGGCAAATTAATGATAACTACAGATGAAAAGCATCCCAATTGTCCTAAAACCTTTTGTCCCCATAACTTTTTGTTCTCCATGAAATTGAAATTTTGCTTCTGGACAAGAACTAAAAAATAAATTAAGAACAAGCTTTCAAACCATTAACATTTTATTTAGGATATTGTTTTTTACATTTAATAATAAAAAAGAGAGACCAAGTCACTCTCTAAAACTAGTATTCCTTAATGATTTTGTTTGAATCAAGGAAGAAGCTGATTTAGGTTTCTAGCAATAAGTCCCACATTAATGTTAATCAAACTGTGAAAATATTCAGGAAAAGCTCCCAGGCTGAGACAAGCAGGATGAACATGGGACACAGGTGAGGCAGGTGAGGTTCAGCGTTGCTACCTGGGCTGCGAGAGGGAACAGTCTGCCCTGCAGATACATTATTCCTCAGATGCCAATGGCATGTCTACAGGGCACATCTACAATGAGTTTGCTGATGCTCTACCTGTGCTCATTTGTTGTGCTTACAAATAGTGTTGTGTGGGGACATCTGTAATTATGTGCAGATGGGGAGAAAACAGACTCAGAGTATAATTTTCCAAAGTGTGTGGAAGCCTCTGGGAGTCACCACTGTGGACAAACAGACCTTAGCTCAGCAGCAGTGACTGTCAGCCACCCTACCAGGGTGTAAGGACCTATCAGGAACAGCTCCAGGAGACCACAATTCAATTACATAAATAAGAGTATGTTCTCACCTGGAGGGATGTGTTCAGTTCTCACCTCTCCATCCCACAGCAGTAACAGAAAATTTAAAAACTCAGGGACACCTTCAAACACAAGAAAGGCTTAGAGGGCTGGAAAAGCTCTCATGCCATGAAGTGTGGAAAAGACCAGCAGCACTCCTGTTTGTGTTTTGCTCTGAAATGAGCACCCAAAAGTTGGAAGGGTGCTGAGTTCTATTCCCTGAGTTAGCACTGGTGTTCAGGTGTGTGTAGGCATGACCCTGTGCAAAGAATGTACATGGCTTCAGGCAGGTTCAGCAGAACTTAAAACAAAATTAGGAGCCGAGGTAGAGTGCAGGAAAATTAGGTGGTAAATAGTTTTAAGCAGTGCACTTCAATCATAAATGGTCTTGCATTAAGGTATAGCCTTTCTGTAATGGAGTTCAAAAAGAAAAAGAATGTCAATTAGGAATCTTTAAGACAAAATTTTAATTTTTTTATGTAGTACTGAAAGATTTTGGACTTGGTGTAAGTCGGGAGATGGTAGCAAACATCTAGTTTACACAAATATATAACTGTTAAATCAATTTAGTGAGTGCCCTTGACAGAATGGTAACTTCTGAAGGGCTCTGCAAACAGATTTTAAGTTGTATAATAAAGTTAGGGTTTTTAAAATTTAATTCAGTGTTTTCTGAATGGGTAAGGATAAAGATCAGTAGATGATCTCTGAAACCAGTTTAACTGATCCAAACACTCCTTGGAGAGGGCTTTATACCATCCACAGTTCCTCTAGGTGAGCCCCTCATCATGAGTGCAGATTTCTCACAGCAGGTCAGGAAGGGCTCCTGAGGCCCTGGGATTTTGCCAAGGACATTTTCTCTACAGCAGTGGGAGGGAACAGTGTGGGAGCAGCAGCCCCTGGATCTGCTGTGTGCATCTCTGGATGACTCTGGGGATTTAAGGTCATGTCCCAGTCCAGCCCCTGCCTGGCAGGAGACAAGGCTTCTCCCTCCTGCTGGCTCAGGTCTGCATCCCTGAAACCTCATTCTCTGGCTTTTTTGGAATGAGCTTTTCCACACCTATTAAGCACATCCTTTCTGTTTTTAAAAAAAACATTTTGCATTACTTGAAATGACCACCAAAACCACAGTTTTGTGGTTTTGTGTAACTGGACTGACAATTCAAAGTCATCTCTAAAGGAGAGATGACAAAATAAGACCCACAGGCACTTAGTAGGCTCCTTGTTCCATTTGGTGATGTTGTATCTAGATTCATCTTTGACCTAATATTTGGATAGCTCTATCTCTTTCCAAAAAAAAAAAAGCCTTCTGCTACATGAATATTTTTTATCTAATTGAAAGTGTTCCCATGTTTGTTTAGGTAAAATCAGTTATTTTGCAAGTTACCCTGTATGCCTCATGCAAATTAAGGCTGTTTTCTGGCCTATAGATGTCTAAAACCACTGCTTCAATATTTCAGTTTTTTCTTATGGATTAGAAAAATTTCACAGCCTCTTTCTGTGAACAGAAAAAAGTGATTTCTTCTACATTGCTACCTGCAGAGTGTTTTTTAGTATATGGTAGGTATCTGTGTGATTTAAGTGAAGCTGATTATTTTTAATGCAATATGAAATACATCTCAATATAAATACATTCTATGTGGAATTCTGTGATAGTGTCTTGAAAATATTGCAATCATTAGTGGGAAGCCACAAGAAAAAGCCTGTTCACTCTGCGCTGCTATTCTCCCATTCCTCCCTGCTAGAATGGGTCACACCTGCAGTATTATGTAGGTGTTTGTTTGATATACAGTACTGCATTATACACATATTCAAAATGGTAATAACACTAAAGTGTAAAATAGCTTACTCCTGAAAATGTTTGTGGCAGGATGTAGGTGCAGCCTCTTGCTTCTGAGCCAGCATATATGTCTGGATCAATGACCTGAACTGGCAGGGGTCTGCTGGAAGGAATCCATTACCAGGGTCTGCCACAATGCAGTTTTGTGCAGAGAAGCTGAACAGTGGGATAGGAGCAATCGAAATACATATGTAATAAATCACCAGTAAAATTTGCTATGTTCAGTTTCCATAACGTTTTCTCTCTGTCATTACCTTCTATTACACCTTATTTAGCAGAAGCAGGATAAAGAAAATGTTTTGCTGGAGACTAGGCCTATTCAGTCATGCTGCTGCCCTTGGAATCAGTTTCTTTTCCCTTAACCTGACCTTGGTATCTATTTTCCTCAATATTCAATTCAGCTGTAAAATCTTGAACTTCTTTAGATCTTCCCCCATCCCCCAGATACCTGCTGCAAGGAACATTTTCACAAGGAAATTGGAGACTGAAAGGCTCTGGTAAAGAAAAATCGTAACTAGATAAGCGGAACCTGAATGCACTCTATCTAAATGTGCCTCATTTACACAAAACACCATTAGCCCAATCCTGTTTGCTCAGAGCACAGCAGAGGCAACTTAGCTTGCATGTCTGAACAGCGTGCTTTAGATAATATGATGTGTCTTTAGGCTTGCAAGAATTATTTCCATGATGTATAAGGAAAAAATTTAATCCATCACCAGTGGATTCATGGAGCATGAGCATTTGATTTTTTTTGCATTCTTACATCACCACTTGCATTAATATTGGACTGGGATTGAAGTGAAAATGAAGTGCCAATTTCAGCATACAAGCTGGGGATGACAAGCGACAAATAAAACAGAAAAGGAACCATCCTACTGGCCAAAGAAACAAAAACACATTTAAAATGGATAGCATTGCAGAAGCTCTTGCTGTCTCTCTTTGCTCCATGCAAGCCCTGCTGTGAAGCCACCAGTGAGGATCAGTCTGCTGCTCTAGGGACGCTGGTCACTGGCAAAGCAGAGTGAGGAGGATCAGAGTGGGCTCTGGCCAACGTGCCGTTTCAAAGGGGTATGCAGCAAATACATGGCAGCCACAGCCCCTGAGCCTGACACTGCCATCCTGCTCCAGAGGCTTTCACCCTCCAAGCAGTGGTGCTCCCCAAAAACCCTGCACACCAAGAGCTCAGCAAAATGAGGGAAAAAAGCAACTAGTCAGGAAAGAAACCATGGGAAAGTGATCGTTTTCCCTGGCCAGTTCTGCCATGTCAGTGCAGAGAGCCTGGGTTGTTGTTTACCTGCTTCAAGCAGTCCAGTCTCCATGGAAGTCAGCCAAGAAGGGCTGTGAGTCTGTGCCAGGGGTACCTGTTGGTTTACAGCATCTTCCAGCATGGGATGCTCTGCTACCGTGTTAACCTTCAGCCTTCCTCCCTGGCAGGTTTCTGTTGGGGTGCGCCCCAGGAGTGAGAGGTGGGTGCAGAAGGAGCCTTGGGTCCCTGTTTGGAAAGAAATGTTCCCTCTGGATGAGGATTGGAAAGATTCTTGCTTATTTGTTTGAGTCTAAGACATAACAGCATACACACTTTTCCCAGGATGCCTCTTTCCACAGCTCCAAGGCAGGATTGGCTGGCCTCATATATATGGCTTCCCCAGCTCTGGAGCAACTGTGGCCATAAAAAAATAATGAGCAAAGCTGTAGAAGCATGTACTTTTTTCATCTGGGATGGAGTTAATTTTTTTAAATGAAGACAAAGTGTATTAGCATGACTTTGAAATAAAAGAAATATATCCATTGTGTCAGGGAGCACAGCTGTAATAGTGATATAGAGAAGTCCCTTGCTTGGCCAGGGCCCGTAGATGCCAGGATTATAAGATATTTCATTCTTGTTACCACAGCCAAGCAATCTGTCAGCGAACTAGTTTTGCTTTAGCCAACAACAGAGACAAGAGGGTGATTTCACTTACAAGCTGCTCTTCCTGGAGCTCTATGGCATTGCTAAGGCAGCCCTGGCCCCTCTGGGTATCCTCCATGTCCCAGGATGCCTCCCTCAGGAAAACAGAAGTAGAATGTGGTCACCTCGGGGCTGCCAAGCTGCTCTCTGCCCACCATTGCTGCCTGGTTCCACTGCTGTCTCCATCCAAAAAGTGAATTGATAACAAGAAAATGAGACAGAAATGGGGAATGGAAGGGTCTTGACATCTGAATGTCAGGAGCACTCAGCGTGGGAGAGTAGAGGTTTCTTCCTGTCCCTGTGTTTACTGCTGCCTGCACATTGACTTGTTTCCTGACACATGAGCCATGACTTGAAAGGAATTCAGACTCCAGCAAATTTTGCATTGCACTTCAATGTGGCCTCTGGGATTGAGTAAGGGCAAATCTATTACTGTTGCTATGGTGACCCTGGCAAAGCCATGATGAAGAGTGCTGATGCCATTGGCCCAGAGCAGGGTGGTGGCGCAGGCAGGGCAGTCTGGCATGGTCACACCACAAGGGTGCAGTGCCTGTGTACCCACCTTGCCTGCACCCCATCAGGCTGCCCCTTGGACAAGGCTGTGCCATGTGAATGGAGCTTCAGAAGACACCAAGTCCCTGTCTGGGGTCTGTCAAAATTAGCCCTTACTTTATTTTGGGGGGAATCAGGCTCCTGTAGTAAAGGTGAGGGGGGTGTCCTTCGTTTGGCACAGGTGATGCAAATCCTGGTGTCAGGCTCTTGGAAATGAGCCTGTAAGGACAGCTTGCGCTTGCTAAAGAGGGCAATCATAGTGATGGATCTTAATCATTAAAATGATTTTATAACAAAGAAACAAAGGAAGCTGATATCTCTTCTCCTCCTCTTGTGAGCAATCTCAGCTTTGCAGATATTGATTCTTCTTGCTCGGGTGGACTTCATTTATTTTGCATGATGGATATGAATATTTCTTTTTTAGTAAATTCTATTCTAGCCTTTTTGCCTTAATCTTTTTCCCTTTTGAATGGTCAGTGACCGAGGATCACGTTTCCCCTTTTTGCTTGAGCAACAATGATACAGTTGTCATGACCTGCAATTGTGACAATAGTTCAATTCAAAACATCCCAGCTTCAGTGTGCAGTAACTAAGTCCAGGACTGAAAAGCATTGACAATGGGAGAGTAAAACCTGCCTCTGACACTTGATAAGATTATTATTATTATTATTAGAGAGAGCAAAAAGCTTTTTCTTTCTTTTCTATTGCTTTGCAGACCTCATAAGGCCCTGCTCAGATTTCTGCATAGTTAATTTGTCAGTTTATAAATTACCACATTATGTTAACACTGAATGCTTCAAAACACAAATATATGCACATAGGGCTTGAATATTTGAAGTGTTTTAGTACTATAGGGAAATAATTTTGTTGTCAAGCTGTGGCAGATATAGAAGTGCTAGGGGATACATGACCATTTCATCGGGATGCTGTCGATGATGGCCTATGAACATCCAAGGGGAGAAATCATCTTTTATCACTGTTGTGTACCACGCAGGTCCAGATGGAGGATAAAACATGCATGAGTTGCCCGCAGCTCTGAAAATAATTATACTCATTTGCCAGAAATGTAGAAAGTGCATCCAACCAAGTTACCACCCATCATAGTGACACTCGGTTTGCATACTGATGAAGTTTAGAGCCAGAGACAATGGTGTTGGTATCAATAGCAGAGGGGGCTGGGAGTCACCGGTGCTGCAGGATTAACAGTGCCATCATTTTATATTACGCAGCATTTTGCTTACGCCGCGTACCAAAAAACTCCTGGTGCGGATGCTCACGCAGCTGCTCACAAGATGGGTTTGGTTTAGAGCTCCAAACATGACAAGAGATTCTGGGGAGCAGAGAATGAAGGCTGGTATGTCCATGCCCTGTGAAGGGCTTTTCTGCAGCGAGGTCAGGAGTGCTGTGGATGCACTGAGAGCTCTGTGTGGGGCAGGGAGTCACACACGCTCTGCGCAGTCTCTGCCCTCACCTCCAGAAGGCTGAGCTGCAATACCAGCAAAAACCAGCATGCATTCTCCAGGCTCTGCTGCCAGTGCAGAGCAATTGATGAATGGATTTTTAAAGTGCAGAAAGAGAATGAATGCAAGTAGGACCCAGGAGTGTAATTCTTTATATTGCAATCAGCACTGCTTGCATGTAGCTGGTTTCATGGTAGAAATCAGCAATGAAGAATACAGAATTTGTTAGTTAATCCTTAAAAACTGGAAAAGAAAATTATTTGGGATTTTTTTTTCAATGATTAGCTGGTTTATTTTTAAAATTGTATTACTTAAGGATATTATTCAGTTTTAAACCACCATCAAGTGAAACTACCGTTGTTATAATAAAGTGATTTCTGCAATTTCTTTAAATAAATAATTTTAGTTATATACACATAAAAAGACACTGTTGTATGTGCATAATAATACACATATGCCATTTTAGCTTTTCTTGTACTCCTGGTACTCCTTAAAATAGTCAGGGTAAAGTATCGTCCTAATATGCTTTTCCATATGTGTTTGTTAGCACATTGCTGGTTAAAGTATGCCTTAAAAAATAAAAGAAAGCCTGAAAGAGTTATTTTGTTCACTGTATTGTACAGCACCTTTTCCTATTATAATGAAGAACCTTAGGTCGAGCAGCAAATATATTAATCATTATTAATAAAAAATAACTAACTAAATCTGGTAAAAGAATGTTAACATAGCACATACCCAGGTCTAGGTGGAAGATCTTGTTTATCTATACTCTGTAGTATACTGCAAGCTAGAGGACATGTGTAATAAAACATGTAAATCAGTTATGTTTTAAAAAACCATAATTTAAGCTTCCAGCTTTATTTTGGTTCTGGTAAAATTAGTATGTAGTCACCATAATGACACAAGGACCTGAGATGATCTCTGATGTAATTCCATAGATAATTTATGTGACACCAGTAATGAATCATGTCCATATGTTTTCTAGTTTGATAGAATCCAAACAGTTTGATGCTTTATTCTTTCAATTCTTTAAAAATTGCTTTTGAAAGAAAAATGGACTACTAAATAATAAAAGTGTGCTTGCTCAACAATGCAGCAGGCTTGTCTGGATCTACACGAACCACCAGGCAAAATTAATCCTTGTCTTATGTAAACAAAGAGCAGAGGAACTATGGCCTTTGCAGTCTCAATGCTAGTAAGCCCATTTCCTTTTCTTGGTGCCACATTTTACTGAGCAATAATGCAGTTTTTGTGAAGTCCAGCTGTCATCAGAGGCCTCAGGACAGCATACACTAATGCTGCCATTAGCATACTCTGTCTTATTAACATGCACTCTAAGCAAGTTATAGGGACACCCCTGGTATGCAGCTGAGGAGTAACCAATCAGAAGAAATATCTTGCAGTTCTTTGGCCAGGAAAAACCAATGATGGTGATTTGAGTAAGGAAAAAATCTAGGAATTGAGGTGCATCCAGATAGACCTGAAAAATAAATTCCAGGGCCAGAAGGATTTTAAATGTACTTGATTGAACTAAGGATGCGCAAAGAAAGTAAAACTTTATTATGAAGAAATTGTTCTATCAGAGGAGCAAAACAAGGCCATGAGATTATTTTCAACCCTAATTTCACAACACAACATCTAAATGAAAGAAAAAAAGGAAAAGATACCAATACTTGCAGGGGAGAAAAAAAAAAGGTTTAAATTACCCCAAATATAAAACATGACCTTACACAGCATTTCTGCAGCCATAATAAGGGAGCTACTCAGTACTCAGGTGGGTAACTGAACATAAGGGCAAGGCAAAGGTAGTTGAAACCAAGCTTCATAAAGGAACTTCCTCAAACATAGAGGAATAGAGGAATAGAGGATGGATGCACGAGTCTTGTCCCTGAAGGCTTCCTTTGTGCTGCAGAAGCTTGGCTGTCAGGGGACCTTTCCAGTTGCCAGCTTATTAATAACTCCTTAACTCACAAGCAGCCATTGCAGTGTTGGCAAAAAGGGAAGGTCAGCTACCATCTGACTGGCAAGGTTATTTTTCAGTGGGAAGAAGTACCACTGGAGGGCTCTGAAATGCACCAGTGGGACCATCTCTGCATTTCACTGGGCCAAATGAAGCAGAAGCTTGTAGAAATCTTGATTCTGGTCAGCTGCTGAACAATATCTGCCACTACCTTTAATGCAAAACCTAGAAAAACTGCTGAGTGTCAAAAGCTAAAAACTGCATAACGAATTTGCTAACTGTGGCAAGAATAACTGGACGTCATTTAACCAGGACTTTCCCCTGTCTCTGCAAGCTGTAACCACCAACAAGGAGGTAAATTAACAGAAAGAAGTTTTATTTCTGGCAATGAGTGATTCTCAACAGTTGATGTTATTAGCAGGTTTCTTAACTCATGCAGAGAGGGCAAACTATGAAGATGTCATACATAAATTCAAGAAATCTTGAACCCTGTGTAAGTGTATTTGCTTTCATAAGACTTTTCAGCATATGGTTGGTATGTTTTTAGATAGAGACAAGATGAAGAAAGGGAGAAAACAGAATTCCTTTGAATGACTGAACCCCAAGGATCAATCTTGTTCCCAGGCTGGAGTGGTTAACTCTGCCCCTGATTGGGCATGAGACTCTTGTGCCAGACAGTCAGGGGAGGAAACAGAGACCCAGAAACAAGACAGTCAGAATTTGCCAGGCAAATGTAGTTGGCTACTGCTGCCTGAAGCTGAGGGGGAGCAGAGGGTACTGTGCAGTATGTGCACTGGGGGATCTGAAACAGCACGAAAATAGTAAAGTGCCAAGAAGGGTCACAAGGATCAAAGTTGGAATTGATAAAAGCTAACACTGATATGAATACACTATGGCAAAATATACAAGTCAAGAAAGTGTTTAAAAAAGGATAAATTCTGAAGGATAACACAGTTTCAAAAAACTTCCAAAGATTTGCATAGTGCTTGACTTAGAGAGGATGGCAACACCACCATCAGCTCACAGGAAACCCTTTGCAAATTCACCAGGATTATAGCTTAAGGTGAATGGACAATTAACTTATGCTGGACATAAAAAAATGCTGATAGAAAGGTGGCAACTAGTCTAGCCTTCTGCTCAAAAAGCAACACTGTGACCAGCACCACATCAGTCTGACAGGGTTTTTCCATTCCAGTCTGGAAAACCTGCAATGTTGGGGATTCACAAGTGATTTTCAGTAACCCACCCAATAGCGTGGGTTATGCTGCCCATGCTGACAAGCTGCTCTCCAGTGGCCATTCAGTAACAACAGGATGGAAATATGTGTCCATAGTGCTAGAAACTGTGATGTGAGCATAGCACAAAAGAGGTGACTAATAAAACTGAAAATGTAGAGAATAATCTGTTTTTAAAAAAGGAATTTTTGATCAAGGGTAGCAAAGACACATGCAGACAAACCTTAAATATTGAGATAATATTGGGGTCACACTCTGAGCAAAATCTGTCTTACTCACAGGTACCTCCAAAGATCATACTGGTGCTGTGCTCATACATCTGAGAGGTCTTATTTGCAGAGTTTCAATGTATATGCCATAGGTATCAGTAAAAACTGGAAATTGATACTCTTACCTAGTCCAGAATGCTTAGTCCTTACATGTAAAAGCTTTCAGAACTGTATTTCTGAGAGGTCAGTGTCAGTGCAGAGTAACATTCATCATGATGACCAAAATGAATGTTATTCAAGACTAAAGGGATTTCATTTTCTGTTAAGGTTTATGATTTGCTTCTTGAATGTAATAGTGGGAAAGACCTGGCTATTGCAAAAGCATTTGGTAGATCATTCAATAATAGCAGTAAAATGAAATCCCAATGATATATTTATCAATGGGCTCAAAAATATCTCAAATGAAAAATGGATTTTGATTGCTATTGACATAGCTGGAAATAAAAAAAGAAATTAAATTTAAAGAGGACGCATCTAGATTAGATATTAGGAAGAAATTCTTTACTCTGCGGGTGGATGCACTGGCACAGGTTGCCCAGAAAAGTCGTGGATGCCCCATCCGTGACAGTGCTCAAGGCCAGGTTGGATGGGGCCATGAGTAACCTGGTGTAGTGGAAGGTTCTCCCATGCAGGGGGGTTGGAACTGGATGATTTTTGGGGTCCCTTCCAACCCAAAACAATCTATGATTCTGTGAAATGAGACCAGGCTCATGGTGTAACATGAAAAGTGGAATCTGTAGATGTGCTTACACTCTTGGATAAAGCCAACATCTCTGTCCAAAAGAACACACAACTTCTGGTCTCACAACGATCAAAGAAATTATGTTTTTGTAATGACCTCTTTCTTCACAGTCAAAAATCGGAGTGCAACCCTGGGAATGTGAAACTTAAATATCATTTATTTGGAAAAACAAACAAATAAAAATTACTCAACTAAATATATGTCTCATAAAATAATAGCATTTTAAAAAAGCTTGCACCAGCAAAAAGAAGAGTGTTGGCTTGCTTGTAGGGGTAAAATATTAGAATTTCCCAATCTAAGGAAAACATGCATGAGCTACAGTAGAATTTATAATTATTACTAAATGCTGTAAAATATGTACCAATGTTGCGAGTTACTCATTCAAAGAAATGGTGGGAAAGTGTTTGATGGAATGACTATAATAATGGAGGTGTCTTTAGGTGGATGTGCAGGGCTGGGGCTCGTTTTGTCTTTCTACATTGTAATATGTATGTATGTGGAATGTTGTAACAAGGAACATATGTATCAGGGTAGTTCAGTTTTTATTATTCCAATTCTGGGTAAATAAATCATTACATAATCAATAAACCAAGACCTTCAGATTATTGCTCTTTTAGGCACATGTTTTTCCATGTCCATGGAATGACCGTAGAAATCAGAAGCCATTGGACAGAGCATTCTAGAGAAACATTATAAAATATACTATGTCTAGACTTGGATCCAGATTTTGCACACAGGTTTCTTCATGCAGATTAACCCCTCACTTGAAAAATATTCTCTCATACAGGGAACATAGTGAGAAAACTTGACACACATTTTAAACTCCGCATCCAAGGCTACATCAGCACAATTTACTTCAAGGAGCCTCCAGACAAGAACACACGCACAAATAAACACTAAATGTCCACCTGTAAAAACCTCACTCATCCCAACAACTTGATAAATATTTTCAAATGTTTACAGACATTTTTGAAACATTAATCAACTATCCAAAGACATTTAGCAGGCAGAGAATGGGGCTCCATTAGAAAGCTGGAAGTGCATGAGGAGCAGAGGTGCTCCCATCAGGGACTGTAGGTGCATGTCTGAGGAGCCACTGCTTCCAGTGACCCTGGTGAGACTGAATGCCCAGGGAGGAATTTGAATCAATACAGGACATGTATCAAGACCACTGTCAAGGACCAGTGTATCTATCTTGTAGCAGTCCTTTCCCTGGATGAGACATAAATAACTGGCTGTTCATACACTGACAGGTCATCCCTCTCACAGATGCTGTAAAGTGTCTTAACAAACCTGTCCAAACCTTTGAGCTCCTGGTCTAATTTCACAGCTGGAGCTTTGGCTTTCTGGGTGTGAGGAACAAGCAGTTAAGAGCAGGCACCCTGACAGTCCATTTTATCACCAGGTTCAAAAGGCAGCCCAGCCAGGAGTTGGGTCTCGCACAGAATCAGCTCCTAAATACACCAATCTGAAGTAAGCACCTACTCCAGAAGACACAGACTAGCTCCAGCAGTCCCCATTAGCATTGTTACCTTTCCCAGCTTTTGTGGTGAATCAGACTTACAGGTCAAACCAAAGCACTCTTTGTCCTGCCTGCCTCTACCTGCTCATCTGCTGAGAACCATTCTCTTCACAGTTACCTACTTAGAGCAGAACCTAAAAATGCAAAGGGATGCAGCAACACTTTGACAGCAAACAGCAGCTCCTCGTGCAGTCTCAGTGCACTGGCATGTGAGAAACATTCCTTCCTGGGAAGCTTGACTAGGAATATAGGCTCTTCAGCATCTCTGAGAGGTAATAGGGGAAAGATACAATAAAAAGTCATGTGTGAGGATTTCTTCATTTTGATTCAAAAGTCATCTGAGTTAATGTTTAAAAGAGTTAGAAGGTTGATTAAGTGACATATTTGGAAAGTCAGTTTCATTTGTATTTGTGGAGGCTGTTGATTGGGCTTTAGTATGGTACTGCACATGCCAACAACCTGCAACATTACTGTTAGCACTGGAGAAGTCCCTTGCCATGTGTTTTGGCTTAACATGGAAAGAGCCAATATGGCCTGGACACAAATCTAGCGTATTTAAAAAAAAAGCTCAAATGATACACAACATTTCCACATAGACATAGCTGACACTTCTGCTCTGAAAAAAAGTCAAAATATCACCCAACCAATAAGGTATTTCTGATAAAAATGTCTCCAAGAAAGTAAAGGATCTCTGGGCTTTGGGAACCTGATACTACTAGAGCTCTACTACTCTCTCAAAATCCTCGCCTCCCTCTAGCCAGAAGTCTAAGTGAAATTTTGTGAAGAGAAAAAAAACCCAAAACACTTATTTCTGAGCACACAATAAAAAAAAACAACAACCGTGTAGAACTGAGAAACCTTTGTGATTTGGAGCATAATGGAAAAGCAGACAAAATTGCTATTTGTTTTTTCTTTTAGGTGCTCAGAGAAACACACTGGAGCAAAGTAAAGCTTCTAGTAATTGACCCCCATGGAAGGAATGAGGCACAGCACAGTCAGAGGGAGACAGGGCTGCAGGAGGGGGCTTTATTCAGATCAGGTGTGACTATGTTATGTTGAGTTGTTGAGACCATGTCAAAAGAATTCTTTCTCTTTCCTTTCTCTGCATCCTGTTCCTATGAGGTCAGGCTCTTTGGAGTTGGAGCCCCTTCTTTTACATATAGATACAGAAATAATCATGGCCAATTTTAAACTACTTAACTGTTCCCAAATCTGTTCTTTCAGGTTGCTGAGACCACTATTTTTTTAAACAGCGTTCTCTTTTTTTTTTTTTTTTTCTTTTTTTTTTTTCTTTTAATACAGTTCTGGCATATAAATAGTTTCTATAAAAACTCTGTAATATTGTACATTCTTAATCCTGTGCTATCAGTTTTCATGTTGTGGCTGATAGATATATTTGGTAGATACTCATTTGATTTGATCACATGATTTCTGTTTAATATTTTTGGTCTTTTGGTTACAGATTGGGGCATTTCTGGATATTGTTTTCCTCAAAATAAAATAACAAAAAGAATGATAGGCCCATCCTTTCCCTGACATGAGGCCACCACGTGCCAGTGCACTGAGGAACATTTGTGGCTCTGGTAGCCTGGCACAAAACCAGACATTGATGGTACACAACAGGCAGGTAAGGAAATAGAAAGGAACCACTGAGGGCAGACCAAGATCAGATCCGGAGTAGAGAGAGCAGGGGACACCATAACCCAAGCTGTGTCACAGAAACTGGGCATGCACAGAGCTAAGTTCAGCAGCACAAATAAGGTTTCAGCTCCAGGCCCTCCCCTGTACCTTCACAACTGACCAGCTGACAGGTGTCTTCACAGATATTCTGTGTGACCTTCATCAAGTACAAGTCAGGGCAAAGGAGAGGAGAGAGGCAAGACTCCAAGCAGAAAAAATGGATATTTAAGGGGAGTTTCTTCCACCAGCACCAGGGACAGAATGACAATAAATAACTGGATATTTGTTTTAAAATAAAGAGGGGTATCTGCAGCAGGCAGGTCAGCAGAGGCAGAGTCAAGATCACTGTTTTTGTAGAGAAGATGAGGAGAGGAAGGTTTGCTGTGGTGGAGGAAGATCAGATGGTGGATGCACACAAAATGCCTCTGCAAGGTACTACCTTGAGCGTACAACACGTGCCAGAAGAAACCTCAGTGGCACCTCTGACATCCACACCAAGGATTTTTGTCATACCTCCCCAAAGTTAGAGCTGGTAAAGCATCACACTCCTTTAATTATTTTTAATGTGGAGACTCTTTCACAGTTTTGGGGGTTTTTTGTAATTGTTTACCTCATTTGGTTTCTCTGGAGCACCTCTGCACCAACTAGCTGCTGGTAGTGCCTATTCCCAATTGAAGTACATTTATCCCAGTATTTGTATTATAAAAATAATACAAAATAATAATACTCTCCCCCCAACCTCCGAAACTTAAAACCAATCCTATAATGTGAAGATAAAATTATTAAGTACATTCAAAGTAGTTGATAAGGTGATATAGAGCTGGACAATATGACCAGAACTATAAAATTCACATATTCAGGGGACCATAGATGACTAGAGATCAATAATTGCAATGAAATCTTTAGATTGCCATTTTGAAATTACATCTATTAGTGGACCAGAGCAATTAAACAAATTTTGAAGAAATCTTTCGAAGTATGTACAGATACTTATATTTGCAGATACAATCTGTAAGTTTAGATTGAATATAATTTTTTTCTTTCAACAGTATATCTAGATATGCACTTCCTACATACACTTGTGAAAATGTCTTTGAAATTTATTCATTGAAGTCAATTATACAAGTCTAATACTTCTCTTCATTTAATGCTATAAAATTAATGGCCCTTCATTTTTTTATCTCCAATCCAAATGATCATGTCATTTCCAACTGCACGCAGCTCTTTCTCTCATATGCTGAATATGATTAGTTTTCCTTTAGCAGAATTACAGCATGTGATTCTCTGAGGTTAGGCAAGAGCGATGTCTCCTGGTGTTATTTCAGAGTTCCTGTTATGCTATATATTCTGAACAAAGAGGATTTCAGAAATGCACACTGCAAAAATGTTAGACAAGTGAGCTCTAGAGGCTGTGGCCTTTGGTGAGCACAGACAAACCAGCAATGGCAACTCATAAATCTTCAGAATCTTCACAAGAGATCAGCTAGACATTACAGCTAACACTTGTAAAAACAAGAGGAATACAGCTACTTCTGGAAGTACAGGCTGTGACATTTGGAAACACTTTCATACAACTCCAGCTGAAGTGAACATCTTAAACAATTTCAGTGGGAGCCAGATAAAGCTTGTAATAGCCTCTTTTTTTAAATCAATATTCCTTATTTGCATGAGAGAGACTTCTCAAAAAACAGACAGGCATCGCCTAATTTTCTAGGAGTAAGACATCTAAGCTCAAAGCCCAGAGACATGCACACTCACAGTAGAAAATAATTTTCCTCCATTTTGTTTGTCAATCAACTGCTTGTGCATGATGATGGCAGAGTACACATCTACCATTTGAGAGTGAAAAACAGACATAATTTTACACATGTGTTTCTAGCTTGCAGATATTCTGCTTGCAAACATGCCAGACAAATGCTGCACTCACAAAAGTAATTTGTGATTGAATGATTTTAAGATTTATTCTCTGTAGAAATGAACTCAGAGTGTTTTGTATAATGGCAATCAAAACATATATTTTTTCCTACTTCAAGCAAGACAGGGGAACTTGAGAATGTAATTTAAAACATAGTAAAATTAGAGGGGAAAAATGTTTTCTAGATTATGTCTTGCAGGTATCACTTAATTTTTTGCTTCTTTATCAAGACAAGATGTCAAACACAAGTTTCAAAGCAGGGTTTTCATCACTATTGCTTCACTATTGCTTCATCACTATTTGCCAGTGATTAAGCAATATTTTGTGCCCAAAACATTTGCAACGAAATTTGGTTTTCTTAGCTTCCTTTCTAGCATGTCTGAATTGTCCTGTTGCAGTTGAGGCCAGAGCTGAGCTGGCACTGATGACTGTACCCACACCTGAAACATAAAAAATTCTAATTTTTTTCTCTGAACATCAACTTTTGCATTTGGCTCTATACATGCTAAAGTCCTTTATCTGTTTTTTCAGTTTCCTGTTGCAATTATTCATGTATTGGGTCCAGATTTCTAGAAATTGAGTAGGTCACTGTAACCAGCTTTTGTTTGGATGAATGACACAATTCTCCTTATCTTCTTTCTGCTTCTTAGATGTGTTTTGAACTACATATTTCAGTGTATGTATATAAGGCAACCCTGCTTGTAATTATACTCTTAGAATATAAATGTAATACAGTAATCACCTAGGTAGAAGCAGAAGAAAGTTCATTATTATATATGTTAGAAGTGAAAAAGCCTAAATCAGCAGCCCACCAGAGCTGAGAGGTAATCTAAGGCTAAATATCTAATTTGTATGTGGGTTTAATTCTTCTAAAGAAAGAGGCCTTTGGATCTTTAGTACCTCAGTACTTTTGGGAAGAGAAGATTCAGATCTGTCCTCCTTAAAGCCCTTTGCAATGCAACATTATTGGCAAGGAACATGAATTTTTCCAGTTCAGCCAAGTTTTGTACTAACTACCTCTCCATTGGAGTCTGTGTGGTGTGTTCTCAGAGAGCTGAGCTTCATCCCACATTGCAGATTTATAAAAGTGGAAAAGCTACAAGCTGAACCAAAATGGTAAGGGCATTGGATTTCACATAAGCCACACACAGCTGAGAATTTCCCTGATTTTCACAGAGAATTTCAGATTTTCCCTTCTCACTTGGAAAGATTGCAGGCCATCAGTGAATTTGAGAACAACTTGGCTTTGTGTGTGCAGTGTGTACCAAAATGAGCTCAGGGGAGCAGGAGAATGGTGGTGGGAGTGCTGCTGCATGTGTACCATACTGCTGAGATGGGATGTGGGGATGTAACGGGTGTTGTTCCAGGGTGCTCTTCCTAACTGAAAAGGAGATCTTACAAAAGGTGTGATACTGAAATGACATTAGCATCTGTAGAGGTGACCTCAGGTCTGAAGTTACAGGTTGTAGATCTGCACTGCAAGGATGCACTGCAAGGAAATTCTGCATGGCATGGCAAGAGAGACTCCTCTCCCTATGTGAACTGATGGAAGACTATTTTAGAGGTGGTGAACTGACTGAAAGCCCCAGGTTTTGTCTCTTTACATTGTCAGTGGGAAAGAAAAGAGGCTATGGAGGGAGGAGAAGTGTTCTGAAGGTTTGTTCTGATTTCCCTCCTTTAAATTTTTTCTTTTAATTCTGTTAATAAAGCTTTCTTTACAGCCTTTAAAGTTTGAACTCTCTTTGCTCTCTTCCTAATTCTATCTCACAGCAGAAAATGAATAAATAATTCTAGTGGTGCAGTGGCATTTGACCAGAATTAGACCCACCACATCTAATTGGTGCTTTTGGCCAGGAAATGCAGATTGGTGAACCAAACTCACTACAGGCAGAGAGGGAGAGAGTTCTGTCGGGTGATGCCCCAACAGATAGATTCATAAGTGAAGTTCTGTGTTTGGCTACAAGTCGTAATGACCCCAGGAGCATTCCTTTGTCATTTGCAGTGCTTAGTCTCAGGACTCCTTATTGAATTTATCAGAAAATTGGAGTAATTTGAACAGTAGCTGTAAGAGTTATTGAAGTGGGCTAGCTAAATGAAACAGTCATCTTCAAAACCATTTTTAAAAAACCACTCTTCTCTCAGATGAGTTCTAGCAAAGAACTATATCCACTGAAATCATGGGGAATTATTCCACTAAATCAAAGGAAAGCTGTTTTAACAAGATGGCTGTGTCAGTCTCTCTTCTCTTGCTGCCTTTCAGGTATATCAGTGGTGTCTAAAAACTTGGGTAATTTCTTATTTCTTACAAGATCAGTCCCTGTACAGCAATGGCAATGTGGGAGAGGGAACTCTCTCCTGAGTAGGGCCTGCCTATTTCTGCTAGCAGCAAAGTTTTTGAGCAAATCTGCATTTATTTACATACCATGCAGCAGCAGTAACCACAGCCTCACACTATAATTATGCAGCAACCAAACTCCAAACAGGGAGTTTAAATGAAGTTAATTTCTGAAGCGCAATATTTGTAAAGTAAAAGTACAATATCATTTTGATGGTTCTAAATTCCTTGGAGGGAGGTAAGACTTGCCTACTAGCCATTTACCACTTGCTGCTTGCCAGTCTGTCAAAAGTAATGGGGGAGGAAAACTGTTTTCAACACTGTCTTTTCCTACACAGGTGTCCTTTTTCTTAATATTTTCCTGAAAAATCTGCAATGTTGACCTTTGTTACAAAATACCTCACATCTAATTGAACACTTGGAGTGCTCAGTTAGATTGATGAACTATCTGAGTGCTGGTCAGAAGACATGAGCCTTAATCCTGAATCCCTAAATCCCAGAATCAGAGAATCATTAGGGTTGGAAAGGACTCATGGAGATCATCTTGTCCAACCGCACTGCCAAGGAAGGGTCACCCAGAACAGGTGACACAGGAACATGTCCCTCTGGGTTGTGAGTGCCTCCAGAGAGGGAGACTCCATGACCTCCTTGGGCAGCCTGCTCCAGTGCTCTGCCACCCTTAATATAAAGTTTTTCTTCAAGCTGAGTTGGAATTTATTGTGCTTTATTTTATGACCATTGCTCCTTGTCCAGTGTGTGGGCACCACAGAAGAGTCTGTCACCATCCTCTTGGCACCGACCCTTGAGATACTTACATGCATTGATGAAATCCCCTCTCAGTCTCCTCCAGACTAAACAGGCTCAGCTCCCTCAGTCTCTCCTCATAAGAGAGATGCTCCAGACCCCTCATCATCTTTTTGACCCTTCACTGGACTCTCTCCAGGAGCTCCCTGTCTCTCTGAGGAGCCCAGAACTGGACACAGCACTCCAGGTGTGGCCTCACCAGGGCCCAGCAGAGCAGAAGGATCAGCTCCCCTGATCTGCTGGCCACGCTCTTCCCAGTGCAGCCCAGGATCCCACTGGGGCTCCTGGCCACAAGGGCACCCTGCTGGCTCATTGTCACCTTGAGACCCACCAGGACTCCCAGGTCCTTCTCTGCAGAGCTGCTCCTCAGTGGGGCAGCCCCAGCCTGGGCTGGTACTTGGCTTGTTCCTCCCCAGGTGCAGAACCCTGCACTGGCCCCCGTTGGACCTCATTAAAGTTCTCTCTGCTCAGCTTTTCAGCCTATCAAGGTGCTACGGAATGGCAGCTCCCCTTCAGTCATTTGGCACCTCTACAGTTCCCACAATTTTTCAAAGATGATGGAGAGTGGCTTAAGAGCAACGTCTTCCAGCTCCCTCAGCACCCATGGGTGTATCCTATCTAGGCCCATGGATTTATGGGTGTTCAGTGCCCTCAGGTGGTATTTCACTCAGCCCTCTACAACCAAGCAGAAATCACCCTTTCTCCAGCCTCCCTCTCTTACCTCCAAGATCTAGGTTTCCTGAGGACTGATCTCAGCAGTAGAGACTGAGGCAAAGAAGGCATCCAGAAATTCTGCCTGCTCTGTGTCTTCCCTCACCACGATATCCATCTGATTCAGCAGTGGCACCACATTTTCCATAGTCTTCCTTTTGCTGTTGATGTACCTTTAGAATCCTTTCTTGTCCTTGATATCCCCTGCCAGACTCAATTCCAAGTGTGCCTCGGCCTTCCTTTTCACATCCCTTCATACCAACAATGTTCCTATAGCCCACCTATGCACCCTGTTCCTTTTTCCATATCCCATGAATTTCTTTCTTCCAGCCAGGATTAACTAGAAACTCCCTGCTCATCCACACAGGTCTCCTGCCCATGAACCATTTCTGGTTAATGGGAATACACTGCTCTTGAGCTTGAAGGAAGTGATGTTGAATATTAACCAGCACTCTTAGTTCCTTTATTTTCTAGAGTCCTAAATTATGGAATTCCTCTAAATAGGTCTTGGAAGAGATTGAAGTTGTCTGGGAACAGTTGACTGAGCCCTGGGAGTTCAGGGCTCAGTCCTGATTACTGCTTTGCTTCCTCCACACAGTGTCCCAAGTTCCAGCATCTCATGGTCACTGCAGCCAAGGCTGCCCCCAATTCATATCTTCAACCAGTCCCTCCTGGTTTGTTAGTNGTTTGTTAGTACAAGGTCCAGCAACACACCTTTCCGTGTTGGTTCCTTCACCACTTACATCAAAGTTATTGTCAATGATCTGCAGAAACTTCTTGGACTCTGTGTGCTGAGTGGTGTTGTCTCTCCAATAAATATCAGGGTGGTTGAAGTTCCCCAAGAGAACCAGGGCCTGTGATTGTGAAGTTATTTCTAGCTGTTCACAGAAAGCCCCATCAACTTTGTCCTGATCAGGTGGCCTATAGTAAACACTCAGAGTAATTTCACCTGTATTAACCTGTCCCTTAATTCTTACCCATAAGAATTCCCAACTCATTTGTCTACCCTTGAGTAGAGCTCAGTACACTCCAGTTGCTCTCTCACACCAAGAGCAATTCCAGAACCACACCTCACTGACCTGTCCTTTCTAAAAAGTACATAGCCACCCATGACAACTTTCTAATAATGTGAGCTGTCCCACCATGTTTCATAATTGCAATGAGATCATGGCCCTGCTACTGCACATAGAGATTTCTAGTTCTTGCTGTTTATTTCCCATGCCTTGTGCATTTTTATGTACAGGCACTTCAGAGAGGTGAGGCATCAAGTTTCCCCAGAAAAGAGTTTAAGAGGATTCATCATAATCATACAAACCCTTGATGTGGTGTCTTGGTTTGGAAAGAGAGGTGTCTGCCGGGGAAAGCTGGAGCTTCCCGTGGAATGGAGAAGGTAAACCACCTCCTCCAAATTATTATAATTTTGCAATTAATGGAGTTTTCAGGCAAAGATATGGGACAGTTCTTTACTAGGAATATTAAGAAATACAAATGTAATAGTACAAAAAACCAAGCAAACAAAACAAAACAAAACAAAAATCCTGGAAACACTGATGGAGTCGGAATACGACCTGACATGCTGTTGGTCAGGGTGTTGGTAGCAGTCCAAATCTCCTAGAGTGGCAAATGTGGTTCTGTTGGAGCAGAGATGATCCTAAAGGAAGAGTCCAGTAGTGGTGAGATGGGTCCAGTCTTCCTCTGGGAAATCCAGTG
>VWZU01003174.1:180046-215460 GCA_013397095.1 Sterrhoptilus dennistouni | reverse complement strand
TTATGTCCCAAGTCACTTGTTCTCTTTACTGCTTGGAAAACAAAATCCTCAACACCTCACGGTTTAGTCTGCTGCCAATGGAAGGAATGGCAAGAGCTCCTTCAAGTTCAGTGCAATGGGGATCCAGATCTGCACCCTTTTTTGGGAGAGCTGAAGGCAAAGCAGCAGTCACAAATGCCTTCCCAGCCCTACCCAGCATGGACAACAACAAAAGCATCCACTGAGTAACTGGGTTTACCTGTTTTCCCCACCATGTCAGTCAAATGTACAACCAAGGTTAAAAAAGAAAAAACAACCAAGCTTTTGGCATTAGTTACATTTCACTGAATGGCGGAACAATTTGGAAATAGTTTCTCTTAAAATAAAAAAAATAAATAAATAGCAGTGACAGGTCAGAATTTGTGCAACACAGACCTTCTCTAGTACATGTACATTCATAGACACTGAAATACTTCTCCATGGATATAGTGCAAAGCTGCTGGCAGCAGGAAACCCTCAAACCTCAGGGCTCTCTGAAGCCATGGAGAGAAAACACACACAAACCTACCCTGTGCCATTCTATGGCATCCAGCTGCAAGGGCATTGTCAGAGGGAGGATGAATTTGGAGAGGCAACAATAGTGGCAAAACAACAGCTTGAACTCCAGAGCACCCTGAGGTCTTCTCCCATCATCTCCAACACAGATAAAAGCCAGCACTGAATTGCTGCTACTCCTCTTTATTTGCTGTCACTGACAGCAGGGAGCTTCCAGAATTAGCTCTCCTGAGCCAAAATACAGCCTTTATTACCCAAAATACAATATAACCACAAGGAGAACTCAAGTATTGGTTTGGGTGGGGTTTTTTTGAAAATGTGATTAGCAGTCTCACTTGCTACTTGAGCAAAAGGGAGAAAACAAATGAGAGAAGCTGGTAAAAGTTAAAGATAAAGAATAATCAAATTTGCAAAGTACTATTCTAATAGAAAACACCCAACAGGACATAATAACAAAAACCTTCAAAAATCACAATTTAGTAACTGTGCCAGTCCCTCATCTCCACTTTTTTTTCCTTTAATACACAGACAATATAAATTCAAGCCAGCAAAAACAAGTCACTGACTGGCATTTTCAGTCAAACTAATGAATACAGAAAACCAAGAAAGCCTAAGACTCTTCAGAGATGTGGGACAAAAATGCTACAGAGCTTATGGTAGTCAGAAGAGGCAATTTTACTAAGGAATGACCAAGTTCCTGCTCCTTTGGAAACCTTGGAAAGGCACCAGGCAATTCCATTACCAAGCTGCAGCTGTTGCCACTACTGTTTCACTGCCAATTATTTTGACACACAGAGGAAAGCCACAATGCCCAATAACACCTTTACCAACAGAAGAATTCTTAAGTAGCTGAAAAACATGAACGATTTGCCTAAACAAGAAATGCTGAGCTCTGCTTTGATGCTTTTGGAAGTGCAGACCTGTACAGAAGGTCTCAGAGAGCTGCAGGGAAGAAGCAGCCTTTGTTGTCAGTTTGGAGTGATCACTCCTTTAAAACTTTTAAAACCTTTTCACACACAAAAAAGAGGCGTTCTAGGCACCCAAACTGAGTTTAAGACAAGATGCAGCAGCTAAGCTCAGCTGCCTGAAAGGTACTAGGGGAGTTCATTTGCATTGGTGTGGGTTAATCAAAGTTTTGGTCAAACAGACTGAAAACTCCAACAAATTCTATCCTTTCCTCTGACCTCCTCTCCTTGTCCCAATTTGGTGAAAAGCCTGACAAAAGAATGCTTCTTCTTTACAGAAAAAGAATGCAGCTGTTTCAAACACACACACACACAAAGATGAGACTGGCTCTGCTCCTGGGTCCTTTGTTCCATGTGGTGCCTCCGGGGCTCTACGCAGAGCGCCAGGTCAGCCCGTTCTTGGCAGGCTCCAGGAAATTCTCAATCAAAGCCTCAATCAACTTCTGGAGCTCTTCTTCCAGCACACTTCTGTCACTGCAGGAAAGAACAGGGCCAGGTCAGAGGTTTGGGAAATGCCCAAACATAAATTAAACAAACAGCACAACCAGGATGGGGGATGGACTTGCTCTGCTGAGTCTCCTACCCCTCCAGGTGCAGAGACTCCAAACTGCCTGCTTTAAGAAGCTTATTTTCAGCAGGGATCATCATGGAATCACAGAATGGTTTGGGTGGGAAGGGACTTCTAAAGATGGTGCCCAGAGCCCTCTAGTGGCCTTTCTTCTTTAATTAATTTCAATTAATACTGCAATAATCAGGTGGTGAGGACCTGGCACAGATTGCCCAGAGCAGCTGCAGCCGCCTCACCCCTGGGAGTGCCCAAGGCCAGGCTGGAGTAACCTGGGACAGTGGAAGGTGTCCCTGCCTGTGGCAGAGGGGTGGAATGAGATGGTCTTTAAGGTCCCTTCCAACACAAACCACCCCATGATTCCATAACACAAGAAGTTTCTGTGGAGTAAACACACTGGATTATCTCCTCCATCTTTTTAACTGGAGGACACTCAACCCAGGTGAACAACATCTAGTTCCTCTCTGGCAGCTCAGAGTATTCCCACAGCAAATTCCCAGAGGCAGTGGGAACCCACCTGGCTGCAAACACACCAACCAGCAGCAGCACAACCTCAGAAGAGAAAGAAAAGCCTGGATTCCACACTCAGTGCCCTGGTCATGTTGACAAGGTGAGGGCTGGTCACAGGTTGGACTCAGTGATCTCACAGCTTTCTCTGGCTAAATAATTTTGTGACTTTGTCACCTGATCACTTTCTAACTCTAAGTAAGTGGAGAACAGGGTTTGTTAGAGAAGCCCACCCCCTCTGTGTGTCCCTGCTGTGGGCAGGCAGAGGGCTGGGGCACTGACCTCTGCCCAGGCAGTGCACACATCTCAGCATAGTACTTGATCTTGGGTTCGGTGCCGCTGGTGCGCAGCGTGGCCACGCAGCCGTTCTGGAAGGTGAATGTGATCATCTGGCTGCTCTTGCTCACTGGCAGCACCTACAAAACAACAGCAGCCCCTTACTCCCATGGCAGCAGCATCTGGAAGCCTTTCTGTAGGAGCATCAGGCTCAGTGAGCCAATAAAGTTATAACCACAGCATTCCACACCTGCCTCTCTCCCGGTGTATTTCCCTTTCAGCTCCTCCAGCCCTCCTCTGCAAAAACACTTTGTCACTCACCGACTTCTTGTTCAGCTGGCTGTTGTCATAGCCAGTGGTGATGTCTCGGACATGTAAGATGTTGTAAACCCCACAGCATTTGGGATAAGACTGTGGGTTATCAAAGTTCCGGAGTCTCTCAAATATCCTTTTGATAGTGGGAGGATCATAGCATAGGAAATAGGAAGTCTTGGATATGTGATATCCATACCTACAAGCAGACAAATGTTCTCAAGTTTTAAGATTCAGAAGGTTTTGGCACATTTGGTACCCAGAAGGTCTCAGTACAAAGCTTAATTCTGACAAACACAACCCTTGTTTTATTGCTGGGATTGTGTCCATAGCCACTCCTTCCACCTCTGCTCTGTTACAGATCCCTTCTGGCAGTGGGAAGCCATTCCCTGTGTCCTGTCCCAAATCCCTCTCCAGCCCTCCCAGAGCCCCTTGTGATATCTGCACTAGTGATGAGTTGTAATCCAGCCCACATCAAAAAACCCCACAACAATTTACAATGAGAAGACATCTGAGGACACAAACATTTACTTATATATGTGTTTATATTAAATAAATATTCCTTAGATTATTCCCAGCTCTAAAAGAGTGGGGTAGAATATTCTGATAAAAACACCACTCACATTTCATAAATGTCAATGAGTTTCTGTGCCAGGGTCAGGCTCTGGCTCTGCAGGTAAGTTGCCATTTCAGCAATGACCACAGCTGCACTCACTCCATCCTTATCCAGCACTGATGTGCCACACATGAAGCCTAGGAAGAAAAAAGGGATTGTGGAAAAACAACCTGACAGATTATTACACTGGTTTACTTGACTGAAGTTTTAACCTTTGACCCCGGAGAGGAAAATTGGCCAGTACATACAAGCTGCTTTATTGCTGCATATGCAGGAGAAATCTAATTAACTTGGGGGTTATAGGGCTGGAAAGACAAGCACAACACCAGAATCAGCAAGTCAGATAATTATGGGAGTTGGCAAATCAATTTGATAAGAGCAAAATACCAGTGCTATTATCTACTAGGATAAAAATTACTTAATAAGTACTTTCTATGTGTTTTATTTCATAACGAAGATCAGTCCCTCCTATTCACATTCCCCCTCTCAGTGCTCAACAGTTTAAAGAGATATCAGCTCTCATACCAATAGACTCCTCAAATGCAAAGAGAACTTCTTTTCCATTATCTAGGAGATTTTTTACTCTGCTTCCAATCCATTTAAAACCAGGGAGTGTTTCCTAAAACAGGAGGGAAAAAAAGAGTGCTTAAAATACATATTTTCAATTTAGTTTCAATTCAAAGAAAAAACTATAGCCACTGTTGCCTTCACTTCAAACAAACAAACAAAAAAAACCAACCAAAAATCAAGGAGAAAATATAACTATGTATTTTGAATTTTAGGGTCAACAGGGAAGATTGCTGCAGAATCAAAACACTAAAGCTTGAGGATATTTTTCTGATTTTTTTGAAGTTATTTCCTTAAAGTTAAATCTAATTAATTGCCAAGCGGAATAGGGACAGTAAAGGAGCATCAGACAAGTCATATCTTCAGTTAGGATGACAAGTCCAAGGCAAAGAGCCACTGGATAGCATTTTCCTAGTGAATACTCAACTAGGACACAAGTACCAAACCAAGGAAAAAGTGTCAGGGACTACGGTGCTCTGAGATCACATCAGATGATCTGTGCTGCTCATCAGATGAGACAGTTACTCAGGAGGAAAAGCTACAGAAATATAAAAGCAACACTTCTAGGGGCTGGGAGGGGAGAGCGCTGTTCTAGGGTTTCTTTACATAAATCATGCAAAGGCAGTCAGAGGCTTAGAAACAGTTTTTCTTGGAGAAAAGGAAGTTACAAATAAAAAAGAGGAGGAGCTTTTAGAGAAGGCCAAGAGGTTCTGTAAATTCCCAGCTTCTCTTTTTCTTTCAGTCCTTTTCCACTTAAATAAAAAACAACAGTATTTATAGAGAGAACCAAATCCACTACAAGGAACTGACATTTACCCTGATCAGGCTTATCTGACCAGTCACTCAAAATAGTTTTCAGAGTTGCTTTCAATTTAAAATTCCTCATTGTTTGGAAAAATATTTATTCCTACTGCATATGGATTTAATTAAGACATGGATAAAGGTGGCCTGGCCCTTCGTATGTTTGTGCTATGATTTTGGGCACTTACCTCTCTTCTGGCTAACAGCCAACAGAAATCAGATTTAATTTGGATGCAGGAACTAAACTGTCAGTCACTGAACACCTAGTTTCTTTTTTAGCACGTTCTTAACAAGGCTGCATTAAAGATCTGAACACAAGAGCTCCTCTGCCTGTCCCTGCCTCAAAACTCAAACCCCACTGGCACAGGGCATCTGAAAATCTGAAAGGCCCCTGTGTAACCTCCGAGTGCTCATTACAAACCCATCAACAGCATAGTGAGCACTCAGCCGGCACAAGCCTCCCTTCTCTCACAGAAGAATGTCTCTCTAAGGAGATAACCACAGCTAAAGGTATTCCTGTTATCTGGAATTCAGGGGTTAACTTCTGTCCCTGAGCTTTGCCCACACTGATCTCCCAGTCCAAGAGCACTGAGGATATTGAAGATTGAAATCAGGCTTTACTGGGTGAAAGAACATTGTGAGTTGGAATCCCTCAAAATTCCCAGCCAGAAGCCTGGAAATCCCGTGCCCACTCTCCATTCCATGAGGTCACCAGCAGGGGTTTGGATGGAGACAACAGCACGTAACCCACACTCACCTCAAAGAGAAATCCTTCTTTAAGTGCAATTGCCCTCAAAATCTTGGAGGAGACCGTGGTTGCCAGCATGTAAACATTCCTCACGTCAGCATCTTGGGAGCAGCTCTCCTTCCAGCGGGAAAACATCCACCAGCCAAACAAGGCCGCCAGCTCATTGCCCGTGAACACCTTCCAGCAGCCACTGCAGAGAGAGGAAAGGTGAGGGCTGGGGGGACAGGAATTCTGCTGTCACCGAGCACCAGGAGAGGCAAGGTGAGGGCTGGGGGACAGGAATTCCACAATCACTGAGCACCAGGAGAGGCAAAGAGAGGGCTGGGAGAGAAATTCTGCAGTCACTGAACACTGGGAGCACAGCACTAACAAGCTGCTTTAGGCAAAGCCACCATAGTGACAGGACTCCACTTCTCACACCTCAAGGATTTATGAGCCCAGAGTGTTCTCCCAGCAAGGGAAGACATCTCTGGGGTGTCCTCACTGGCAGCTCTAGCACAGCTCAGGCCTTTGGTTACCCAGCAGCAGGAGAGCAGCCTAGAACTGATCCATACAGAGAAGCCTATGCAATCTGTACATTGCAGTCAGGCAGGGCCTACACAGCTTTTACTTACACAATCATCAGAACTGGGGCTTGCTAGTGGGAGAAAAATAATTTCTATTCAATACTAACAGTAGAAAACAAAGGATTGAAATTAAAAATGTTTAAAAAAAAGAAAACCAAAGAAACCACTCTATCAAAAAAGCCCAAGACAACTGCCAAGGAAGGTTTGCCTGATATAAATGAAAACACAGTAAACAACAAGATTTCACTGTCTTTAATAACCACTCAGTTTTCAGCTGAGCTTTATTTAGCCATTTACTATTATACCACTAAGTATTTAATCCACTCTTTGCTGAATGAACTGATTTAAAACACATTTGGAGCTACATCAAATGATAAAACTAGAAGGAAAAATATCCATATACCTAAGGGAAAAAAGGTCTGTGCCTGACAATCATTTGGGGACATTCTGTCACTCTCACCATCTTTTCTGCAGGAAGACACAAAGAAGGGTCCCATCACTTACTTTTCCTGCTGCTCTGCCACTGCCAGTCGATCTGCATCTGGATCAGTGGCTACTACCACTCTTGCATCTTCTTTCTCCGCAAGCCTCAGTGACAACTCCTGGTGGAAGAGAGAGGGGACAAAAAAAACCCCAAAACATGAGAGCAAATAAACCCACAGCCTTCCTATTTACACCTAACACCCAGTGAAAGAAAAATCCCCCATGGATTGCCCACTGTATCAATATAGCTGAAAGCAGGTTCTCCCTCTTCTCTTCCTCAGTTTGTCTTTCCCCACAGAAATCTGATGAAAAAACCCAAAATACCAGCACAGATTCTCCTTCTTCAGGATTTGGGCACTTGACAGTAGAGAAATCTGGATCTGGATCTTTTTGTTCTGGTACTGGAATGGGGGGCTGAAATCCAAAGGCTTTGAAAGCCAACTGCACATAGTCATGTCCAACTCCATGGAAAGAGGTATGGACAAACTTCAAACTGCTCTGCATGTTCAGGTCCCTGAGGAGAAAACAGAACTTCAGTAAGACTTCAGCTATTTAACAAGACTATTTTTGTGAGAAAGCAAACTGAACTGCAGTTCCCCTGTGTACTATTCTGCTGATTTCTGCATTAATTTCAAAGGAATGAGGGAAAGTGCTTATTTTGCACTACAAATTGCTGGGTTAAAGCTTCTTCTCCTGGAAAATGAAATATTTACCTTCCACTGAAACAGATCAAAGTCTCCCAAGAATTAACTGTTGATTTCTACATCAAACTCAAGCTCTTCCACCACCTTAAAGTGTTATTCCAGATCTGCTTCATGTTATCCATCCTCCTCCTTTTAGTCTTATCTTTGACCCCACCTAACTTTTAGACTATCTATTTTAGGCACGTGCACCTCACTTTTATTCTGAATTTCTCATTTTATTCAGAACTCCTGGAACATGTTTGCTTGCATTAAATGGTTTCCACTGGGGTGCTTCAAAGTAGCTTAACTCCCAAAAGCAGCTGGTTTATTCTCCACTAAATGGTTTAATCCTAAGGATGGTAACCCCTGAATTTAATGCCACCTCAGAGAACACAGTGAGGTCTGTCTGTGATCAGTTTTTCACATGCAACCCACAGCTGACTTAAAAACATGACTTAGGTACCTTTTGTTTTATAAATACCTATGATAGCAGATCTTTGTCAGATCCTCCATGTAGCTGTCACAAATTTTCTTCAGAGGATCCTTTCTGAGGGGACTGGTGTCTACCAGATTCTCATTCCAGGAGCCATTCCATGGTTCAACACACTCTTCTATACATTTTATAATTTCCTTATCATGAGGAGAGGTGATCTGTGCTCCATTTTCCCAATAAACCTGGTCAAAGTTGAAGGAAAAAAAAGAGACAAAAGTTTATTTACAAAGATTATTAACCTGATAAATTCTTTTAGCTATAGGATTCCAACTACTTTCTGCCTAAGTCATACAGAGAAGTCCACATCTGACTGGCTTGATTCTCAAGACATTTGGAATCATTCAAAATGAACCTCTGAGTTCACAACTGCATTTGTGATAAATGAAACTTACACAAAAACTTGTTTTCACAAAAGTTAGTATTTAAGTATTACGGCTGAACTACCAGGAATGTGAGAAACCAAAACCAGGTACTTATATCTGGGAGTGCTGTGCAAACTGTAACAGTAGAAAAATATCACCTTCTCCAAGGCTGGCATTCCTTTTGAAAAAGGAGTACAACTTGTTTTTGAATCCAAAGCAAAACAGATAAGCAGTGTGCCAAGGTCCATGTTTCTCCACAGCTGAACAACTGTCATCTTTCAGCTGGAAACACTCCCTAGAGCAGAAACACCATATCTAACCCTCAACTATAAAAAAGTCTTTGTTAAAGATTTAGAGGCCACTTTTCCCACAGTCTGTTGCCAATAGTATGGCTGAGTTCACAGTGCAGACTCTGCTCAGACAATCCACGCTGCCTCTGTTTTCTCATCAGTGTCCTCTGGGTTTGTCACCTTCAGTTAAAATTGTCCAAAACCTTCAGAAGCTGCTGAAATTCACACAGGAAATTGTGAAAGATGAAACAGCTCTTGGGAAAGACTAGGAAACAAACCAGCATCCTGGCAAAAGTAAACTGCTGTGTATCAGACAACAAACATAAAATTGCTTCTTGACAAATGAAGCACCTGGGAAATTCATGCGGCTTCTTTCCTTACTCATTGCTCCAGCTAAGCAGAAACAAAAGCTGTTTGAAGAACTTTACAACTTGTTCCAGGGAAGACAAGAGCAGTCCAATCACCCCGAAGAGTTCTCTCTTGGCATAGCAGGACTGCCTTTCCTCACACTGCCATCACTCACTGACCTGACACAGGGGTTCTAGAATGCTCAGCTGAAGCTGGGAGTTTAGTTCAGGTTATTACAAAGTTGAGGAAAATACTCAGTTAAAACATTGCACTTGCTATTGTGGATGGCTTTGTTGTCACAAGCTTTCAAAGTGAAGCCATCCAACCCCTCTTCAACGCCCAGAAAACAAGGGAACAACACAATGTTACTGTGTTTTATTAATCCACTCTTAAATCATTCCCATCTTCAGCAGTCCCCTACTGTATGCATGAATACCCCTCAGTTCTGGCTTAGTTTTACACTGAGTTTTAAACTTCAGCAGTGAACACACAAATTGCTGGCGCATTTCTTCAGCTGCTAATTAGATTCTATGGAATGTCATAACAGATTTATGCTCAAGATACACAAACTGTGTGGTCTTATGCTCTTATCATAGACAAGCATGTCAGGTTATAGAAGGCTGAAATACTTTACAGAACTTGTCCTTCTAATGAACACACACAATAAAAGCTTTTTCACCGTGAGGGTGGGGAGGCCCTGGCACAGGTTGCCCCATCCTGGAGGGTTCCAAGGCCAGGCTAGAGAGGGCTTGGAGCAACCTGGGATAGTGGGAGGTGTCCCTGCCATGGCAGGAGGCGGGACTGGATGAGTTTTAAGGCCTTTTCCAACCCAAAGCACTCTGTAGCCCCACAAGCACAGGCAGGGAACGCTGGAAAGCAGATGGAAGGCAGCTGGCAGGGCTGTGCCAGGCCACAACCGAGGCCTCACCTTATAGCCATTGTCCTCCTTGCGGTTGTGGGATGCTGTGATCATCACCCCGGCCACAGCCCCGAGCTGCTGCACGGCATAGGGCTGCAAAGGAACAGAGACAGTGCTCACAAACACTCTATCACTGCGACAGCTTGGCAATAGCAGCCCATAGAGGAGGCTTTCAACCCTACACCAGTTTATCTGGAAACTACATACACGAACACTCTGCACTGGCTCCTGCAGCCAGCAGCAGCAAGCTGGTTCTAATTCTACTCCATGAAAACATTTTTATCCATTACAAAAATGCAATTGTTAATTGGTCACCTAAAGAAAGTCTACACTCAGATTACAGGAGCACTGAGAAACAGGCTGAAACAGAGCAAAGAAATTCACAAGATGGCTTGTTGAAAAACAAATTATGGGTACTCCAGGCACTCCAGTCCTCCTCTCAAACCAAGGTGCACAGAACACACAGCATGCTAGAAGAGCTTTTGGAATACAAGCAAGGATTTAAAACTATGCAAGGAAAAGCTGCTGTGACTAGAAGAGTCTATTTTTGACATATTAAAAGCAGAGGCACTGAGGAATTCAGAGCCTCCTTGAAGAGCCAAGCATACCAAGCAGCCTCTTTGTTAAATAACAGAATTTAAGAAAATTGCTAGTTCTCCTTTTCAGTAAATTCAAATTCTTAAGTTCTTAAGTTTCCCTTAACTGTGTGGTGCAACAATATGGACAAGAAGGTGACTCACCACAAAGGGGGTAGGGACATAGGTGGAGAAGAAGTACACGAGGACATCTTTTGCCAGCAGGACTGCTGCAGTGAGTTTTGCAAGCCTACCAATGGGAAAAAGAAAATAGTCAGTCACTCCAACTCCCCAGGGCAGCCCAACAGCCAGGTGGAATTCCTGTCACCTCCAGGCACTTGTTTCTTAAAGCACTCTACTGCTTTTTGGCTTATACTTAGAGTGGTATCCCACAAATTGCAGTCAGGGTGAGAGTTTTCAGACTGCAGAATCTGAGCCAGCACTTTCAGCTGCTGCCTGGACAGTGCAAGGCACTTCAATCCCTTACCCAAACAAAGCAGATGTCCCACATCAAGATACAGAAGCCATTGGTAGAACACTCATCCTTTCCTGAAGGACAGAAACAACTTCCCACAAAGTTTGAAGTACCAAATGTCTCCAACAGTAGGTTTGGAAAAGAATTTGGTATCCCACACAAAGCTCGTTTGCCAGCCCTGCTCAGCAGCTGCCAACAGCGTCCAGGATGCAGATCTATTCCTAAAATACATTTCTGCAAAGCAGCACCCCTCATTCCAGAATGTTTAGAAACAGGAACAGTGCCCATAGTTCTAAATCTTGCTTTATTAGAAACTCGCCCTTTCAAGCTCCAGGGAAGCTCATTTGCTTCCAGGTAACTGGTATCAAAGTTCTTTTGCACTCAGGTACCCACAGCTCAGGAGATAAAGGGAAGTCTTCAGAGTGAAAAAGGGATGAGCTATTAAATGGTGTAAGCTCACCTTGCTCCCACAGACAAGCATTAATACTGACTTTCTTCTCTCCATCACCAGCAACCCAAGTTTCACTCAATCAGAATTTCACTACAGCACCTATCAAATGTCACCTGAAACCACCTGGAAGAGTTTGAGAGCTCTGCTTGGAATTAAAGCTACTAAAATTATTCTTTGTTTACACCAACTTTATTACAGGACACAGCTGGATGACCTGCTGTCCCTTCGGGCCCCATTGCCCACACAACACTGGAAAAGCACTCTGCTCCCACTGGAAACATTCTTTTTGGGGGAGTTCAGTTTGATTTCAGCACTGCTGTGGGGGTGCATTATCCCAGGGGGACAGGAGAAACACGTAGTGGGGAACTGAGGTGCTACTGAGGTGAAACAACTGTGTTACCATCAAGCCTGAATTCCAGGCTTTGTGTGGCTAAAAAGGAACATCACTCTTACCCTTTCCTATTTTTAGGTTGTGCCTAACCCACACAGTCTGGGGGTCAAAAGCCTGGGGGATAATGGGATAATGGGCCACATGTATCCTCAGGCCTAGGGGAGAGGAGAGACAGTCACTGGATTCTGTGCTCTATATACCAAGGACTTCATCCCTAAAACATTAAATACTACAAAATCTTATTTAAAAAGACCCGTTAATTACAACAATAACTACAATAATTAACTTCTCCTTACCTAAATACTAATTAGCTCTAGGGTTACCTTTTTTGTACAGCATGCCATTACCACATGTGTTTTGCTCCCCAACGACAAGGGACTAGGATTCCTTAGATAATTCAGCAAGCAGTGTTCTCCACTTTCCTTACAAAGAGCACAATTTGCCATTGCTGGAAGTCTACATTTGAAGTATTCCAGGTAAAATCCTCTCAAAGTGCAAATACACTGGGTTACAGCAAGCTGCAATTGTTCTCCCCCAAACAAGCTTAAATCAAGTGTGAAATACCAGAGAACGACAATAAAAAGTGCATTAACATTAGAGGTTTCCAGCTGGATGTTCATGCTCTGGATTTACCTTCATAGTCAAATTTGTCTCCAGGCATATTAAGCCTAGTGTTATTGTGCATTTAATCTAAACGCCCTGGTGGAGCAAGCAGCCCTTTTGCTGGCAAACTGGTACCACAAAGGATTTAGTCCCAGCCCCTCCTCATTACTATTTCAATGGACTAAGGGAGAGGAAAGAGTGTGCCCAGTTCATCACAAACAAAAGAAAAAGCGCTGATAAGGACAGAACACATTTAAAGCCACAATTTCATTTCTAGTCTTGCAAATGTAATCAATACTCATACTTCTTACTGCTGCAGTTGCTGGTGACCTGACCTCGTGTATCATATCCAACAACAAAGCCTCTCTGCTTAAAGTCTGAAAAGCTCCTCTCAAGGTACTTGTAGATTCCCTGGAGAAAAAAAAAAAGGAGAAAAGAAGAATCAGCTGGACTGCAGCACACACAAACATTAAAGGTGATCTTTCACAAAGGATGGAAAATGTCAGTAGGCAAAACACAGCTCAAACATATCAATAACAATATTCACAAAAGCAGCAGTGTTTTCTTCCCCAGTGTTCATTGAAATAAAGCAAGTAACCAGAGAAACTGTTGTGGGAAATAAAAGTGAGTAGGACAGCAAACCCTCAAGAAGCAAACACTCATTTTCAATCCATACTGCGTTTCATTTATTCAAGTCATCTTCTCAAGACTGAAGTGAGAAAAATCCATATTTTGGAAGTTCATCCCCTCAGGCAACATAAGATGTGCCAGCCTAGTTTTTATTTCTCTGCCCAGAGCACAAGTCAGACATTTTCAACATTGCTTCCAAAGTGTTAGTCCTAAATTTGCCTTAAAATCAGGGAATGGCCTGGGTGGGAAGATCAGCTTTTACTCCAGCTTCACCTCCATTCATTTCCCAGCCAGAGTCTCTCTGAAGATCCACCGTGGAAACAGCCCACGATGGATCAGCAGTTTTAGATAAAAAGATGGAAGCACTATTGTTAATGGAAGTTTCCAGAAGCTGCAGCTCCCCACCAACACAGTGAACTTTTGAGCCACGCTGATCCTATAAATGCTGCCTCTCACAGAGGTGCAAGTTGCCTCTTGATGGGAGTGGGAGTGCTCTGTACCAGAATTAAACAGATTTTCCCCTCAGCCAGCATTTAGTACAATCTTTTAGGATGTTTTGATCTGGATTTGACTGGGTATGTGGAAAGCCAGCCTGACTCCCACCCTGAAATCCAGTCAAAATCTCTTTTCTTAAATGGCTTTGGCCCTTTAGAAGCACAGATTATTAAGGCTGGGAAAGGCCTTGGAGAACAAGTCCAAGGAGGCACTTGAAGGATGTGCTCCAAAGCATGAGCTGGTGGACACCGGCACTCTTTTGGAGAGCCATCTCAGCTGCAGACATTAAGAGATAGACTTATTCTTAAAACAAATACAACTCTTTGTTATAGTAGTGTGGCAGGTATGGAGGCTGTGCCATGGCAGGATCACCTGCTGAAGTCACCTTCACACTGAACCCAAAACACACAAAGTGTTCACCCTGCCCTGACAGCCTGCCAAGAACTTTCCTTCACAGCTGCAAAGAGAGGAATGGGAAGAACTCCTCAGGTTGACTTGAGCAACCCAAATAAGATCTAAAGACATGAATAGCAGACTTCTTATAACAAATCCCTTATCCAGGCTAAGATGTTGCATGAAGAAAAACAGGAATGTCTTTACTTTCTGCTATGGAGCAGTTTGCTTAAAATTAGTCCCTTAAGCTCAGCCAGACTTCACAACTGAAGTTAACTCAGTCCTACTGGACTTGCTTGCTCTCCAGACGTCTTGATGAAAGCTGTAGGAAATTAAAAGTCAATCAATAAATGCCAGTGAGGAAGTGAATGCAGAGCCTCTCCAGTGTCTAAAACCTCTACCTGAGCTCCCACAATCTTCTTCCAGGTGCCCCAAGGGCAGTTACCAATTCCAGCACCTCTGGGGTGAAGTCCTCTCTTGAAAAAGCTCCTCAATTCAAAGAATATCTATTTCCCTTTAACAAGATTCAGGCTTTGACAGTATCCCTAATTTCTACTGCCATTAAATTTCTACCACTTCTAAAAGAGGCCCGGGGGCATCTCGTGGCAATAATTAACAGCTCATTAGTAGGTGTCAGCACCCAACTGTATCAGCTCCTCAGATCTAAGCCAAAATTCTCTTCAGGTGACTGAAGTATCACACTTACCTCTCCCACTGCTGGTTCAGGTGCTTTCCTGGTGCAAAATCCATGTAACAGAACAAGTGTACATCTACAGCATGCCCAGTCCCTTATGCTCAAGTAAAAAGAAGTGAGGGAACAGTGATGGTATCAAGAATAAGACTGAAAGATTTTTGGTTGATAAAATCCAGAGAGGCAGGAACAGCTTTAGAAGGTGCAGCATTTAAATTTTTCATCTTTTACCTTCAGCTTCGCATTTTAAGCGGCAGGAAACTCCTTGATGCAAAGGTGGCTGGTTTTGTCACTGTGGAGATCAGTGACAGGCTTCTTTCCCAGTAATAAAAGCACCTGGACATGCATCAAAGTAGGACAAAAGCCAGGGAATCGGGGCTTTGCATGGAGTTCATGTACCTGCAATTTTCAGCAGAGTCTACAGCAACTGCTGAATATCCTGTACCTTCCCGAATCTGACTTTTCATAATATCAATATAATCAAAGCAAATGAAGAAAAATCAGATCAGATGAAGGACACAGAACACACGTGCAGCTTGACTACAGCTTATTTTAACTGGAGGAAGTGTTAATTACACTCAGGTCTGCTATTTGACTGGCCATTTATTCCTGTCCCAGAAAAGGGCAAATCCAGAGAGCCAGGACTGCCCATACTCAGACGAGGTTCAGCAGAACTGTTCCCACCCCCAGCTTCTGAAACAAGAGTGCTCAAACAAAGATTAGATCTGCTGCAGTTTACTTCAGAAACAAGTTCTAATCCACTTCCCAGAGGCTGCTTTTCCCAACTCAATACACAGCTTTAATAAACAACTAAAAATAGCAGCTGTACCGAAGGAGCAGACGCACACACCCCCGGTTTGTAACTCTCAAGAAACAGCAATTCCAATGAAACTGAGCTTGCCAACACATTCCCTGCCGAGCAAAAGGGAAGCTTTCCCTTTGTGCCAGGAGCGTGGCTGAGCCAGCAGACCCACACTGGGTCACACTCTGCCAGCCTGAACTACAAAGGGGGCAGGCAAGGGCCAGCACCTCCAAACCCAAGAGCAGGGAAATAACTCCCAGGAGCCTCCTCTGCTTCCAAGAAGAGGGCTTGCTCAAAGCAGCTTGGCTGCTTTTATCAACTCCATCATTGGCCACAAAATATTGACTTTTAAACCCCCTCTTCTCAATTCTCCTCAGTCTGCTCCCACTGCATCCACAGAGTCCACCCAGACCTGTTCATGCCACTACAGCTTTTCTGGAAGAGGAGGATGTCACACCTCAGGAATCAGGAAGATCAGAAGTGAAGGAAGCGTAATTTTAGGATGTGCCCTGTTTTACAGGTCAGACACCTAAAGGAAGCTTTTCGTTAGATCCAAGAAGATACTGCAGAGCAAAACTGTCAGAGAGAAGGCTGGGTTTCAAACCAACACTTCAACACCAAACCTCTATAAACAGCATCAGAATTTTGCCTCCCCACAAGAGTGTGGGCTCCAGTTGTACAACTCAGACAACAAAATGTCAAACAGCTTAAAACTGTTCCAAGTTCTAAGCACATCTCTCCATCCTAGGTCAACAGAAAACATTTCTTCAGTCACATGTCCTGTGGGAGGTTAGAGCGTCAGCCTGGAAAGAGATACCAGCTACGAAGTTTAAGTGCACAGTATTAAATGAAAGGTTTTACCAACCCTTGCTAAGCCATGTAATAAAATCTTTGACCATATAGCTGAAGTTCCATTCCTACAAAAAGTATCTGTCAAAATAAGCAAGATTCAGTTTCAAAACAAACATTTTATTGATTTTCCAAGTACAAGGGTTCCAAGTATATCAGCTCATTCTACTTTCAATAGTGAAGGCTAGATGTGGGCACAAATAAACTGTTTAAGTATATGTAATATACTTAGTCCATACATATCCACAACTTGTGCTAAAAACAAAAGGAAAGGCTTGTTTGGTTGGGGCTTTGCTCTTTTGGTTTGGGGTTATTTTTGTTGTTTTGTTTTTGGCAAGTACAAATTCCCCTTATGGCAGCTCATCAGATTCCCAACTGCAGGGCTGTGTAACAGACTAGCCACTGGCCAAATTCCAGCCCAGCCAAACCTCTCCTAGCCATCTCACTTCCTCTGAGCACAGAGCCTTCCACACTCCCACCCAGCCGCGGAGTGGCTGCAGCGTGCCAGCTCTGGGATCTCAGCAGGATGCTGCTCCCAGCTGCTGTTCCAGCTGCTCCCCGCGGGGCAGAGCCTCTCCCACAGCCCTGCCCAGCTCACCTGAGTGGACTGGATGACGGTGAGGTCGTTGATGTAGCAGAAGCCCGCGCCCATGGCTGAGCGCAGCCCGGCCGTGCCGAAGGTCAGCCGGCAGCACAGGCGGTCCCGCAGCTCCTTGTGCTGCCCGTTCTGCAGCAAGTTCTCAATCTGCTCCTTTGTTTTCTGGTTCTGCAAAAGAAGATTAAGGCCTCCTTTTAGTGCTTGAAATCAGGAGCTGAACTGTACATGCTCATCAGTTTTAAGTAATTCCTAGAGCAAATTCCTCCCATCCTGTAAAATGTGTATACACCAGCCTCCACTGTAACTCATTTCTCTCATAATCTTCTCACATTATCCTTATAAGACTCAAGATCTTGTGCTGCCACTGGTATGGTGATATGGTCTGGTCATTAAGACACCTTCCAGCTCCTCTGCCTTAGAAGCCCAGACTTTGGAACAGGGCAGATAACACAATTCAGTTCCCCATCTTTGCTGTTGGAAGGTAGGCAAAAAGCCAGACTTCAAAGCAGTGTTTCCTTCCTCCCCACCCACAGGAAACAGGCACAGTAAGATCATGAAAATCACAGGATGATTTGAGTTGGAAGGAACCTCAGAGATCACCCCATTCTACCCCCTTACATTGGACCAGGTTCCTCAGCCCACTCCAGCAGTGGACAGGGTGTTTTGCAGCAGGCTGGATTGTTTTCCAGACTCATCCTCCTGTTCAGCTAAGATTTTCCAAAATCTGCACCACCATCACAGCTGAGAACCTGCAAGTGCACAAACTGGACGTTGCACACCTCTACAATTTATTCCTCATAGTTATCCATATTAATTCGGCTACCAAGAAACTCATCCTGTCTGCTGACACCCAGTTTGGACAAGGCACCTCCCAGATCCTACACACTTAGCAGAGGAGTAAGAGGCAGTGGTTACACAGCTGGAAAAAACAGTGACTGCAGAGGTGTAAAACACAGCCCTGGTGGCACAAGTGCTTCTCCAAAGTGCTGTTGGTTCAAGCAGGGTCACAAGGAAGGGTTAAAAAAGGCAGATGGAATCTGCAGGGCAGGGGTGAAGCACCCATGACATTTAAAATAGAGGTCAGCCAGCTCCAGCAGCACTGGGAAACATGCTCCACACAGACAGGGGGAGGCTCATCAGGAGGACTGGCAAAATGCTGGGAAAAGCACAAAGATATGAACTGTGCACATTGACTGGCAGAAAAAATACTCAATAAAATGCACTGAAAAATCTGAAATTCTTTCTGCAGCTAGATAACAGACCCTGAACTACACATGTGAATTTCAAATAACTTCCCATTTCTGTGTGCTGTAAACCAAAAGGCAAGCCATTATTGTCCAGGCTCCTGGATGGCCTGGCAACCAAAGCAAGACATTGCTCACTGTGCAGCTAAACACAGGCCTAGAAAGAAACCAAAACAATGGGGCACAATAGATATTAAACTGCAAAAGTGAAAGCTTCTCTTTCAGCTGTTCATAGGCAGCCAACCAGAAAACAAATGACTGATGTGAAAAGAATCTAAGGCAAGAGTACTGAAAACCTCATTTCACACTATCATAGTGCATGGCTGTGCTTTAAAATGCAGTTATTAAACTACATAGCATCCTCTA
Organism: Sterrhoptilus dennistouni; assembly: GCA_013397095.1. NCBI lineage: Eukaryota > Metazoa > Chordata > Aves > Passeriformes > Zosteropidae > Sterrhoptilus > Sterrhoptilus dennistouni. The sequence continues at coordinate 196,862 of VWZU01003174.1, read as the reverse complement.
CAGCTTTTTAGGACACACTGCATTGCTTCCTTCCAAAAATAGAACAGAAATTACACATTCCATAGCTTATGGAGCTCTGCAAAACTGAGGCAATACTCAAGCAATAGCACAAGCATTTATTTCAAAAATAGATTAACACGCATTTTTTGACTGAAGCTACTTAATTTCCTAAGGAATAAAAATGAGTTGGCCAAAACAGCACCAGAATAACATTTTAGTTTGCCTAGGTCACACTCAGTTAAGCTGCAGAAAATAAAGAAGGAGAAAAAAATTACAAGTGAAAATCTCCAAGCTTTCTACAGACGACCTGAAATCCTTGGGCTAACAGAAAGAGGGAAATCTACAGGAGTGGGTATAAATTCACAAGTGTTGACGATCTGTCTCACACTCTGGGCTCCAATGCTATTGGATGGATGACCCTCAGACAGCCCTTACCCCAGCCTGGCACCATCCTTCCTGCTTCCCATGCCTCTCAGCCTGACTTTTCCCCCAAGCTGAAGCTTCACCCCCTATGGGCCAGCTTAGCTTCTTGCAACATCCAGTCTGACTCTGAGCACCATCTGCCACCCTGACCTAGGAATTCCAGAACAGCTTCCAGTACTGACACTTAACCCCATGGCAAACACTAAAAAAACCCCAGGGGTTTTGCTGATTTGCATGGCAGTTATGAAATCAAGTCTTACATCTGAAGCTTTTGTGATGGTTCATCTTCCCAAGTGCAAAAAAGCAAGGTTCCTTAGAGATTTTAGACTAGTGTTTGAATGATTAATATCCTTAAAAAAAACCAAAAACAACAACCTGATATAAAACTGCCTAAAGCTTCCGGTCTTCAGCAAAAATAAACTAGGCTGTTTGATACAAAAATAGTCAGCCCTAAACAAGCAACACTTTAAGACATCCCTGCATCCCAATGGCTCTAACACAGCAATTCAAATTCTCAGGAGTGAAGGGCTCAGAGATTGTAGGTGTTCACCTGAAGGCAAGCAGTACATGGATGCTGATGATATGAAAACAGCCCTTATTTCAGTGCCCAAACCTCTGCACTGCTGGCCAACCAGCCCTCCTGGGATCATGGAAGGCCCTCGGCTGGCAGGGAGCTTAAAGCTGAGCAGGGAAGATCCAGCACCCGGCATGGCATCCAGCAGCAGCACCAACTCCTCAACAGGGAAGAGAAACCCTTCAAAGCCCCACACAAAGCTACCGGTTTTCCGAGGGTTATTCGCTGATGGAGAAGGCCTCACATTTAGCTATGGAATATCCACTGACTCCAAACTCTATTGTTCCTTGGTAAATGTCTGCTGGATGTAAATATTTATTATTACCTTTCCTCTAACTTTCTTAACAACACCAAGAACTGTGAACCAAAAAATTCCATTACCTTGTTGTATTTTCTCTTTGCAAAAAAACCCAGGAAAAAAAAAAAACCCAAACACCCCAAAACAAAACCAAAAACTCCACAACTCATCAAAACACAATTTCACACCTTCAAACCATACCATCAGCACCAAAATCTCCATAGGAAGCTCCAGACATTTGTCTATTTGATCACCCTCCTAAAACACTAGGAATACTTCATAATATATGTATAAATAAATACACAATACCTCTCTAACAGACATATATGTACACTATAAATCTATGGCTAATATAACTGTGTCTATAACAAATAAATTACACCAACCACATACACATAATGACACCTACCTAACACATCTCCATGTTCTCTCTGGTGAATGCACAGCACACACCTGCAGATGTTTGGCACACACAGCACAGAGGCCAAGGCTAACAATCAAGAGGCAACAGCCACCACCTCCCCAGCTCCAGCTGGAAAACGCTCCTGCCCATGGCCAGCTGCACAAAGAAGTGGCAGATAAGGTGACAGTCGCCCTGGGAGAGGCTCCTGCTACCTGAACACACCCTCCTGGGGAAGGAAAGGGACCGGAGGACAGGGCTCTGGCTGGAGTTTGGGTTAGGGATGGGGTGAGCTGGCACTGCCACAGGGAATTCCTGCTCCTCCCTGCAGGACCCCTGGCCTGGATTGTCCCTGAGTGGCAGCTCTGCCCTCACCTAATTCCCAGTCCTGCAGCACCCACCAACACGATGGGAGTGCCCTCAGGCACTTACCCTGCCATTTCAAGATGTAAATTTGTGTGGCATCCCTAATTTTCCAGTATCTTTGAGGCTTGCCATGGATATGTGGGGAGTGGAGAAGGACCAGAGCCCAGGCAATGCCCTCCCATGCCATCCCAAGCAGCCTGACCCCAGATCCATCCACCTCAAGCTCAGAGAGCAGGGCTTGGCATTACTGCCAGGCTGCGAGGAAAATGAGGCTGTCAGAACCTTGTCTTCAGTACTTCCCCTTCCCTGTCACAAAGAAATGGAAATCAGAAACATCTGGGACAGAGACAGACAGGCTCCTGCGTGGGTGACAGACTGAACATTGTTCTGCGCTCACATAAACACCAGAATACAAGAAATTTTGTCATGGTTTTTCCTCTAAAGTTATTACACTAATATTTATACCTATAGCTAAAATAACTCTTTATAAGAAGTCACTGCCATAATCAGAACTCTGGGGTCACAACCTGCAGGAGACTCTGCAACACACTTCAGAAAGGTTTGAAGTATTATTAAACAAAAAAAAAACCCGCCACAAAAAACCATTCTCCATGAAATTTTCAGCTTTCCATGTACTGCACAGTTGCCTGCTAAGACAGAATTGCACTTTTTTGTGGCTCACCAGGGTTCAACGTTTGGAACAAGTGGAGAATTAAAGACAAGGGCATTAACTGAGTATTTCTCACGGATCTTTCACACCCAATCACGTTAATCACGTGTACTTACCACCAGAGTTAGGTTTCAAAGCAAATACCCTGTCAAAATAACTGGCAATTTACTACTCACAGCAATTTTTTTTTCCACACTCTTTGCATGTGTAGCTTAAAGAAGGGGGAAGTCTCAAGCTGGTTTGAGTTTCAATGAACTTTTCTGTGGCCTTCCTTTTCCCAATGTTCTTAAAAACTCACTTGAAAGTCTTAATAAGCAAAAATACTGCAAGTCAAATGACTGGAGCGAGTCACTGGTCTCAAACTATCAAGCCCATTTCCTCTTGGAAAGCATCTCAAAAGCCACAAAAATTAGAAGAACACCGAGGGACACTCAAAAAAAGCACCCCAAAACCACCTTATCAGCGAGGAAGAACTCTCCACACTACAGCTGAGACAATGATACTGAGTCCATGAATTAGTAAAACCAAGAGAGGACACAGTGAATGGAGCCTGCACAAACAGCTCCTGGATAATTAAATCCAACTTCCCCCCCAGTGTGAAGTTGTAGCAGTGCCTTTAAGAGGCGAAGGTTTTCCCAGGTACCCCCAGCCAGGAGCAGTGAGCGTACAAAGGCTAAGCAGCTTTCCACACAAGCCAGACTCCCTCGGGAGACTCGAGGCAGATGTGGAAGTACAAGAGGAAAATTAGGAAGTGGATGAAAGGGAATTAAAGGGAGAAAGTGGAGAACAATGACTAATTGTTCGCATTCTTTACCAAGGAGGATTAAACAAAAGACAGCTGCCTTGTGCCTCCAAGCCTGGCTGAAAGGCCAAAGCAGTAACTAGGAGAAAGGATGGGGAGTGGGGAATGCCAGGAGCATTAATGAGGATGCTGGTGAGAAGGAGAGGAAAGCAGGATACTCATCCCACAGACAGGCTTCCTCCACTCACCCAGGGCTTTAGGCAAGGTGAACACGAACACTCAAACCACAAAGGACACAGAGCACAACTCTGGTAATTAATTACAGCAAGCAATTTTCAATTAAGTTGGAGGACAAAAGCCTCCCACAGCTGGGAATGGAGTGCATAGATTTTTCCTTGATCAGAAGCAACAAAAATCCCTGCAGCTCGGGAAGCTGAGGGGAGTCAAGTTTGATAAGCAGCAAAGGCCCCACTTCCTCGGTTTGTGGGCATTGGACCAACAATCCCTGCTCATGCCATATTTCCTGGTTTCTCCTTGCCTTCCCCCTCCACAACACCTTCACATGGCTTGTTAACACCTTTCCTGAACGACCCCTGGCCCCGCAAACAGCCCCCAGTCCTCCTTCTCCACCAGGTGATTTTGGGTTGTCAGATTTCCCAGGAGCTCTCTTGGAAACCTCTCCAAGTAGTTCTGAATTCTCCAAGTTCAAGCAGCTTTATAGGAAAGGTCATGTTTGTCACCTAGGGAAGCAAGGGCAAACAGGTACGCTCACACTGACCCTGCAGTTTACATTTTACTGGTTAATTACAGCCCTAGAAATGGACATTTCACTGTTGCCAGTTTTAACCTGAATATTTTTCCCCTGGCGGAAGTTCTCCGACTCTACACATTTTTAGGAAAGACAAAACAATTCATCAAAAACAACGAAGGCTTTCCAATACACTAACAAGACGTTATTAAAAATAATATTTACTGGAGTTCAACCTGGGTTATCGAATGTGTTATCAGGAATGCTATTTCCTTTCTCCACTCCTTCCCTCCCCCGTGCCACTATTCACGGATATTTCCACAGCAGCAGCTCTGGGTGCAGAAGGTGCAGATGGCACCTGTTAATTTCGGCAAAGCTGGGAGGAGGGACCATATTTCCAAGGAGGACAAAGCTCATCTCAGAGCCATCAGGTGGCATTTGCCTGCAGCCCTCCTGCTTTGATCCCGACGGAATGACGTTAAAGAGGAAAACAGCACCAACACACTCGTTAATCGAGTGGTCCTCGTTAATAAAAATAAAGGAAAAAGGAGTTCAGGCGAGAGGAACCTAAAAAATAAAGGAAAAAGCAGCCAGAAGCCTAAACCATTGGTGTACTGGTAGTTTACCCTCCCCCATCATCAAGGTATTTTTTTCAAAGCACAGGCCACGATGCCCGGACAAACCAGCTGCAAAAAAACCCCTCAAAAATCCAAAGTAACCCTTTATACGACAGGACAAGCAAAACACCCTCCAATACCACACTGTTATCACTGCTTTGGGTGGCTCAATCTGAATTCATCAAGCCCGCAGTGCTCTTGACACCGTGTTGATGCTGAAAAGGGAAATGCTGGAACCTGGCTGTTTCTTTCCTGGGGAAGGGTTAAATTCAGGCAGACGAGGAAAACAGACTCATGCTGCATTTTAATGAGCTACCGATCCACCCATCCCTCCTGCCAGCTGGCCACCCCAGCCGAGTGCTAAGGAGAGAGCGGGTGGGGTGGGCACGGTGCTCCAGGTGCCGGGATAGCACCATCCATCCCTCATCCCTGCGGTGCTCCAGGTGCCGGGATGGCACCCTCCGTCCCTCATCCCTGAACAGGTGACCTCCGGGCCGTGCTGCAGGTGCCGGGATGGCGCCTTCCATCCCCACCCCTGCACAGGTGAGCTCCGGGCGGTGCAGCCGCACCCTCCCCGCCCAGCTGAGGGATTTCTGGGAACATCTGGAGCACCTGCTGGACGCAGGGCTGCGTTCCGAGCGGCAGGGAGGGAAGGGGAGCGCGGGCGGAGGGGCCGGAGGGGTCGCAGCCGATGTCGCACGGGGTATGCCGGGGGGAAAGGTCGCCGCTCGCCCACCTTGTCCCAGCTCAGCCACTGCCACACCGCCTTGTCCAGCTGCGGGTCCCCCGTGCTGCGGGCCACCAGCACGTTGGAGTTCACGTCCTCGGGGGCTCCGCAGTCGCCCATGGTTGCCAGGAGGAGGAAGAGGATGAAGACGGGGACGGCGCCGCTTCTTCACTTCGCCACTCCCGCACCGCGCATCGCCCGGGAGGGAGGAAGAGGCGGAGGAGTGCGAGGGGCGCCTGGGGGTTCCCGCGGGGCCGGTTTTTATCCTCACCCGGCGCTCCCAGCGGCGATTAACGGGGAGAGACCGCCCCCGCCGCCACCTCCTCCTCCTCCTCGGGCCCGCCCCGAGCCGCCGCCTCACCCAGCCCCTCCGGGGGTCTGACGGGAAATGTAGTCCCTGAGGCGGGGAAGGGCCCGCATGGCAGGTAGGGAGAAACTACAACTCCCTGCAGCCATCGCGGCGCGCGGTCGCCTCAGGGAGTGGGACGGGGCTGAGGGGCCGAGGGTCTGGGGTTCGCGTCCTCCCTCCACCGCGATGTGACAAACAATGTCCCGTGTGTCCCTTGCTCCCCACTAACGGGCACTGCCCGCCTCCTGCGGGATGGATCCGAGGGAAAGCTACAACCCTCCGCGGTTCTGCTCCTCGGGCTGCCCACAGCAGCATACGGTCCCTCCGAGAGGGTAATGGGTACGGCCCTGCCTTGGGGGATGAGCTGCTTGCTTAGAAGGCAATTCCAAAGCCATTAGGGGGAGACTAACCATAACCCTCCCCTGGCTGCATCAGCTCTAATTGGACTGCCTGACCCTGAGCAGCAGGCTCGGAGTGACCACACCCTGCTGAGCATCCGTCATCCTGCTGAGCATCCTCACCCGACAGAACATCCCACTTCACAGAGCATCCCAATCCCATACAGCATCCCAATCCCACAGAGCATCCCCACCCCATGTCCTCGCAGAGGTTGCCATAGTGACAGCAGGCACTGCAGAGGGATAGAATCATGGAATCACAGATGGCTTTGGTTGAAAAAGACCGCAAAGCTTATTTCATTCCCATCCCCTGCCATGGGCAGGGACACCTTCCACTATCTCAGGGTTCTCTAAGCCCTGTCCAACCTGGCCTTGGACACTTCCAGGGATCCAGGGGGAGCCACAGCTCCTCTGGGTACCCTGTGCCAGGGCCTCCCCACCCTCCCAGGGTACAATTCCTTCCTGATATCCCATCTAACCCTGTCTTCTGGCAGCAGGAAACCATTCCCCCTGTCCTGTCCTTCCACATCCCTTCTCCCAAGTCCCTCTCCAGCTCTTCTGGAGCCCCTTTAGACCCCAGCAGGGGCTCTGAGCTCTCCCTGGAGCCTTCTCCTCTCCAGGTGAGCACCCCCAGCTCTCCCAGCCTGGCTCCAGAGCAGAGGGGCTCCAGCCCTGCAGCAGCTCCACGGCTCCAGCAAAACCATGTCCCTCCTGTGCTGGGACCCAGCGCTGGAGGCAGCTCTGCAGAGAGCTGGGGATGGGAAGATGGGCAGAGGCTGTGGGAGTGCTACACAGGAGGTGTTTGGGGGCAAAGTGACAAAACCTCTGCGTAGAGAGGGGAATCATAAGAAAGTTTGGCTCACACACAAACAAACCCTCCAGTCCAGAGGTCTGGCTGGGTGTGGGGAGATAAACCCTTTGATTGGTCTATTACAGTGAATTACTGATTCAACTCAACAGAAGATAAGGAGGAAGTACGTCACTCAAGAGGCGAGGGTGCTCCTAAGTCCTCTTCTATCCCTGTTCGTGGTACAGAGAAGAAGAACCTGGACACTGACAAAGTGAGGAAATGGGATGTAATCATTCCTTCTCATACATTTGGCAGCATCTGCAGCAGCACTGATGCCATTCTGATCCCAGAAGTCCGATGAGAACCACGTTCCTGGCATATTTCTCCAGAGCTCAGTGCTTTGCATGCTTTTGCTATTCTTATCTCCTCCTTTGTGTTTTGTTTTCAAGGAGAGAAGGCCAAAGCCCAGGATAACAGGAGTTCTAGCCCATAAAACCTTGGGTTTCCCCCAAACCCGGATGAAAGATAGAATTATCCTTCTCTCTGATGTCAGCGCTCCTCTGTGATTATTCCCCTGGAGAACAAAATAGTCTCATGGAGAATAAAAGTTATTTCCTTACAGGAATAGCTGCAGCAATTTGATACTTCCCAGGATCTCACTGGTGTACCTCAAATTGGGAAGTGATGATTAGTTCCCAACTGTTTCCCTGTGAGAAGGCTTTGGATATCTAGCTCCAAGACACCCCGTGGCAGATGCCAGGCAGCACTAGAGCAGGGTAATAATGGAAAAAGATAATAGTGATACAGCTTAGATTGTACTGATGGAGATTGCCTGTGTTGGCCCGGAGAAAGCACTGACCTCGTGGGAGATGACAACTAAGTCTAGTGTATTTGAGGATTAATCAGCCTCCAGAAGAATTTTTAAAGCTGATTATCTTGCTCCAGGAAAGTTAAAGGCAGTCCCATCTGCTGGCCTGACTGGAGAGTGTGGAGGCCCAGCACAGCAGGGCTCTCCCAGGCACTCTGGGGGGATTGTAGAGCCTCCCCACGCTCTCTGCCTGCCAGCACAAACATCTCTTTTCATCTGCTGCTAGCAACAAAATTTCCAGTCCTCAGGGTCAGGGAAAAAAAAGCCAGAGCACAGGCAATTAATCTGTGAGTGAAGGAAAGCCAAGGTTTCCATGTTTTCGCCCTCATGCATCGTTTCGCCTGATTGAGGCGCAGCACGCGCAGAGCAAAGTGAGCAGCAGCAAACAGCCCAGGGACCAAAAGGCAGGGAGAGGCCAGGCTGCCCTCTGCAGAGAGCAGCCAGGCTGGGAGGAGAAGGGCTGCCAGGCTGCTGGCAGCTGCCAGCTCGTGTGCTGGGAGCTGCCAGGGCCAGCAGGGACCGTGGCAGGGCTCAGCGGGAGGGAATCGCTTCTCCCAAGCCAAAGGGAGCATGAGCACCCACACGGGGCTGTGGCACTGTGCAGACATTGCTCCTGCAGCCAGGGAAAGCCCTACTCTCTCTGCCAGGAGGAAACCCAGAGGGCACATTTGGGACCAGACCAATTCCAGTCCCAGCCCTGCCATGGGCAGGGACACCTCCCACCATCCCAGGTTGCTCAGGGTGCCATCCAGCCTGGCCTTGGACACTTCCAGGGATCCAGGGGCAGCTTCTCTGGGCAAAGAATTTCCTCTTAATCTCTAATCTAAGTCAATTATCTGTCAGTTTGAGACAGACTTGTCCTGGAACTCCAGGCCCTTGTAAAAAGTCTCTCTGTCTTTCTTGTAAGTTCCCTTCAGGTACTGGAAGGCCACAATTAGGTCACCCTGGAGCTTCCCTGGTCTGGGCTAAACAACCTCAATTCCATCAGCCTTCCCTCACAGCAGAGGGGCTCCATCCCTCTGATCAACCTGGTAGCTCCTCTGGACTCTCTGCAGCAGCTCCAGGTCCTCCTGCCACTGGCCCCAGGGCTGGGACAGCTCTGCAGGTGAGCTCAGGGGCAGGATCCCCCCTGCCCTGCTGCCCACCCTGAGGGATCAGCCTACAAGAACGGCACACATCAGAATCAAAAACATCAGTCCCATCCTGTTAGCATCCTCAGGGATCTGGTTCCACAGCCCAAATCCTCGTGCACAACAAATGGGATCAGCCCCATGATCTCACAGCTGCCGGGAGCCTGGGGAGGAACCCAACCGAAGCAGCGTTTCCATGGCAATTTGCAGTTTATTCCACACCGTGTACAAACAGCCTGGAGCTCCCCTGACATTTCAGGTTGCTTTTCCACTCCCAGTTTCTGCCGAGAGCCGGGGTTGTGTGGGATGACCCCAGTGTGTGGTTGGTGGCTGAGCCTCTCAGCACTGTACATGCCCTGGCTCTGGGGCACAATTTTTGGTTTACTGTTTATGTCTCCTGAACACCCTGTTTGTTCTCCTGGGCCTCTTGGGCTACCTGGGAATGACACAGCAACTCCCAGCTTTCCCTTTCCTCCCAGAGCCATGAATTGTCAGGAAGGCAGCAGAGTGCTCCAGGCAGGCAGCAAGGACATCCCAGGCAGGGGCACAGGTGCCTTTCTGGGCTGGAATGCCAGGTTTTAGGCAGAACCAGGGTCACAGCAGGAGAAGAACTTAGTCCTGAAGGAGTGCAGGCACCCTGCAGGCAGAGCATGGACATAGAGCACAGGCTGGCAGGTGGGAAGGATGCAACAGGGACTAGTGGCATTAGGAAATTGCTTCGGAAGTTTGCAGCTGCCCCTGGCTCAATGCCTCATGATGTCAGCTTTGGGAAGGCCTGATCCCACATTCTCTGGCACTGGCAACACACTCCTTAGCTTCCTCAGTAGCATAACACTCTAAATATGCTTTAAAAGCAGTTTGTAACGTGCAGCTCAGAGCCACTGGAAAAACCTCTGGGAGGGCAGGAGCAGGTCCCTTCACCATTCCTGGATTCCCAAAATCAACTTTCCCCATCGTGATCCCTCTGTCCATCAGGCTGCACAGCAAGGAGCATTGGTGATGTGAGCCTGGCTCAGCACTCCTGAGGGGAGAGCAGGATTCTTCTTTGGCCCCTCCCTGCAGATCGCAGCACTCCCACAGAGCACTGACAGCTCTCCTGGAGGAGCAGCTCCCCTGGAACACAGCTTCCCATTGCTCAGTCAGGCTGTGCCACCCATTCCAAACCAGTATGACCTGAGGCAGCCTGTGCTGGCGGCTCAGCATTCACTGATACCGTCGCTCTCTCACCCTGAGCCGCTATCATTTCACTTCATGCATTCCTTATCGAAATGCCCAGCATCAAAGCAGTCCCAGGAACAGGCTCCTGTGATTCCTGCTGCTCCAACAATCCAACCATTGATCTGCTAAGCCAAGGTCAGCCCAAACTTCCCACACATTTTGATATCCTTTTCCAAGTACCAGACACCGTCTCACCCGTGATCCATTGCTGTGTGCCAACAAAAAAAAGTGTTAAATAAATTACCCTCCTAGGAGCCTCATTTCTTTCCTAGCTGCGTTGCTTAAAACCCAAATGTAATCGGCTACAATTTGCTCAGTTGGATTTAAGGACTCAGCCAAGACCTGCACACTCCCAACTCTTCTCTCTCTGTTCTGAGACCATCTCCTTGCTAGTAACAAAAGCTTTGTGAGTGTGGCCCAGGAATCGTCTGCTCCTGGGGCTGCAGTCCAGGGTGTGAGGCCAGAACCCATCGGTTCCCAGGAAGAATCTCTGAGCTCAGCTCTGGGATAAGCATCTAAATAGTTGCAAAATGCTTCCCCTGGCTCCTGAAGCAAACCCATTTCAGGAGGCTCCCAAATCCATCCTTCCCTCNTAAATAGTTGCAAAATGCTTCCCCTGGCTCCTGAAGCAAACCCATTTCAGGAGGCTCCCAAATCCATCCTTCCCTCATATATATCCCTGTTTCCATATCCCTCAGAGCAGTCCAGCACAATCCACTGCTGAGGATGTTTGTCAAGCTGCCCATGGATCCCATGGGGACACCAGCCCAGCTGGAGTCATGGGAGCCATGGGAACACTCAAACAGCCTGGAGACACGGATCCCACGGACACCCAGCCCGGCTGGAGCTGTGTGAGCCATGGGGACAAGGACAGCCAGACAGGAGCCTGAGGTCCTGTGGATATAAGTCCCTGCTCTCGCCCCAGGGTGCCGGGGTGTCCTGAGCATGTGACAGCGGGACCCTGAGTCAGCTGCCACAAGGTGGCACTGGCATCTTATCACCCAGCCTGGTGGCATCCAGCCGGCGACTCCAGAGTGGGGGCACCCGGGGCGTCCCCCCAGCCCTGCCCTGCCCTGCCCTGCTGCAGGCTCTGGTCAAAATTTACTGGCAGGGATGGATGGATAGTGGAGCTGTCAGTGGATCGCAGATTGGGTGGGTAACCATTGCTGCAGAAGCTGTGTCTTGCAAGAGGGATTTTTCACCCTCAGGATCTTCTGAATTAGGGAAGACTAGCATTTATTTTTTTTCCAAATTTTTATGACATGCTGTCCTTCAACAGGGTTTTCCCTCTTGGGTCACAGCATCAGAAGAGACTCTGGAGTCACCAGATTCATCCCTCTCTCCCCCAAATGAGAAAAGCACGAATTCCACGTAATTGGGGGGATTTGGGGGTACCATGCTCACCATCCAGTTCCCATCCCATCGCAGGGTCCCACATCCCAGCCCTGGCTGCTCCATGGCTCATCCCACTGAAGGGGCTGGTGTGAGAGGACAAACCCCGGGGAGGTGGAGGAAAAAGGATCAGCATGGCTTGTGTCTCTGTCCCCACCTGGCCTGATTCCCCTGATTTATTTGCAGATAAAGGGTTTATTTTCCTTTCCCAGCACTGCAGGTGCAAGATAAACAGAGTGAAGCCTCTCGAGCTACTTCCCGCTTACGCCAGGTGCCGGAGGACACCTGCGTACCAGAAACCCTTCCTGGTGCAGGAATCCCAGTGGGATCAGCCCCAAAATGGGTTTCCCAGAACCCCTTGATCCAGGTTTTGTGCCCAAGCCAAGGGCATGGCAAATCAGGAATAGGTCGCTAAGGTGCTGTCCCGGTGCCTCTGGTGCCAAGGTTTCCAGCCCTACCCCAAACATGCTCACATCCACTATTATTCTTTGGATTAGGGTTTGGCGTCACTGTTTGGGCTCAGAACTGGAACTGTGTTTAAACTTGGAATGCAGGCGGAAAGGCCCCTATGGGCCAGCTAATCTAGCTGCAATTAAAGACATTCATAATGCCATTATGAACAGGTTAAGACGTGCGAGACACGGGGTCACTGGCACTGCCCCACAGCCTGTTTTGAAGGACAGGGACATTTACTGTCCTGGACACTGGCCACTCCACAGGCCAGGTCCAAACCCAGCCAGCTTAATAGCAGAGTGAAAGCCAAGGAGCCCAGCAGGACCCAAGAACATCCCCTTCCCCTCCACTGCTGCGCCCTCACCCCACGGAAAACACATTTGGGACCTGCGGTACAAAAGGCCAAAGCTACAGCTGACAGCAGGAAGGAAGCAGGAAAGACTCCGGCATCGCCATCCGGAGCCTGGAGAGACCTTGGGAAAGGCTTGGAGCCACATGCCTCCGATCAGGCTCGAGCCACACTCGCAGTGTGCCCACGGCTCCAGCAGCCCTGCCCCGACAGCAACGGGGACAAAGCATCCCGCTGGCAATGTGGGGACAAAGCATCCCACTGGGAATGTGGGGACAAAGCATCCCACTGGGAATGTGGGGCTCACTCTGTCCTGGGGGATTTGTCCCATTGTAGGGGCTGTGATGCCACCAAAGGGCTGTCCTTGAATCCACCTTGGCAGCACACAGGCAGCAGGTTTAGCCCTTTCAGCATCCCCTGGACTCTGGCACAGAGCGGTGCCCCATGGATTGCCCCAAACACCAACTTTGCTCGGAGGAGAAGCAAACACAAGTCCCCTGGAACCCACCACCTCCTTTAATTCTCTGCCAGAAAAGCAGGGCCCAGCCCAGCTCAAACATTACAGGGTTTCAGAAACAGAAAAACCCACAAACCACTGTCACAGCTGCTGGAAGCCCAGGGAGGTCAACGCCAGCTGATCTGAGTGGGGAAATGGGAAAATATTCTCCTTGAAGACTCCTGCCAGCCTCCGCAGGCCACGGTGGGAAAGGAGCTGCCCCTGCCATCCCCATGCCCACAGTGGAGCTAAGGTGGGTCAGCAGGACCAGGACCTGCTTGCCAGTCAAATTCTTCCAGCTCCTGCCAGCGCTGCTCACACCAGGACTGAGCTCCTCCATGGTGGGGGTTCCCAGCAGCTTTGGGGGGTTCTCAGCAGCTTTGGGAGGTTCTCAGCAGCTTTGGGGCCAGCAGCACTGTCCCATCCCACAGTGAGTGGGGATGTGCACAGCAAAGTAACCCCGAGCCCAGCGGCTCCCCAGGGACAAGGCATAGGCCAGGCTCAGATCATGGAGACCCTGTTCTTGATGTAGACGTGGTAGGGGTCGCTGCGCTTGTCCACCTTTCGGGAGCGGGTGTACCCCAGGATGAGGCTGCCCACAGTGGCGGCGAAGAGCGTCATGACGAACAGGATGTACATGTAGGCGTTGTCGTTGCGGCCGGCGTGGTCGGTGTGGCCGGCACGTGTGGCCCCCTCTGTGCTGGCCGGGGGGTCACCGGGGCAGGGGATGGCCCCGTGCAGTGTCTGGTTCAGGGCGTTCAGCACCGCCCGCAGGCTTTGGTGCCAAGTCTCCGTCTGGTTGTTCTCGTCCATGTTGTCCGCAGGCTGCAGGGAAGGATAGGGAGACTCAGAAGAGGCTGCCCTCACAGTGGAGGTGTTCCCAGGACCTCACAGAGCTGCCCTCACAGTGGAGGTGTTTCCCAGACCCAACAATGGCCCCAAACTGGTCCTCAAAGTACCTCCTCTGCCACAAAGCAGGTGACCAAACCCTTTGCATTCCCAGCAGCCTTCTGCCTAAATTTTTACTCCTTCCACAGAGGGGATAAAGCTCCCAGGGCTCTAGGGCAGCTGCCTGCCCCTCTCTCCTCTCCAGGGCTGGGGACAGTGTGGGGACCAGGAGGGCTGGCTTCAAAATCTGCTTTTCCCAGAGATGTGTGGGGATGGTGGGCACATATCCTGCACCCCTGCAGGGTGCACAGCTCCCCACAAATCCCTGTGAACCTGTCTTGAGGGGTTGCTGCCCTAAACCTCCCCGGGGATTTCCCTTCCCTTTGGGTGCCAGATGCCCTTTGATCTGCCATCCCTCCTTTGGCATGGTGCCCTTCTGCCAGCCCCCCTGGGCTGCCTTGTGCAACCTTCACAACTTGCTGGGGTCCTGGAGCAGGCACGGCCAGGAAGGGACACTGGTACACAGTCCCCGACATGTGCCATCCTTTGGGACACACCAGTCCCACAAACCACCATAGTTCCCTCAGGTATCCACCTTGTCCCCCACCAGCTCCCAAGCATCCCTTTCTTGCTGCACCAGCAGCTCCACCCCACGCAGAGGCAGCTGATACCCCTCCAAAATGGGTCACCCTTAACTCAGGGTGTACCTCCCAGGATGCGAGGAGGAGGAAGGGGCTGAGCAGCCACGAACCCACGGGGATGAGATTGGATCTGGCTGCCTTCCTGACTTAAGAGAAGTAGGCTGAATTTGGGAGATTTAGGGCAAGATTTGGGTTTACCCCAGGAGGGGACCCACAGATGGGGTACGACCTGGGGGAATCCACCTTAGAAGGGGGTGAAAGGACAAGGAGAGGAGTGGGGGACAGGGCGTGGGAAGAGGGACTCGCACTCACCTCGTGTGCCCTCCCTGCCTGCGCTGCTGCCAGGCTGAGCCGGGACTGAGCATCGCTGCCGCCGGNAGAGCCACCTGCCACAGCCACCCAGCCCCGCCGCGGGCCACCAGCCTGTCCCCAGCCCCACGGGCCCTGCCGCGGTCCCTGGGCTCAGGCGGACAGCGGGGGCTTTATGGGGCGGGAGAGCGGGGCTCCGCGCTTCCCCCGGCACACGCTGCCGGTCACGCTTTCCTGTCCCTCCTCGTCCGGCACCGCTGTCCCCGAGCCCTCACACTGGCACAGAGCCTGCCTGGGCATGTTCCTCCTGCTCACCATTCCTTCCTGGAGCTCAGCCTGCTCCGTGAAATGGGATTTCCCCCCCTTGCAGCCCCATCGGGCACCCACGGGTGGCTCACAGTGCTGTGCAGCAGCAGAGAAAACACAAAGCTTGTGGGGGTAGGGAGAAAGCCAACAACAGCAGCGAGGGGCTGTGGGTGGGAGTCAGGCCTTCCCCTGAGCAGGGTGTGGGTACTTCAGCCTCAGGCTGACTTCTCCCCCCTGAAAAAAGCTGTCCATTAAATCAGCTCACGATGTTGTAGCTGAGACAAGGATTTCAGCAGTGCTGACAGTAACACCTCCTCCAGCACCAGTGTGAGCAGGTCTCCATCACCCAGCCAGGATGCTGGGCGGATCCCACAGGATCCACTACAGCCGTAGCTTCTCTCTTTGTGAAGCCCGACCCCCTTCCCTCCTCCTCCGGCTTTTCCACTGCATCCGCAATGCTCCAATGGCCTTTTAACCAGCGTTTACAGCCGCCTTCCACCCTCCCATGTGAGGATTTCCCTGCGCTCAGGGTGAGAAAAAGGCTTGATAAAGTCTTGGGGTAAATAAATGAGAAAAGGATCAGCAATCCAAGTTCCCAGCAACTCTCTTTATATATAAAATCTGCCTCTTTTTACCCATCATCAAGAGAAGAACGCTTGACCCACATGGGTTCATGTGAATTCATGAGCCTTCACACAAGTCTTTAATTTTTGTGGGGCAAAAAGCAGAAAAAAACCCCACAAAAGCACCTGTTTGGGTACTCCCCAGCAAGGGATGTGGGGATGTGGTACCCATGGAGGTCTCAGCCGAGGGATGGAGACTCACAGGGCTGGAGAGAACAGTCTCAGTGGAGGTTTGGACATTCGAGCAGCATTCTGAAACCCTGTGCCACTGTCCAGTCACAGTCCACAGGCAAAGGCACAAGAACTTGTCTCACAACAGAGACACCCAGGGCTGCACTGCAGCTTCGACAAAACACCCGGCCAAGGCACCACAACAATTCTAATCCCCGGGGTCTTCAGAAGAGACCAAAGTGCAGTCAAACACCTCCTGGAAGGAGTCGAGGAAGGGCTCGAGGACATGGCTGACGGCAACATGCTGGCCCAGCTCGTGGCTCAGCGAGGTGACTCCCTTTCCCTCCAGCCCGCAGGGGACGATGTGGTCGAACCAGGTGAGGTCGGTGCAGCAGTTCAGCGCCAGCCCGTGCGAGGTGATGTGGTTCCCGCAGTGCACACCTGCAGGGGCCAAGAGCACCCACCCGTCAGCACCATCACCGGGGTAAGCTCAGAGTTGTGCTGCCCCCTGCTCCTGGATGCAGATCCCACCCCTGCACGCTCCCCTGTGCACACCCACCCTCCCCGGTGCCTGCGGCTGGATGGCAAGTTCCCGCAGTGCTCTGCCACCGTGCCCTGCGTGACACACATGGAAACACGAGATGGATTGGGCTGGGAGATATTTCTTGGGCAGGACACCTCCCACTATCCCAGGTTGCTCCAAGCCCCGTCCAACCCGGCCTCGAGCACTTCCAGGGATGGGGCAGCCGCTGCTGTTCTGGCCAACCTATGACAGGGCCTCCCCAACCTCACATGAAGAGTTTCTTCCCAATATCCCATCTAATCCTGCTCTCCGGTAGTGGGAAGTCGTTCCCCCTTGTCCCAAGTCCC
>VWZU01003174.1:146039-172771 GCA_013397095.1 Sterrhoptilus dennistouni | reverse complement strand
TCCCTTTCCTTCCCCCCTCTCTCCTCCTTCAATTCCCCTTTCCTTCTCCTTTTCCCTTCCTTCTTCCTCTTTCTCCCCACTTCCTTCTTCCTCCTCTCCCCCGTTCTTCCTCCTCTCTTCCCCCTTTCCTTCACTGTTTTGAAGGCAGTGCAGAAAGCTGATGGTTTTCTGCGTGGGTCTGTTCCTTTCCAATTTTATTTCAAAAATTTATTTGGAAAGAAATAAGATAAAATAAAATAATAAAAAAGAGCAAAATAAAATAACGTAAAATAAAATGGGTTTTGCCTAGTAAATGGTGCAGCAAAGTTGGTGCAACTTGTCTGACAATGGGAACAAGAGCAGCCTGTGGCTTTGTAGCTTATTCCAAGAAAAATCTAAACAAACAACAATTTAATTGTTGTGTTTTCAGCTCTGAGCCTGGGGCTTGGTTTAAAAGGGCAGAGCAGGAGGACGAACAGGTGTCAAAGATGTACCTGGTCAAAATAGCACAGCAGGACAGGGCAGGGCAGGGCTGAGATTCCAGCCCTGAAATCCTAACATTTGGCTCACTGGTGCAGCTGGAGATCCCCGTGTCTCCAGGACAGGAGAGGAGCAGAAATTCCCCCCACACCTTTTGGGACAGGTCTCAGGAATTCAGTGTACTCATTGAGGCACAGGTGCCCATGTGCTCCCACTTTTGCCATGGGTTTCTTGGAAGAGAGGGGGGTGTCTAAAGGACTTGCTTGACCAACAAGCCAAAGATGGGATTTTTTATTGAATTGGGAGGTGAAGGTTTTCTTATTAAAGTGGTTTGTTGGGTTTTTCTCCTTTTCCAGGTGACGTACAAATGGCTGAGCTACACCCTGGGCGTCCACGTCAACCAGGCTAAACAGTAGGTGTCACTGCACCCCCAGAGCCTGGCTAATTCCTCTTAATTCCATGTTAATTCCTGTTTCCCTCATCATAGTGAGCATATTAAAGTGATTCCTCTGGAAATATTTAAATACCCTGCCTGTCTTCTCAGGCACAGCCAGTTGTGTTACTCCGTGTGCCTGACTGTCTGCCAGGCTTGCTGGGCAACGAGGCACTAAAAAGTCTCCAGTTCCTTTCTCAGGGGTTCCAGAAATGCCTTTCTGGAGGAGAGACTTTGGAACAAGCTGCCCAGGGGCTGTGAGACCCACTATTAAATGTATTTGTCCTTTGCTTTCTGTAGTTGTTGGACTGGGATTCTCCATGGTGGCAGAGGGGTCTAAATTAATCCTGGGGAAAATAACTGTGCTTGTGTGACAAGTGTCTGTGTCAGGCTGGCTTTCCTCTGTTTGCAGTGTGGGCTCTGTGGGAGGCTGGCTGCAGGCTCTTTCCTTTCTGGTGGCTAACGCTGGTTTCTTTGTGCAGGATGCTCTATGATTATGTGGAGAGGAAAAGGAAGGAGAACTCAGGAGCTCAGCTTCACGTCACCTACCTGGTAGCAGGAAACGTCCTCCAGAACGGATATGTTGTGAGTGTTTCACTTCTCACAGGGGTCTGTGAGCTCTTTGCTGTGGTGTCTGCTCAGCCTTGTTTTGTGATCTTGGGGTCAAAAGCTGAACTGGCTCTTTTTGCAGCAGGAGCTGCAGTGTGCCAGGGCTCTTGGACAGGGACAAAAAGAAGGCTCAGTGTCTGTCCCAGCACACAATGGGCAGGGAAGATCAGTTGTGGTTTGGGACACACGGTGCCGAATAACACACCAGGGTTTAACTCAGATCCTGATCCCCCTCATCTCAATCCTCTTGCTGTTGTTGGGCAGCAAAGATTACAAAACCTTGTGGAGGGGCCCTTCTGAGATCACCTTATCCACGTCCCAGGATCTGCTGTGGCGTGGAAGTGTCTGAGTGGTGTTTAGAGGGAGCCTGGAAGTCATGTAGCATGGAATAATAACAAATGGAACAGCACAGTTGAAGTTGTCTTGTTAATTAAACCAGCTTTCTAATCCTGGTAAACAAATGAAACATGAATTTATTAACAGTATTTTATATTTAAAGTGCTTCAGCTTATTGAGCAAAGGAAATGCTGCTTAATGCATGGAGCTTGTCAGATTTTCAGGAATGTCAGCTGAAACCTCAGGCTGATACCCCAGAGGTTTTTAAAAGAAGATGAGAAAATTCAGTGTCTGCTCCCCTTTGCCCACAAATTTAAGAGCCAAATACTAAATGTCTTTGACATCCCACTAAGTGTTTTTAAATACACAAACATCTATTACAATATGATCCAGTCTTCTTTTAGGAATAGTAAATCTCAGGGTATCCTGGCTTTTATTTAGATTGAGAAAAAACCCAACAAACTTTTTTTTTTGTTCTCCTAAATAATAAACTGGTTCACATACATTAAATACTGTCAGTCTCCAAATCTGCCTGAGTTGGAAGGTAGTTATTTACTGCATTAGTTCTGTGTGATGGAATATATGTATTGAAAGTTGCACGAGTAGTGTCACATTCGTAGTCCAAATTTAACAGGTTTTTCCCTCATTTCTTTTGGAAATACCAAGTCTCTTGGCTCACTAGAACTGGACAGGAAATTGTCAACCTGTACCGTTATATTTAATGTATTTAAAACGAACAGGTGACTTCTGACATAGGAACAAATAATTATTTTTTACCTCTGTCTTAGCAGCTTGTGTGTTTTTAAAATAAGATTCCAGTATCACTGGATGTTTGGTTTGGGAAGGACTTTAAAGCTCATGTCATTCCAATCCCTTGGCACGGGCAAGGAATCTTCCTCTAGATCTCCCAAGGAAAGCTATATGGAGGTGACTTTTGCCCCCCATTATTTTTAAATCTTCTTTTGGACTGCTGGAGTGTGGGTGCCTGCTCAGGCAGGATGGCCGTGGGTGCAGGGCCGGGATGACCCTTGGGGGGCTCAGGGCCCTGGGCTGGGAGAGCTCCAGGGCAGCCCTGGTGTGCTGGGAGCCCTGCACTGCTGCCTGCTGGCAGTAGGTGTAGCCGGAATGCTGTGGATCCAGCACTCCTGAAGGGAGAGGGATGGAATTCCCTCTGCACTGCTCCTCCTCCTTAACACTGCACGCTCTTTCCTTGCTGCTTGCGGCACTGGGGGACTGAGACTGCCCATCTTCATTTATCCTCTGACCTGCCTGTGTTTTCTTGCCACTTGCTCTTTTGCTGTCTAATTAAAGCAACTTTTTAATCATGGTGAAAAAAAGAAACATAAATTAATTTATAGTATTTTATATTTGAAGTGCTTCAGCTTATTAAGCAAAGGACTTGCTGCTTAATTAATTTCTTTTTCCTCATTGCTGCTTGTCAGATTTTCAGGAATGTCTTCTCCAACTTCAGGCAGATACCCCAGAGGTTTTTAAAAGCAAATGAGAAAATTCAAGTGTCTGTTCCCCTTTGCCCACAGACAAATTTAAGACCCAAACACTAAATGCTTTTGACATCCCACCAAATGTTTTTAAATACACAAATTTCTATTACAATATGATCCAGTCTTCTTTTAGGAATAGTAAATCTCAGGGTGTCCTGGCTTTTATTTATACATTGGAAAAAAGCACCACCAACTTTTTTTTTTGTTCTCCTAAATAATAAACTGGTTTACATACATGGAATATTGTCTTTTAATCTCCAAAACTGCCTGAAATGGAAGGTAATTACTTATTGCATTAGTTCTGTATAATGGGATATATTTAATTAAAGCTGCACAGGCAGTGTCATGTTTATAGCCATGGTATCTGTTTAACACAGAATTAGTGGTGGGGTTTTCAGTATGTCTCTCTGGATCCTCCTAATATTAACCACAGCCTGTTAAATGTCCTGGAGCAGGTATAGACCTTGAAGACTGGCCAGAGAACGTATTTCCAGAAACAGTCAGTCCCGGCTGTTAAATTAATGCTTCATTTTTAGTGGTGTTTTGCTTCCCTGGTGCCATGTCTGGGCTCCAAGTTGGAGTGCCTGGGTAGTGCAGGCTGCTGTGGGCTCCTGGGGCAGGGCTCCAGCAGCTGCCCTTGCTTTCCTTCTGTTGCACACTTGTGCAGGCTCTGCTTCATCTGGGTCTCATCTCCCAGAGCCAGGAGTGGAGGACAGAGGCTTTCTTCAGGGATATCATTGCAGCTGGAAAGTGGGATGACAGAGCTTTAGAAACTGATGAGGGTTTAAAGGTGTTGGCAGTGTTCTGTGCCACAATAATCATTAGACTTTCTTATTTAATAACTGAAAATAGCGGTCTTGCATACAACCTCAGATTTTAAGATTGTATTTCTGTTTTCTAGTGCCACAAGGTTGCAGTAGTGAGGGAGGATAAACTCGAAGGTAAGCAGACCGGGAAAGTCGTGTGGCTTTAACTTTTTTCTTTGAAAGAACAGCTAAATGAGCAAAGCTCAGAACTTGCCATCTGCACGTAAATGCCCAGCCAGGCTCTTGGGGTCAGGTGTGTACTTTTTGTACCAGCTGTTTCTCAGAATTTGGAGTATCTGAGCCAACAGCTGAATACCTTCAAGCTTGTGATTCAAGTCTGATTTTTATTTTATTTTTTTTATTATTTTTAATTCTGAATATTTTGTCAGTGATTCTTTTCCACCTCCCTGCCACTGACAGCAGGGAGACAATGATACACTAGGAGTGTCTCAGAACAATTGTGAGCCTTCAGACTGCCGAGAATGCTGAAACTGGTAATTCTGTTTATTGGTTCAATGCAATTGCAGTCTTTGCTCCGAGTCCTGTGGGTGTTAAAACGTTCTCATGGGACATTTACCTCACTTTTGTGAGTGAGAGGTGAAAAAACCCCCATTGCAACACTGCTCTGTGCACTGTCCATTGTCTCACCATCTTCCCAGCTCTGGTCCTGCTGATGAAATCTTACTCACAGGATAGAAACACAGCTTCAGGCTCTTCATCACTTTCAAATAACATCTTTGGCACCTGAGAACACAGTGTGGTATTTGTGACCTTAAGGATCTGTGCTAATGACCTCACTTTGTTTGAAAGGCTTGCGTTGTTGGAAATCTGAAGTGGATTTCTAGCTCAGGCTGTTTTTCTCGGGGTAGGAGATTGTCAGGCAGTGCAACTACTCTCTGTCATGTTTGTTGAGTTATGTGTGCTGCGTAACATTCTGTTTTGCTGTGGAGGAAAGGGTTGCTCATGGGTTTTGTATTGGAAGGCAGGCCAAAGGTATGACTTATATTTGGAAGAGGCTGAAATTTTTGATGGGAGTAGGGCTGCATAGTCTAGGACTGGCCCCAAGAAATGATTACTGTGTGTATTTTTACAGTGCCTAGAAGCTCAGCCTCAGACCAAGACTCTGTGGAAAGAACAATATAAGCAATGAACAAAGAATTCCTAAAAACCAGCCCTTTTCTGCAGTCTAAGTAGCATAAAAGAGATGAAGTTTTGATTCCAGCAGACTGATGGGAGTGACACTGTGGTGCTGGACTCAGCCCCAGTGACAGAGAGCAGTTCCAGCAGGTCAGAGCCATGACCAGCTACCTCCTACCTTAGCTTTAGGTACTCACACAGATATTCTGAATCACAAACACTGGATGTTTTGAAGGTAAACACAGAGAGATCACTTGTAAGTCAGTTGTGCAAGAACCAAGAGTGTGTAGTGGAAAACATGACAGGCTTGTGGAGTTTGTTACCTTGAATTCTGCATTAGTGAACATTGGGAGAAGATGTGGGTGGACCTTTTCATATTCAAGTTTTGCTGTCAAGTAGTCTGTCGGTCTTTCTGCATCCTAAAGGGTGTGCTAAAAGAGGGCTTTTTTTTCCCCAGCAATGAAGTCTAAGCTGTCCACAATTACCAGTGTGCACGTGTACAGCATTCAGAAGGCCCTGCTCAAGGACAGCTCTCCCCTCTACAACACCGACTACGACATCGTCAAATCAAACCTGCAGCACTGCAGCAAGTGAGTCCTGGCTCCCTCTTCCTTCTGAAGCACTTCCAGACTGCTGTTGCACTTCACTGCTTATTAGATAGGCCTAGGTTTTTAGAAAGCTAGGAAAAGATAACCTCAAAGTCCTGCCAGACCAGTGCCCAAACAGCACATTGTGTGATTGTTTTGTAAACTGAGCTCACAGTTGGTTCACTTGGTCCTTACTCTGACAGGGAGACTGTTCCAGTACCTTGCTTGTCTGATGGCTGGAAACGTTTGTCTCTTTTCCAGGCCACACTTAGTCACGACCATTTTAATCCAGTTCTCAGCCACACAGGAAGAGAAAATCGAAACAGGCTGATAAAACCATGAATGATGTGCTCAGCAAAGCATTTACAGGAGTTTGCTTTCTTTTCTGTGAAACTGTGTTTTCATCTTCTGGACTCATCCACCTCCCTGAAGATGTCTCACAGGAACTCCTTCTCCAGAAGTTGGGCTTTGATCTGTGTGGGTTCATTCCAGCTCAGAGTAGGCTGTGATGTCTGAGAAATGGGAGAAGCACACAAAACAGTTGAGGCAGCACTTGGAAGTGTCCTTTGTGGTGGAGCTGGAGAAGAACTGGGAGGGACTGCAGTCTCCAGGAGTCACTGTCTCCCTCCCGAGCAGCGCCTGGCAGCTGCAGCTTTTCATTTGTGTGTTGTTCCCACCATGACAGCTTCAGCTTGAAGTCATGGGGATGCACAGTGCCGTGACCAATCTGGTTTAAAGGGAGATGCCTGAAGGGTGTGTCATAGGAATAGTATAGAATTTGAAAGGAGAAACGTGTTTGTATGTGAAGTATTGACAAGAGAGCGGTAGAGAAATTAGAAGTGTGTGTTTGGGGCATGAGTGTGGATGCCCTGGAAGGTGCTGGATAACCCCACCTCAGTGAAGCCATGCTCTGGGTGTGGCTGCAGTTGTCTTGTTCTGTTTACTCTTAGGCACCTCAGTGTGGTGATATTTGTGCCTTAGGGATACTTGTATCCTTTGGGATATAGACATCCAGAAGGTTTAGATAATCCAGGTTCTGAAACAGCTCTCTGAAGCCTGTGTGTAAATCCAGCTTTGAAGCAGGATTTCCCAAGTAAACTAAGAAAAATTGCACTTTCTTCATTTGTGATCTGGCTGAAGTAAATACAAATTGACCACATTCCCTCTTTCTTGCCAGCTGCGTGGATTGTCTTTGACACTTGGGAAAGATTCCTGCAAGACCAGCAAAAGCCAGAGGTTTAATTATGGGAGGTTTGTAGCAAACAGAACCTCCCTGTCTGTCCAGATATTTCACAGCTCTGGGACAAGGATCTTTGTTCTCTTCTGTGTTTCTATGGGACCTGCTTTGCTGTGAAGACAGTGGAGGTGGTTAGAGGTACTGATGCAAATATCTGGGTTTAATGCCTGTTGCCATTGCTAGCTTTCCAAACAGAAGCAGCTCCTTGTTTGCAGATCGTAGTCTTAAGTATTGCCTACTTTTTCAGTGATTATTTAGTGAATTTTGGGTCAAGCCCATAAAGGTATGGCCACACAATGGCATCAAGGCAAGCTGACTTGGAATGTGGGAAGTTTAGCTGAGCTCTGCTGCGCAGTCAACGTAACTATTGACAATATAATTTGTGACAATATTATATATTGGAGGGTCGATGGTGTTTAGAGTAGGAGCTCAAGCTGCCCTGGACTGTATTAACCATGTTAAAAACAGATTGAAAGTATAAAGGAGAGTAGGATTATTTTTCTTCAATGTCTGTTTTCCTTCCTTTAAAGGTTTGAATGTCAAGAGGTTGCTGCTGCAGCCTCAGAGTGCTGTGGAGATGGTGTTGTTTTGTTAATACAGATCCTGATGGGAGTAGAAGTGGACTGTGCACGTGAGCAGCTAATGCTGAGGCACAGAAACGAACTGGCAGAAGGCTGCTTTATTTCTTAGGCAAATAAAAATATGCTGTGTAATTCAGTGGGCTGGGAGGCATGAGTCTGGGCTCTTTTGTGGCATTTCTGTGGGAATTCTGGAAAGCGTCGCCTGTGATTTGCACAGTGGGGAGCAGAGTTCAGCTATTTTTGGGAACTGCTATTCCTGACTGTCAGTGAGTTGTGCTGTAACAACGAGCATGTCATTTAGTTCTTGTATCTCCATATCCCCAAACAATCAAGTGTCAGACCATTATAAGCCAAGCTGCTTCTCAGTCTCAGTGATTACATGGAAATGACTTTGTATAGTTAAATCGGAATGTCACGGATATCTTCAGTTTCAGCTGGGATTTGCTTACCTGGCCGAGTGTGGCTGCTTGTTGCAGCAGCTGTGGGCTTTGTCAGAATGTCAGAAAGCTGTGAAGGTTTTAGATCCTCGCACAGCCATACAACTTCTGCCCAGGCTTTAGAGAGCGTAACCTGTTTAGGAATAAAATGCAGCCTGCTCCCTGTCCAGCCTGGGTGTGGAGAAGGCCCTTTTCCCCCCAGGAGAGCTGCACAGCTTCTTTAACATGCAAATGCTGTGGCTCTTGCTGACAGGTTCAGCTGATCTTTCATCAGAGGTCTCTTGCTCTGTGCCAGCCTTTCTTTCTTGTCCCATGCACAGATTAAATTGCTCCTTTTTCCATAACAGGAGGACACAGGCCCGGAGGAGCCATGGCACTACAGGAGGGGGGAAGGCGAGGTGAACACTTCAGGGCTGGGAAGGCTAATGGGATTTTTCACTCTATCACACAGGTTCAGTGCCATCCACTGTGCTGCTGCCGTGCCCAGGACGCCACCTGATGCTCCCCGAGCGCCCACACAAAACCCCCAGAGCCAGAGGGACCCCAGCGCTGCCAGTGTGGTCAATGGCCACGGGCCCCCAGCTGCCAAAGCCCCCCTGCAGCAGCAGAGGGGGATCATGGGGATGTTTGCGGCCAAAGCAGCGTCCAAACCCCAGGACACACCTAAAGAGACCAAAGCAGAGGCCAAGGAGGCCCCAGGTGTAAGTTACCTCAGACCCCCTCCCGGGTTCATGGCTTTAATGATCCGCTCGCACACTACCTCAGTGACCTCAGCCACTCCTGTACTGCTCCTGGTGCCAAGCCCATGTCCCACTGGGAGTGCTCAGTGACCATTTGTAAGTGTTTAACTGTGTGCAGTCACCTGGGGCAAAAACGCCTCATGCCACACTCTTGATCTCTCCACGAGAGTGTATTTGCCATAACCTTGGCATTTCCCAGCGAGCCGGATCTCCGGCGAGTGTAAACCAGCATAGCTGCCTTGTGGAGACAATTGTTCCGTTGTCTCCAGCCATCCCAACATACACACCAGCTGAGGACCTTGCTCTCTCCATTGTGCTTAAAAGGATTTGTTTTGAGCAGTAAGTGAAATGTGAGAAGCCCAGGTCTTTAAAAGTATCAAGGTGTTTAAACTTGGTCCATGAGGGAAGTTTCAAAGCTTGACCTGTGCGAGACTAAATTGTTTATCTTCTGAACTGCTGTTTTTCAGGACAGGATTATGTTTTCATTTTAGTTAGTATAATTTTTTAAAACAAGGTGGCCAGAAGAATGGGTGTTAAAATGGTAGCACTCTCTGCAGATGGTTAGGCCTTTTTATAACAGCTGAGTACGTTTCAGTTCCTTTTTCTGATTTTAATAGGGGGCTTAGAACTGGTGAAGCCTGGGTGTTTAGGGAACTTTAGGGTCTGGTTGCCTTTTATTTGCATGAAAATAAGTTGGATTAGGAGGCTGCACTTTATTTGTGGGTGTGGGGGGGATTGGGATTTCTCACTTTGGTGGCTGCATTGGTGCAACAGAGCAGTGATACTTCCTTGCAAACAGCCTGCGTGCCAGATAAAACCTTCCTGGATTGGCCAATCCTTGTTCTTTCCTCTGTTGGCTGATGTGAATTGAGGCACTGATGGTTTGCAAAAAGAACAGTTCTTTCCTGGGAACTGACCCTAGTTCCAAGCGCTTATTTCAGCAGCACTGTCAGCCATCAGATGGGAATGTGCCCCAGTCAGATCTGTAGGCCTGGCTAAGGAGTCCTTAGTAACTTACTCTGGCACCTTTGATGCGTGTAGTGAGTATCTTCAAATTCTCCAAAACAGAGAATTTGCTAAATTTGCTAAAATCTAAGGCAGTGGGAACAAATGCTGTCTATTATTTTGCTTGTCCAGAAGCAGTGCTATGCATCTTGGGGGCTGGGAGCGATTCCTGTGCTTATTCCTCTCTTTGCTTCCAGGTGTCTACAACAAGCAGCAAGCCATCAATAAAGAACAACATCATGAACAACTTCTTTGGAAAAGCTGCTATGAGTAAGTGCTTTTCTGTGTTCAGAGGCCATCATGGTCAGGGAACAGCCTGTTGTAGTTAAAACAACCCCAAACAAACAAATGAAAAAAAAAACAAAACCCAAACCTGAGGATTATTTGAAGTCTCTTTTTTTATTATTATATTTTATTTAAGCTGCGTAGAAATTAAAAAATATTCAGTACCATCAAGTGTTTTGTACTGGAGCCGTGATGGGAGGCATTCAGAAAGGAGCAGAACTCTTTCTCCCTATCCCCACTCTACCAAACTCATTGGATTTTCTTTATATCCCCTCTTTCCTAACAGTTCTCCGTACTTTCTTCTGCTCTTTTGTACTCAGAGGGGTTAATGTTTTTGTACATAGCTTTTAAAGCAAAAAATTGAGAGTTTTCAGTGGAATTTTTCAGACAAAAAGCTTGCTGGAGGGAGATCAATTAAAATGACATATTTGAGCAGACTAACCCAGGAAGGATTTTTAGTGCAGAAGAAATCTGATTTAAAGTGAGTTCTCCTGGCTGGAAGATCAGCTATTGGTGAGATGTTTGCCAAAACCTGTGTTGCAGGGCATGTTAATGGTGCTTGCTTCTCATCACACAGCACTAAGGAGCCTGTCGTTAGTTTTAGGGTTAATTTCTTTCCTAAAAACCGAAGGACTGATAAACAGAGAATAAAAATAAGGCGTGGCCTTTCTCTTTGAGCAGAGGTTTGGACTAGGTGGCCTCTGCACTCCCTTCTGAATTATCCAAATCTAAAGAAACTGTGCTGGAGCTTTTAAATATTGGAATAGGACTGTGGGGCCTTCTTCAAAGATTCCCATATAATAGTGAGTACAAGAGGCTTCAAAGAGGAATTCTGGGAAGAGAGTAAACAGCAAAGTACATTTTCTAACAGACATATGTCAGAGTTTGCAGGGGACAGTTCCAGCACTGAGCAGACAAAGCACAGCCCTGCTGGGACTCTTTGAGTCCTTATTTTGGTGAGACTGAAGGAGCTGAGGACACTCTCAGCCTAAGGACAGTCACTACAATTAACTGGAGTAAACGCTAAAGGTCTGAGAAGAGCCCTAGACCAAAGCTCATGTGCTGAAAACACGAAGTGGCATGGTCAAGATGACCCAGTGGTGATGGGGAAGGATTTGTGGATGTGTTTCTATCGTTTCCAAAGGGATTCCCTCCTCTGCTGAGTCCTGTCAGGGAGCACATAGAGGAAACTTGTGAGGTGGCTGCGGAGAAGGAGTAAACTGAGCAGAACTGGAAATGATTATGTGTATGCAAGAGAGGGTGGGATTCCAGGAGTAAGATTTATTCCGTACATGCGTGTCTCTCCCGGCTTCAAAGGTTCCACCATTGCCAGAAACTCCTGAGTTAACAACAGTGGGGTCCTTGGGCGTTCTGCTGTTGATCATAAATAAGAGAGCTGTTGTTCCAGTGCTGTTTGCCCTTGCCCAGGGAAGCAGCCAGCCTGTTTTCCCAGCACTCCTAGAAAGGCCTTGGCCCGATGTTGTGGCCCTCCCAGCAGCCTCTAACCCCACTGCCACTGCACTCTGATCTCCTGCCACTGCCTCCTGCACACTAACTGCTGCAGCACACATGGCTTGACATCAGGAACAGCAGAACCATGGAAAATCACCTAGAAATTTAAGCATTCCCTTCTTTTTCTCATGTCTAGAACAGCTTGGTCAATCTAGATCCCTAAATACATGGTGGGTAGCGTTGTATGTATTCTTGGTGCACATAGTTAGCCAGGTGCTTTGTAAGTTGTCATTTGATCTGAATGCCCAGTATTTGTTCTTTTTGAATGGTTTGTTTACAGATAAACTCAAAGCCAACTCTGTGCCTGAGCAGCCAAAGGAGGAGAAAGAAGTAGTGAAGCCTTCAGTTGCTGTAGCAGAACCAGAGTCATCTCCTAATATTGTAGCAGAGAAACCTGGGAAGAAAACAGAGTCTGCTAGAATTCAGCAAAAGGACAAGAGAAGGTGGGTCTTGCCTTTCAGGGTCCCTGTGAACCTGCTTGGGGACAGCCTGTGTGGACCTGGCTGGTCATACAATGCTGGCTCACCTCCTGTTTCCATCTACTAAATTGTGTTAAAATTATCTCTCAGGATTTTTCCTGGTGTTTCTTTTCCATTTGCTGCTGTAGGTGCCTCAGGGCTGTTGGTGCCATTGCATATGGCAAGGGACAGGGCCCAGGCTGTCCTCAGTGGGAGGGGATGGCTTTCCATGAGACAACCTCCCACTGTGAGCAGCCGCGGGAGAGACCCTGCAGGCAGCGTGGGGAGGGCTGGCAGGAGCACCTGTCCTGCAGGGAAGGTGGGATATTCCCAAGCTTGTATGTACACAGCTTGCAGCACAAAGTTGTGTTTGTTGATCTCCATAGCTCATGTACGGCTGCTTTCAATGCCACTGGTTTACTTTGGGCTGAGGCTCCAAGTTAATTTTAAGTTCAGCCCTTTGTGTTTAATCCAACCCAAACTGACAGAGACAAAGAATCACTACAGTCTGATGGCTCTCTGGTGGCCTATGAGTAATTAATTGGTGGTCTCAATCCATTTCTAAATGAATAGGTAAGCACACCACCCAGCCCACCATCGCAGTTAGCATTAACTGCTTGTCTTATTGATAGTCTTGTCCAAGAAGCCAAGGGCCCGGAGCTGTTGGCAGTGTGGATTGGGAAGGCCACTTGGGCTGTCCCAGCTCTTTGAGGATACGTGGGCCTTTAGCCTCCAGGCTTGTTCGTCTGACACGTCTCGCCAGCATTAAAAAGAAAGAAGCTATTTTATTTTTCCAGTAGTCTTTAAAAATGGCTCCAGGATTCTGAGACACTACCTCATAGTCAGTCAGTGGCAAGCAGTCTGTCAAAAGAGCTTCTGAGTGATGCTTTTGGGGACACTGGGAGCCTGAACTAAAGAGACAAGATCTTGGCCAGGCTGCTGTGGCCAAGTGAGGTACTGGGCTGAACTGCAGAGGGGCTAAAGAAACCCTCCTTGTTTTGGAGAGCTGGATCTGGGGAAGGATGAGAGGCCTGGAAATGCCCGTGCACACAAGATCTTGTGTGCAGTGGGTGTACAGTTCCGAGTATGCGATGCTCGTGTTTTTGAGAGGTGTTTGATTTCCTTCCATGAGGAATGTGCTTGTCCAAATGCACGTGATGCTTTCATACACACATGAGAGATAATGGGTGTTCATTCCCTTCTTTTTCCCTTTCTGTGGCAGTAAAATGAAGAGAGTGGATAGGTCAGATGACGAGGAAGAAAGAGATCCCGAAAATGTCAAGAAAAAGAGGAAACGAATCAAACAACTTCAGTCTGACAGCAGTGATGAGGAAGGTAAAAAGATCTGTAAACAATCAGGCTTGTAGGACTGATTTCCAAAACATTATTCTCCAAATCTGTTGGTCAGTGACTGAGGGAATAGTTTAAAGGACTAAAGACTGTGGAGATGGCTGTAGCCTGAGCTTTCTGTTTATCTTTGTACTGCAAGCACTTGGGCATAGAGTTAAGATGTCTCAAAACAAAGATTCAGTCTTTGTTTTAGCTTAGCTCAGACCTGGCTTTCTCCTCACCAAGTGTGCTGCCAGTGCCACTGACGTGTGGAAGGAGGTTCCCAAATCTCTTGTGAAAGATAGTGCACCTTCCGGAGCCCTAGGGCTGGCCAGAACCAGTTCATTTGGGGAGGAAACACTTACAAGTGGCCTCCCTCTCCTCACAGCATCATTTTTAGTATCTGTCTGTTTGTAGAAAGAGTTTGGAAGACAGTGTTGGAAGCAAGACATCCAAAAAGAAAAGAGATAATAGGGAAGTTGGAGGCAAAGCAGTTGAGCAGTATCCGATGCGACTCTGCGTCTCCTCGGTGGCTGTGACAGGAGTGGAGTGCCCAGAACATTGCAAGATTTGGGTTTATAATGAGGAACAGCAGGGCTGGATCCCAAAGAATTTGGATAATTGAGGTGACAAATGCCGTTCAATATAGATAACTGGAAAATAAATTGGAATTGAGCTTGAGAGCATGTGCTAAATGGAACAATCATCCAGCAGGCTGCTCAGGAAAAGAACTTGGGGATCATTATGGGTGAGTAATTGAAACCACCAGTTTGGTGTAGAGCTCCAGAAAAAGAAGGTGAAACAGTAAATGGGGTGTGTTGGTGAGGAGGTGGAGTCCCTCAGGAGAGCCAGACAGAGCTGATTCCTCATTTAGTATGACTGGAACATGGGAAACAACCAGGACATCAGGAAAATCTGTAGTGCCAGGGAGAGGTGGCTGTATCTTTGAGAGTTGGTATCTTTGCAGTATCCGTGGCACTTCTAGGCCTGTTCTCATTGTTTCCTTGCTGCCCGCATTATTTCAAATGATCTTTGTCATTAGGTATAGATCACTTCTTAGACTATTCCACAGGATGATAAATCTCTCAGGAAGCTATTCTTCATGGTCAGCTTTAATTCCATCACATTCCAGTGTGAAGCTCCTTGTTTGGCTATAAAATATATATATACATATTTGCCCACATTCTTCGGTGCTTATTTCTTTAAATGTTTGTCTTTCCATTTCCTCATCACTCCCCTACTGACAAGCTGAGTTGTTTAGCTCTGAGGAGGGAATTTTGAAATCAGCCCATCCCTGCTTGGCTGGAATCTCTCAGCTCCTCCACATCCTGTGAGTGAGATCAGGCAGGAGTTTGGAATGTTAGAACTCTCTGGGACCTCAGCACGTGTTTAACAATTAATGCTTTCGAGTGGGATACCTCCTGGTTTCATTTATTCCAAGGTTTATATTCTTTTTAGTGACCAGGGATAGAGCCTGAGGGAATGGCTGGAGCTGTGTCAGGGCAAGTTTAGGTTTGATATTAGGGAAAAGTTCTTCCCCTAGAGGGTGGTCAGGCACTGGGGAGGTTTTTTGTCACTGCTGTTGCTGCTCCTGCATCAGAACCCTCTTTGTTCTTCATTTCTTTTTGTCGTGCATTAGAATTGTAAATTTATGCAAATTACAGCACATGTATACAAATTTGGATATCACTCAGTTTGCCCTTTCAAAAGAGAAAATGAGACTTGAGAGAATTCAAGCCTTTGGTCCTACTGCTTGCCCTTCTAAATCCAACCAGATGAAAGAAGATAGATTTGAATTGTTTGGAATATTTCTAATGAGTCCAAACTGGTAATATTATATTCCGTATTGAAGTAGAAGACTGTGAGTTGGATTAAAAAAACCCCAACAGTTAAGTATATATATATATATATATACAGCAGTTGGACTTCAAGGGCATCTGTCCCTGGAAAGGTTGGAAGCAGGTTTCTCCAGAGAGCAGAGGCAACTTGAATCAACAGCATCAGTGAGCAAAATGGGGTCTGGAGTGACAGGCACAGTCAGCAAGGTTTTGTGGGTGTGAAACTCAGCCTGCATGGCGATGTGAAGGCTTATGGGCAATTCCATGTCAGGCCAGGTCTTCTGCCTAGTTCTATATTAATCTGCTCTTGAGGTACTAAAAGTAGCCCTGAATAAGCTCTCCTTACACCAGCATCAGCACATTGTACCATGCTGGAAATGCAGAGAGGGCATAAGGCACAATCCTCTCCATTTAAATGATTTTTCATTAAAAAGTTATATTGGTATGAGGGTTCCTTAGTCACTGCGGGTTGTTTTGCTTCCAGTGCCAGGATAAACTCCACAAATGCGCCCACAGAGGACAGGAGGTTTGGCAGCCTCAGCTGTACCAACACAGGCAGCGTTTCTCAGTGTTGACAAGTGTTTTACAGCCACTTTGGAAGGTGATTTCAGTGGCACTGTGACCTACAAACTCCATGGGTTTTGGAGAGCCACAGCAGAAGCACTAAAGCTTCTCACGGTTTTTCCAGGCAGGGTCAGAGCAAACCGAACAAAGCCAGGATTTACATCTTTGGTCCATCCAGTTGCCCAACTTGTATCTATTTCATGCAGCTGTTGCTGTTGAGCAAACTGTGGGCAGCAGCTAGTGGTTGACTCAGGAGTTATCACATGTCAGAGAGCTGTGTTGGCTAGAGAGGATAATAGAGTAATAAAAGAGCTTGATAGTAGTCCTAAACACTCTGACGTGGGGAGAAGGTGCCTTCTGCCTGCCAAAAGCTGGGGAAATTGTTTGAAGGAAGCTGAAAAAAGCCCAAATTTCCCCCTCGGAATCTAATGGAGCTGGCACACCTTCAGCAGCCTCTGCTCAAGCACAGCAGAGGCTTTTCACCAGGCTGGTTTTCAACCCTCTTAGCTTGTCCTCTCCTGAAGATGATTTCCAAGGGCTGAGGCCAGACTGGGCAGTGGTAGTGCAGGTTTGGTGCTGAGCGGTCTGTGGAGGCCTTAGCCCATGGCTGCTGTGAGACTTGGAAAAACTCTTGAGAGTTGTGATCTCCCCGCAGCCCCTCAGCCACCCCAGCGCTTCCACCTGGGAGCAGAGCTGTTGTTTGGCTCTGTCCTCACAGTGCTCCAGAGCAAGGTGAAACCCCAGGCGTGTTATCCCACTGTGTTTGCATTCCCCTGCCTCCTTACTGCAGTAGTTGGGAGGCCGAATGCGTGTTTGAGGAATGTAATTTATGGCTGGGCCTTGGCAGCTGAGCAGTTCCACTGGAGGCCTGGGTAACCTCAGAGGTCAGTTGGCCGCGTGCCCGGCAGCGCCGGAGCTCCTCACACCGCCCTCATCCCTCGGGACAGCTCCAGAGCCCAGCTCCGTGTTGGGATGAGGGTGGTGCTGCAGCCAGCAGGGCTGAGAGCAGGAGCCAGGCAGGCACTGCCTGCTCCAGCCACATCCATGCCGTGGTGAAGCAATAGGTCACAGGAGCGGTTTGTTCCCCCACATTCCCAGCTCTCCCCCACATCCCAGGGCTTGCGTGGCAGCATTTCTCACTTGGATCTCCTGGAGCTCTGTCCTCCTGCCAGCCCCACAGGAGGGTGACCCTGCCTTGCTCGTTGGTCTAAAGCCCTGCTTGTCTCACTTTGACGTTGCTGGTGGAGGCTCCAGAGCTCACTTTGCTCCCTACAAATGTGTGAAGGTGTCCTTGACTGGTTTGATCAGTCTTGGCATTGAAGGGAGTCCATTGAACCCAGAGGGGAGCAAGGAGATGAAACAGTGAGAGAATCAGCTTTGGTTTTTGTGGTGGTTTGGATTTTTGTGGGTTTTTTGATTTAGGTTTTTTTTTTTTTTTTTCAAATAAAAGTTTGAGATGTCCCTTAACAATCTTTTAGGACGTGTGATAGTGTACTGCACTTAATTCTTGGCTTAAGTTAATAGCTTGGAATGTTTGGGATGTGTAGCACCACCAGTGAAGCAACAACTTTAACCACACCTTGCCTCTTTTAATTTCTAAACAAATTACAGTCACTCTTTTTAACAAGTAAGTGAAATGTATAGCTAAAACCTCCCAGTGTCTGTGCTTGGTTTTAAAGTTTCCCTTGGTGGAACAGATTTTTTTGGCTTACCAAAAATCCCCAGCACACTTCTCCCATCCTATCCCACTCTCCTTCCTTTGAGAAGTGCAGTGTGTAGTGTTAGACCCATGTGCCATCAAGGTGTTTTTCTTCTTAGCAGATGTCCCACCATCCCCCACACCTGAGGAAGAGAGAGCTCCATCTCCACCACCTGTACCTGCTCTGAAAACTGAACTGGAGCCTGCATCCACAGAGGTGAGAGCAGATTAGAGTGATTAACTGCCAGAAATGAACTCCTGGTTTCTCACAATGCTGCAATTTCCCCCAGGGGTCAGCTGGAGGGAGGAAGAGGAAGCGGAAGCGTGTGCTGAAATCCAAGATGTTTATTGATGAAGAGGAAGGCTGCATGGGTAAGACTGGCTGTGCCCTACACTCACTGGAGCTAACTTTATTGGCCATTTTAACAGGCCAGCCCCTCCCAGGCTTAGAAGGAGGTTCACAAAATCACTTAGTTATCCTACTTGGAGCTCCTGCTCCCAGACTTAGGTGACTGTGCCTCTGGTGAGGGCCTGGGTAGGGGGTCAAAGCTGTAGCTGAGTCCTTACCCTTTTTTCATTATTCACAGATTTTCCTTCAGTTTTTTTCACTTTTTTCCTGCCGTCATGATTGCCACCTTCATTTACTCTCCTCTCCAAAGATGCAAGTTTTTAAAGATGGTACAGAAAGAGGTTTAGGGTTTGGGATAAATTCTGGCTGAGATAACTCTGTTGTTTGGGGTTTTTTTTGCATTGAGGATAAATCCAGAGCTGTGCAGAACTTGATTATATGTTAAAGAAATTTACAGTATCCCAGATAAACAGGGAATAAGTTGGAGATTAAATACTTTATAGGGTTTCTGTTTCTGATACGGGTGGCTCTGCTTTCAGAAGGGAAGAGAGTCCCTGCAGAAGTCCTGAAAGCCAGAGACTTTGAATTCCAGCCTGAGTGGACTCTGCTTCCTCCTGTGACCTGGAGAAAGCTGTGTAACACCACTGCATTGTTTCCTCCGTGTTTCCTTTGTTTCCTCCATTTCCTTCATGATACTGAAGTAGAGATGCAAACCTTCAGAATATATTGGTTTGGGTTTTGGGGTATTTTTTGGAGGCTTTAAACACTTAAGAGCTTGGAATGTGTTTTTTGTAATGCTGTTGTCAGCCTGATTGTGTGGGATGCTTTCATTGTCCAGCCTGGCTGGGCTGAGGAGATGCCAGTGGAGCTCAGCTAGTGCTGGGGAAGATGTGGGGCTGTTGTGCAGGTCTGTGGTGGTGCTGGGCATGGAGAGACCTGGGCATTCCTGGCCCAGCTCCGGAGCTGCCTGGCCCGGGCTCAGCCTGTGTCTGTTTGCACCTGTCTGCAGAGCTGCATCTTCTGGTTCCCATTAACTTGCTGTGTCTCCTTTAAAGAAACACAAAGCTGTAGCTCTCAGCAGCTGGCTGCGCTGGGACTGAAATCCCAAGTACTGCATTCTTGTCCAAGAATTGGACTTGCACAGAGTTATCGACAGCTTTGGCTGATTACCTTGTGGGGTGTTTTGCTCTCCCATCCCAGATAGAGCCATTAAAACACTTGGAAGGAAAATGGAACAAAATAGCATTAGATGGGGAGTTGATTTGTATAGACTCTGCATCCAGAACGCAGGAATGTCTCTTCCAGGTTCAGCTGGGAATACTCCCTTTCTTTCTCTGCTCTTCACCCCCACAGGGTTTCATAGTCCCTTAGAAGATCCAGACTCCTGGTTTTACAGTTGAAATCCGTTTTATGAAAAGGGAATGCAAGGCCCTGTTGTGCCCTTGGGAGACAGATCCTGTGGGATGGAGAGAGGGGTGGAGCTGGGATACTGAGGAACTGGGTAGGGAGGAGATGCTGCTTTCTCTACTACAGATCCTCCAGCCTGTTGTGCAGAACTTGCTGTCTGGTTATTGTCCAGTTTCTCTCCTCCCTTCCATTCCTCACCCTTTCCATGCACAGGCCTAATAATTCAAAGGCTAAATAACTTGCAAATCTCCCAAGCTAATGTCCCTTTTAGTTATTCTTTGAAATATAGGGGGTTTTTTCCCGTCTTCCTGCTGTCTTTTTATTTTTAAACCAACACTAGGTGTTAAGAGATGTTAAATCCTAACATTAGAATGTGGCTGTACTTTATATTTCTCCACAATTTTAAGTGATGGTTTTCACAATAGCTGCAATAGCAAGGAATTGGTGTCAAAAAGCAAAAGTAATTTAGGGATTAGCCCTGAGGGAAATTGAGCAATTAAAGTGTGTGTGGAGTTAAGCACAAGACACATTCCTAGGCATCAACAGAAATCCATGGATTGAGGGCCTGCTCTTAGTCTCTAGTAAAGGGGAATTCTTGAGGTTTAAGCTTGTGTATTTCTACCTTGCACTTTCTAAAGCTTCAAAGGGCACACATAGGCTTGGAGAGTGGAATATTCACATGTACATTGGAGGGAAATTTGTGTTACAGCATTTCAGAGCTCCCATCATTTGAGCCACTCTGATTGAGAGAGTCTGGCTGTGAACGCAGCATTAGTAACTGTATCTGTGTACCCATACGTGCTGCAAATACAGACTTCTGAAGTTCAGCTGAGATTTCAGCCAAAGAAAGTTGATTTAAGCTGTGTTACTGCAACTGGAGGGGGTTAACTGCATGCTTTGGGAGTTCCCAGTGGTTCCTGACAGGGCTGACAACAGGATAAGGTTTTTAAGTTCACCCAGTAGTATGTGGAAGCTGCTCCCTGAAAAGCCTGTTGCCTCTGAAGGGAGATGGCTTGGTTTGCAGTCCCTGTTTGAGGTTCAAGTGCTAGTACTGCCCAGGAGGATTTCATAGCATTCCTCTTCCCAGTCTCTGGTGACGTAGGAAACCTTATTTAATTTGATGCATTAATACAAGTGAAAGCCAGTTTCCCAGAAGAAGGGAAGTTAAGACATCTGTTTAAAAGAATACAGTTGCTAAAGAAAAATGGCTTACTAGAAGAATCCCAGAGCACTGCTGGGAAAGCTGATATAACAACATTTACTGGGATCTGACGGTGGCTTTCATCAGTGGAGCTGACTCCAGTTTAATTTCCGTGAGCGTTGTTTTATATCCCTGGGCTTTCCATCGCCGGACGCTGACAGCAGTGAGCTGGCAATCCCCTTCAGGCAGAGTCCCTGATTGCAGACACGCCTTTGGGTTGATTTTTTATAAAGGATTTCTTTGTATTTGCCCTGTTTGGCCACCTCTGTGGAAAGAAGCTGCCCCAGAGGGTTTGTGCCCCTTGAGATGGGCGATGTCTGCTTTGCTCTTCCCTAACTCTCCAATGTGAGGATGTCTCTAGGTTGTCTTGCCTGGATTTTTGGACAATTTGATTGCTTTGGCCCCTGTGGAAATCAGACTAAGTCAGAATGGTGGGGTTTAGCCATAAAGTAGATGTTCCATTGTCTAATGCTAAACTACTGATTCTAATCTCCTTCAGATTCATCACTTTCTGATGGCTGCTTGTCAGCTTTTGCCATAGGAATTAGAATCTCAGGATCACTGCAGTTGGAAAAGCCCTCTAAGGTCATTGACTCCATCTGTTCCCCCAGCATTGCCAAAGCAACACTGGCCCATGTCCCCAACTGCCACATCCACGTGGCTTTTCAATCCCTGCAGGGATGAGGACTTCACCACTGCCCTGGGCAGCTGTGCCAGGGCTGGACAGCTCTTTTAGGGAAGGAATTTTCCCTAATACCCAACACCTTAGCACAACTTGAGGCCATTTCCTAGTGCTTAACCTTCAGCAATGGACTTAATTCCTGTGTCTGACATGTGCTCCTTGAGCCCAAAACGTTCCTTTCCAGGAGTGCAATGGGAAGG
Organism: Sterrhoptilus dennistouni; assembly: GCA_013397095.1. NCBI lineage: Eukaryota > Metazoa > Chordata > Aves > Passeriformes > Zosteropidae > Sterrhoptilus > Sterrhoptilus dennistouni. Next base: position 151,378 of record VWZU01003174.1, on the reverse strand, counting down.
CTGCGAGGAGGTCTTTGGTATAAAGATGGCTTAATGATCATCATCCTCTGCTCCCTTCCCTCTTCTTTCCACCAGTGACTGAGAAGGTTTATGAGAGCGAATCCTGCACGGACAGCGAGGATGAATTCCCCAAGCCCAAGGCACCAGCTCCACACAAACAACCTGTGCTGCCCACAAAGAAAGAACCAAAGGAAGAAAGGAAGAACCTGAAGAAAGGGGCAGCTCCTGCCAACAGGGCCAACAAACAGGTCTCCATCATGGGCTTTTTCCAGAAGAAATGAACTGGGTCTATTTCCCAGTCCTTTTGGCAGCTTGGGAGTGTTGCTCCCTTTTTTTGTGTGGCTCTCTGCAAGCTGCTGCTGCTTGTGGGGGCCAACATGTAGCCCCTGGTTACGCAAGGTGTCCTGCTTACTGTGTAAGGAAGCCCTCTGGACTAGATTTTGTATCAGAGAAAAATTTTTATTTGTTACTGCAATAATTTCAGTCATCCTCACTAAGCGGTGTGGGAACTGCCAGCTAGAAGCAGCATCTAGAGGAACTCTTGAAAGGCTGTTAAATCTGGTCATGTGAAATCGTATTTTTTGTAATCACCCCTTTGGTGCTAAGTTAGGAGAGGAGTTGTGGCATTTTCCTCCCCTCTTTGTACACCCTCAGCTCTCCAGATTGATCCAGATGTTCACATGGGATAGAAGTTGTAACGTAGTAGATCTTGAGGCACAGACACAAATATTGAACATCTGCTTCAGCTTTAACTGAATGAAATGTACTTCATTTTCCCCCTAAGACTGGTAAATAGTTTTTGCTCTGCCTTTCATAATCTTTTTTTGGACAAAGCAGTGCATATAAAATTCTCTTACTCTTTTCTTCCTTGAACGTATCCTCTGTAACTTGCTCAGATGCCTAATTATAGACTGGGACACTGTTGGTGTTCTGTCTTTGCAAAAACATCCTTGAGGCTTCCCACCCAATTGGCTTCGGAGTAATTGGGGGAAGGCTTTGCTGTTATTGGGAAAGACCTGGATCTTTAGCCTGGGAGGCCAGTGAGTCAGAGGGAAGGGTGATTAGAGGGCACTGCTGATAACACCAGGCAGGTACAGGGGAACAGTGCAGCTGCATTGCGGGGTTGGTCAGTGTTGGGTTGCCTGAAGGGATTTTTTACAGGCATAAACCAGAAAAAAGAAGAGTTTTTCCTTGGACATCTTGTCATCTGCCTGCTGAAGGAAGACTGTCATGGCACATGGTCCTGAGGAACCTGTTATGGGAGAGGAATAAAGCACAGCAATCCTTTTAACCAGGAAGGAGCTCTTAGTCTGGGCCTTCTGCTTGGCTGGTGCTAAGATAGATGGAAAAGATTTCCCAGAGGGGCTGATGCTGAGCAGCCTGAGGCTTGGGCTGGTGTCAGGCAGGGGCTGGTGTCATCAGTGGTTGGCTGAGAGGAGCTGCTGCACCCCAGCAGCATCACTGGGTTTGTGCCTGTGCTGTGGCCTGGGAAGCAAATGAACAACCTTATTCTAGTTTAATGAAGAAAGTTGTAACCATTGAGAGAAAAACCCACCCTGCTGTAGTGGTTCTGTTCTTGTAGTGTTGAGGGGGTGTTTATAAAGGTAAAAATAAGTAACAAATCCCATTTAAACACAGATTTGTTTGTTTGTTTGTTTTAATTTGTCCGTATTCATTAAATAATATGTCAAACCCTGATTTCCAAGGATTGTGATATTTGACTGCGTGGAAGTCAAAGACATTTCCCTGGTGAAGTGGGTGAAGATTTCTTCCATCAAAACCAGGGCTGGAAGCTTTCAACTGTTTTTGGGCATCTGAAACCTCGAAACACCAGTATTTGTATTGAATTTGGACCCCTGGAGTGTCATTGCTGTGGCAGAGGGACAGGACGGGGTGTCCTGGTGCTCCTGCTCCTCACCTCTGCCGTGGTCTCGCTGGAGCTCCCGGCTCCACCCCGACTCCTGTAACCAGATCGACGTCATACGGCACTTCCTCAGGAAAATGACTTAATGTCTGCAGGAGCAGGACCCGGGAGAACTTCACACTTCCAAAAATCATGATCTCATACTCCCCGTTTCTGCACTGCATGGGCTGCCAGCCCCAGGGGGGCTTCAGGTCCCTGGATGTCCCCTTGGCTGAGACTGGAGTGTCCCCAGGCAGTGCCTGGGAGCAAGGAATTGGGGCTGGACAGAGGGAGAAGGCTCCTTGTGGGTGGAGGTCACTCCTTTGGCACCCAGAGGCTGGAGGGGGGAAAATGTCCCAGTGCCAGGCTCTGGCTCTTGGAACATGGAGCACAACTCCTGCCTTGGGACGTGGTACTGGAGGGGCTCAGCATCTAAAGGCTCCTCCTGGAGATGCAGATGTCTTTATACCTGTGCATTTGTCATTTATAGCTGGAGGTTCAAATCCCACGGGGATCTGCTCTCCTCTTCCCCCTGTATCTCCCTTCCCACCACATTTACACCCTCAGAAGAGTCTCAGAAGAGGCAGTGGGAAAGGTTCATTCAATGGAGTGCAGTTTATAGTGTTTCTTTCCTCCTAACAGCCTTACTTCAGGCAGAGGAGTCTTCATCCTTGTTTTCCAGGTGCACTGAGGAGTTGCACTGTCAGACACTCCAGGCTAGATCTATTGGTGCACTGGGCTGTGGTTGGACAAAGTGCTCCTGAACCAGCAGCCCCTGGGAGGGGGCTGGAAGTGCTGCTTTGAGGGATGCAAAAGCCGCATCCCTTGTTCAGGAGACAGCTGAGGTGATTTATAATCCTCCTTCCCACAGGGCAGGGCCTGCTCGGAAGGAGCCGTCCCGTTCTTCCCGCTCGGGCGTCGGGCAGATGGGAGAGAACAGCCGGAGGGATCCGAGGAAGCGCCGCTGGCGGTGCCGGAGGATAACTGGGCTGGGCAGGAGGGTGTCCCGGCAGCCTGCTGGGAATTGTTTTCCTCTCCCAACAGGCGATGCCAGCTCGGCCGCAGACACCGGAGCAGGGAACAGCAGGGCCTTATAAGGAAGCAAAACGCAGCTCAGCGATTCCGAGGGGCAACGGGACCTGCCAGGGCCGTGCCTCAGCGCGGGGACCACGGGATCACAGAGTCCAGTGTTTTGGGAAACCCCTCCAAGGCCATCGAGTCCACATTGTGCCTGATCTCCATCTTGTCACCAGCCCAGAGCACTGAGTGCCACCTCCAGCCCTTCCCTGGACACCTCCAGGGTGTCTCCTCCCTGAGCAGCCCCTGCCAAGGCCTGAGCACCCTTTCCATGGGTAAATTCCTGCTGATGTCCAGCCTGAGCCTCCCCATGGCCCAGCCTGAGGCTGTTCCCTCTCCTCCTGTCCCTGTTCCCTGGGATGAGAACCTGACCCCCGCCCCCGGCTCTCCTCTCCTGTCAGGGAGTTGTGCAGGGCCACAAGGTCCCCCCGAGCCTCCTTTTCTCCAGGCTGAGCCCCTTTCCCAGCTCCCTCAGCTGCTCCTGGTGCTCCAGCTCCTTTCCCAGCTCTGTTCCCTTCCCTGGACACGCTCCAGCCCTTCCAGGTCTCTCTGGTCAGGAGGAGCCCAGAGCTGCTCCCAGCATTGGAGGTGCCCCAGCACAGCCCAGGGGCCAGTGGCCTCTTGCCCACCTGTGCTCACCTGGGTTCCTGTCCAGCCACTGGCACTGGCACCCCCAGGACCTTTTCCATCATTCCAGCCACTCTGCCCCAGCCTGGAGCATTGCCTGACTCTCCCTGTCTGGGGAATGGGGTGCACATGAGGTGTGGGTGCTCCTGCTCAGGTGGAGCCAAGGGATGAGCATGAGGGCACAGCCAGAGCCAGCCCAGGGAGCATCACCACGACCTCGGCCTGGGCACAGAGGAGAAGGGAGCTGCAACACCAAGTGTGGAAAAGCACCATGGAGATTTTGGAGATGGCTTTTCCACACCCTCCCTCCTACAGTGGGTACCACGTCCCACTCCTGCGGTGAGATCCATGTGCAGTCGGCAAGCATCCCATCCCACAGGGGCACCAGAGCTATGATGCTGGGGAAGATAAGCCATCCTGCCTGAGTGCTAAGCCTCCCCCCCAGGAGCTGAGCATATCCCCAGGAGCTGAGCATCCCACCTTGGGGCCAGGCATCCCCCTGGATGGGGACCTCCTTCCCTTGGGGCTGGGCATTCCACCTCAGTACTGAGCATCCTCTCTTGGGGCTGAGCATCCCCCTGGCACGGAGCCCTGCAGCCGTTTGCAATCCCTCATCTCCCTGTGGCCGCATCCCCGGCTCGCTGTCCCTCGCTGTCCCCGTCCCCAGGAGCATCCCCGGAGCCGCAGCTCCCGAGCCTCCCGGCACGTCCCGGCCTTGTTTACTCCTCCTGTCCCGCCGCGTCGCTTCACCCCAGCGCTTCCTGGGCTGGTGTCTGAAAATAGATATTTTTAACCTTTTAAAAATAGAAAGTCTCGCGGAACAGCAGCTCCTGTTTTTCCATTCCCTCCTCATTTCATCTCAGGGCGACGGAACCCGAGCCGGGCCGCGCCGGGGGTGGCGGGAAGGCGGCCCCGTAAACAGGCTCCTGCAAAAGGGGCACTGGGGAAAACACACGTGTGCCTTGAGAACGAAAAGAAAGAGAAGGAAAGAAAAAAAGCAGAGAGAAAGGCCGGCCACTTTTCGCACGGAGCCTTATTTGGTATTTTCATGAAAAGTTATATCTTCACACTGTAAAAAACGCCACTTATTACTCATGCTTTACTAGGTAAGTGTATTTTCCTTGGCAGCAAGCGCTCTGGGGTTTTTTCTCACTTCACTACTCCCGTACAAACTATTTCGAAGGTTTCATTAGTTTCTCCATCAGAACTGGCGCTGCTGCCGCTGTCTGAGGGCCGGGCTGTTAAACCGAGACACAGCCGCTGTTTGTTCGGGGCGGCTGTAAAAGCCCAGCGCGGGTGTCCCGCGGCGGGGCCCACGGGGCGCCCTTCCAGCCCCGGCCCTGTCACCGGTGTCACCCTGTCCCACGGTCACTCCGTGCTGCGTGGGCGTCGCTGCGGACATCACCCTGTCCCGTGTCACAGAGCGCGGGTGCCAGCCCATCCCCTGCTCCTTACAGGTGCGCGGGTGTCACCCCGTCCCCGTGAAGCGCATCGATGTCACTCTTCCTTCACCGCCGCTGTGGAAAGGGGCATGTCACCCTCTCCCTGTTGTCGCTGCAGACACACGGCGATGTCACACCGTCCCCTACACGGGGTCACGGCACCCCCAGGGACATCACCCCCTTCCCAAGGGCACTACCCGCCCGTGGGTGTCGCTGTGTCCCAGGGTCCCCGCAGACACAGGGCATCCCCCCTGCAGCTCCCCTCGTAGCCCGGCCTGGGGCCGGTGAGC
>VWZU01003174.1:113948-135786 GCA_013397095.1 Sterrhoptilus dennistouni | reverse complement strand
GTCGCCCCCCCCCCCCCCCCCCCCCCCCCCATTTACATTCATTTTCTGCTGCTGCCTCGTCCTTGGGTCTTCATTCAGCAACCTATGGTAGGGGGAAATCCTGCTGAAGAAGAAGAGGGAATCCCACTGAATCCCCCAAGGAGCAGCAGACTCCCAGCAAATCGAATGTGGAGCTGTGAACAGCCCCCCAAAACAGGACAAAGGGCTCCAGTCCCTCTCCTTGCTCCATAAAGAATCCCTGGATGTGCAGGAGGTGGCTGGAGGCGCTTTCCCTCCAGGTGTTCTCTTCCCTCAGTGCAATCCCAGCAAGGATTATGCAGCCCCGATGTCATCACCCCGGGGGTGGAGGGAATATTTTCTAGCTGAATTAATCTTCTGCTGTGAGGAAATCATCGGTCAGAGCTTTCCTAGAACTCACAGCCACGGCAGTGGGATGGTTTCACAACAGGGTTATTTGCCAGGGGAAACTGAGGCAAGAAGAAGGAGGAGAGAACTCTGGCAAGAACCAGGGTGTGAAGTCCAGCCTGGGAGCAAGGACTGGAAAATAACACTTTTTTTGATCAAAAGATGCTGTATCAAATGGATTGGGGGTGGAAACAAACTGGGGCACTGGGAGTGCCGGTGTGCACTGCGCTGCTCCCACTGACCCCACAACCCGCGGGTGCCGGGCACTGCGGGCAGGGCTCTGATCCCAACCTGTCCCACTAGACTGCACCCCAGCCAGGGGAGGAGGCGGCCAGCAGGAAACAGCCAGGCAGTATTCGCTCCATACAGGCACTCCCGGGATAGGCACCGGCATTCCTGCTCTTTGTCATGTTTACGCACATCCCGGGAACATCCAGAATGATTTGTTAAAACATTTCAACGGTTTATTTATTTGCTAATCCTTTGCACCATTCTTTTTTTTTTTTTTTTCTCCCCCCATGCTCCCAGGAGCACCAGATGGATTAGATATAAAAATCAAACAGTTTTACAGGCTCTGGAGAGACAAAACCTCTGGATTTCACAAGAGTGCATCCACTTTTAGAAAGTTGGCTGCCCTTTCCAATACCATAAAGTGAAAATGTGGCTGTTAATCAGGAGTGTTGCGTATGGGTGTGAAGACAGGTCAGCCCCAGCCCAGCTACACTTGCACAAGTGTTTTCCCTATGGTTCAGCTCCCCACGCCATGCCGGGATTTACAGAGCCTTTTTGGAATGGCTGGAGCAGAGCAGGAAATCAGGAGGTTGGTTGGGGCAGGGAGTGCTGGAGGAGTGAGGAAACGGGATTTTTCTCTCCCTACCTTCATTCGTCCTAGTGATCAGCCTGAAGTTTTGTGCTTCTTGCTTGAATTCTTGTTTGCTGATCTTCTTGGTCTGGATCAGATGGAATATTCCTGCAGAGGGGGACACAGGGCATCAGATTCTGCAATGCCCAATTCAGAGCTCACACAGGTTTGGATTCTCTGTTCCCTCCTGACACTGTCTGCCCTGGGGTCCTGGTTTGGTGCAGGACTTGCTGCCAGAGACTGGAACTAGGAATGAATCCAGGGCTGGCCAAGGCCAGGAGACATCTTATTTAAGTATCAGATTAGATATTTTGAGGAAATACTTCCCTGTGGTGGTGAGGTGGTGGTGAGGCCCTGGCACAGGCTGCCCAGAGAAGCTGTGGCTGCCCCACCCCTAGAAGTGTCCAAGGCCAGGTTGAAGCCACCTGGTCTAGTGGGAGGTGTCCTGTCCACAGCAGGGGTATGGAATGGGGTGGCCTTGAAGCTCCCTCCCAAACCAAACCTTTCTAAGATTCTATGGTACTGTGTAAACAGTCACTGCTTGTTCAATGAGGATGTTTCACCATGAGGCAGGTGAAAGCAATATGATTTTGTTGTTCCAGAAAGCATCTTGCCCTACAGGAGTTCCACTCTCCCCTAAAACCATGAAAGAAATAAAGGTGAGAGCAAAGGGATGCTGGGATCCCTGCCCCCTCTGCTCACTCTCAAACACCTTCGTTCCCCAAGTGCAGAGACCCCTCCGTGCTTAGATGATTTCCTTTCCTGGAAGCAGCCAGGGATCAAAGTTTTCTATCTCTTTGTCAGCAGCACTGAAATTGCTCCAGGACAGGAAAAAACACAAGTGACCTCAGCAGAGATTGATATTTCTGCTCCTGCCAGCACTGTCCCCTTAGTGGAGGTGCCTGACTCAGATGTTTGACCCATGCAAACCAGAACCTGTATGTAGCAATGAAAGTGACCTTCCTGTGGGATTAAGGGGTTATGATATTCCTGTTCTCCTGCAAGGCATGACAAACCAGGCAGGTATGCCTGGAATATCCTTCCCCACCTCTCATCCCAGAGCATCCAGCCTCTTGCTGCCAGCAGATGGTGAAAGGCAACGTGGTCCCCCTTATTTGGTTAAGAGACTTTCCCTCATTCCCAGCAGCAATTACACATAAAAAGGGTATGTAATGAAGGGGAACTGCCTCACAATCCATATAAATGAGATGTTATCAACTGTGGAAAATTAGTACAGGAAGTCAAAGGCATAGAGAGAAATAGATGCATATTTGAACTATTAATTAGTCCGTTCAGTGAGTTGGGTAAAGAAGTCCTACCAGTAACAAAAGAAGATACTGGATGGAGATAATAAAACTGTTATTGACGCAAGAAAGGCACAAGTGTTCAATAAATTCTTCTGGTCTATACTTAGAAAGGAGCAGGAGGGTGTGCTTACAGTCCCCGGGGCTGATGAAGCACTCTCCAGCACATTAGTAACCGAGAGGATATTTTAAACAAGACCTAAAAGAGATAAACATCTTTTAATCAACCAACCTAGATAATGCTCCCCAAGAGCTCTCAGAGAGCTGGCTGAGACCTTTGGCCCCCGGGCTGGTCATTCTTGACACATGCCAGGAGCTGGGGAGCAGTGGAGGAACGCAGGACACGCTCCAGCAGCAATCAGGACAGCAAAAGAACAGTTCACCAGCGGAGAGGCAGGATGGATGGAGCTGGCACAGGGCAATGCCATTTCCTGGCAGGCACACCCCATCCAACAGGCAGGAGCATTCCTGGTAGTGTTTGGGATGAGGTGGAGCGAGCTGCTGGGGCTGTGGGGCTCGTACCACCATTCTTGGTGGTTTAACGGGGTTGGTACAAAAGATGGGGATGGACTTCTTAACAGGGCCTGTAGCGAGAGGACAACAGGTCAAAACCATCAGAAAGTCAATTTTCAAGCCTGCTGGTGATGTTCAGACCCCTAAAAAGATGGGGAAGCCCATACTGTAACTCTTCTGGAGGCCAGTTGTGCGCCACCAGCCAGCTGGGTAAAACTTTTGGCTGGGAGATGGTGCTGGTTTCTCCTCCCATCTCCTGTTTTGTGGAGGAAACCATCCTGGCCCAGAAATAGATGAGGCCACGTAGGTATCGTGAGCCCATACAAAGGCAGATGGACAAGGTCTAGGTGTGACTTGCAGCCTCTTTACTCCACACACGCTGCTCTGTTGGTAGAGTGATGGACCATGGAGAGGTGGAATCCATATGTGAGTGAGCTCATGCTCTTTCCCAATAATAACACTTCACTCTGCCAAGCAAAAGAGCTGTGTTGGCCTCAGGGACAAGGGCCTCCCCTGTCCCTGGCTGGCAGGGCTGGGGAGCTCCATGCAGACTGAAGCTTTTGGCCTCAGAAGGTGCCGAGAAGGTTTGGGTGCTGCCAAGGAGCGAGGGGAGGAAGCGGCGGGGCCCAGACAGCGCGGGCTCAGAGCTGTCCTCAGCCACAAGGTGTCATTGTGAGGGAGGCCCTGCTGGGGCTGGGGGGCACCACAGAGGATGGAGGATGGCAGGGGCAGGATGGAAGCATGGTGGTAACCAGGGCTCCATCTCTGGAGCTAATTTCTCAGGCTGCTATCCGTGTGTGCCCAGTCTCAGCAGCTGGCTGAGGTCTCCCTGGGGAGTGATGTGGAACATGGACATACCAGGAGGTCAGAATGGCTACACGTGTCCAGCAGACACAGGCTGAGGGTCACTGTATCCATAGAAAAGGCACAACCAACTCAAGCACTCAAGTTTTTTGGGTTAGGGTATGTCCAATGGGAACTCAGGAATGGGGCACTGGGATGCTTCCCTGGGCCGCAGAGAAACACAGCACAAATATCTACTGGACTGGGTGTCCCTGGACTCCTCTGGTCCATAAGAGCAGAGCTGAAGGTGTGGGGAGAGAGCAGGAGATTGGTGCCATTTGACAGCAGATTTGCTGTGCTTTGACCTCCGGAGGACACACCAACAGGAGCATCCAAATCCACCCATCCGAAAAGAGGGCTGAGGACAATTCAACCTCCTTGTATACACCTTTGCAGATGTTTTCAAGCTGTAGGTGGATTAGGGTGTGAAAAAAGAGCAAAAGCAAAAGTCAGAGTCACCAGAACAATTTTTTTGTTTGTTTTCCATGTGCATTTGGCATGAGAGCAGGGGGGTTTGGAGGAGAAGCCCCAAGGCCCCTTGTCTTGCTTGCCCATGTGCTGTGCCTCCAGATGGTGTTGCAGCTCATAGTGAGGTCAGTGGGGCCAAAAGTGGTTTCCAGCCCCTGGTCTGCATGGAATGCAGGAAAAGAGTGTGAAATGGGGGAGTCAGAAAAGCCAGCCTGCTGTCAGCAGGTTTTGATTCACCACGCAAGGGGTGGAGCACCTCAAGAAAAGCCAGAAAAATTGAACAAAGCTTGGAAAGCATCATGTTTCCACACACATCTCCTGCTCTGCTGGCTGCTTTCATAATGGTGCTCACCTTTAATCAGCTTCCAGTTGTAGATTTCCACCTCTTCTGCCATCTCCTTCTCGATGGCCATGGTCCTGAGGATCTCCTTGGAGGCCTCGGAGCGCGGCGGCACAAACATGTACACCAGGACACGGCTGGGGCTCCTGCCACACCGCGGGGTGGCGATTTCATCCGTGGGCTTGACCTTGGCTTCTGAGCAAAAACAAGGACAGAGTTCATTAAAGAGGGTCAAGAAGGACCATCTCATCACCCAGGTCATGGAAAAGGCATCTTAGCTTTGGTGCCACGTGGCACAGTCGTGTCTGTCCCATGATCCAATCCCCAGCTCCAGGACCAGCAGCAAAGGAGAGGTTAATAAAGGACCTGTGGACCTCCTCATTCTCATGTTTTTCTCTCCCCCTGACCCCAGCAGCCTCTGTGCCAGCAGGGATGGGGAAGAGGGATTCTGTCTATCTGGTTCCCCCGTACTGTCTGCAGGGACCTTGATGGCTGCAAAGCATAGGCTGGATTCCCCACTTCCCATCTCGCTCCTGCTGGGGGAGGAACATCAGGGGAGCAAGGGGATGAGCCCACAGCAGGGGAGCCTGAGTTACCTGGGCAGCGTGCCCAGCTCAGCCCCACAGGTGGGTTCAGCATCAGTCCCAGCACCCTTCCCACATGGGGTGTCACCACAAGGACATTCACACCGGGTCCTACGTGACTTTTTTGGCATTCTTGGTAAAGAAGAGCTGCTAAGTTTTCCTTTTTTTTTTTTTTTTAAATGCATTTGGAGTAATTAAGAATCAATCTCTCGTGGTTTTGGAAGGAGATTTATTGCCTTTGGTTGTGGTCCTTGGAACACAGAGGAGCCCAGCTCTGCTGAATTTAGCCTTGTTCTCCCAGTCAGTTTGGATGCTGAAGCTTTTTACGCTACTCGAAAGAAAGTTTGGCTATAAATAGATGCCTGGGGTTTATTTTAGTAAGACAGTTATTTTAGGCCTGATTCTGCTCTCCCCCAGGCATTCTGGGGTGGTCCTGAGCTTTTCTTCTCTGAGACAGGATGGAAATCCCAATTTAAAGGGAAACAAAGCTTTTCAGCAACTAGAGAACTGATGCTCAGTTCTGCAGTTCAATGGGAGGCAGAGGGGGATGAGCACAGCCCCAGCACCCTCACCTGTCCCACTGCAGGTCAGGGAGCAGGGAAACCTCTGTCCCAGAGCCTTAAATTTCACCTGCTCCAGGGCATTCACAGCAGCGTGGAGTTGTTAAAGCTGGAAAAACCCTTTAAGATCATGGAGTCCGTGATGAAAACCCCACCTCCACAGCAGGAAAGGAACCCCTGGAACTCAACAGGAATTTAACAACCAAGGAGCTTCTCACCGGAGCCACTCGATTGCCCACAGCACTGGGGAGGGGGAGCAGGTACACAGAAGTCGTGATCACCAGCTCTGCCCACAGCAGTCCTCCCCCTATCCAAACAACACATCGCAGCAATTCCCGGGATCGGCGTCCCTTTAGCGAAATCACTTTGCATTCCTGAGCTACTGGGTACAAAGGATAAAGACAGTCACAGAAAGCACCAGGGAAAAGAACCTGGGCAAAGCCTCCACGCAGTGAAGGAAAGGGCAAGGATGAGCAACGTGTGTGATCACTGTCTGTGAGAACTGGAAAGCAGGAACAAAATCATTTTGGCTGCATCAGGGTGTTTAATTGGAAATAAAATGAAGTCTGAACAGCAGACAAGAGATCCAAGCAGGGAAAGTTGTCGGATTTAAACCAGAGAGACCCAACAGAGTGAGAATGCAAGACTGGAAGGGTTCTGCTCAGTCATCACATCCCATTCCCACCAGGCACCACATCATAAATCCTGCTCATAAACATATCAAAAACCTTATTAAAACAAGCTGAGCTTCTGCCCTTGGCTCCCCTGGGGAGGCCATCCCAGAACTTCTCCAGTCAGGGTCTGGAAAAACTTGAAAATCTCAGCTCAAATGACTTTGCAGCCATTCCAAAACATGGTAGTGCCCTTTGCTTGCTCTCCTGGGTGAGACCCCTCCACAGAAACCTCTGGAAGATGCAGATCAGAGAGGATCATGCAGAACCTGCGGCACCTGTAGCCAGGCTCAAAGACACTCAGGTAACTTTAGTCTGCCCAGGGAAGCAGTGGGTGGTCCATCCGCTGAACATCTCCTGATAAATGTCAGTACAGAGAGGTATCATCGACAAAACATTCTCCAGTGGGAGCAGGAGGAGATGTCATGCCCTACCACATCTTTGCTAGGTCTGTGGCTTAAGGCAAACAACTTTCCAAAGGACAGGGAGCTGAGAGACCCAAAACACACTGAACAGAAAAGGAAAAGTGGTCTTCTCCATTATGGAATTGCTGAATCCTTAAATTTGGAAAAGACTTTCGATCATCAAGTCCAACTGTTCCCCCTGTGCTGCCAAGGCACCACTAAGCCCCAAGTGCCAAAGAGTTTTTAAGTCTCTTGGGGATGGGGATTCACGACTGCCCTGGGCAGCTGTGCCAGGGCTGGACAGACCCTTTGGGGCAAGAAATTCTCTGTAACATCCTATCCGAGCCTCCCCTGGCCCAGCCTGAGGCCGTTCCCTCTCTTCCTGTCCCTGTTCCCTGGGAGCAGAACCTGATCCCAACCTGGCTGCACCTTTCTGTCAGGGAGTTGTGGAGAGACAGAAGATTCCCTCTGAGCCTCCTTTTCTCCAGGCTGATCCCCTTTCCCAGCTCCCTCAGCTGCTCCTGGTGCTCCAGCCCCTTTCCATGTCCCAGCTCCTGGACCACCCTAAAACTTGTGCGTCAACCTCCACTTCCAGAGATGGGGGTTCCAATTCCAACAAAACATGAGTACCAGAAACAACCCCTCTCCTGGGAAGTGTCCTCACTCCTCCCCTTACACCTACACCTCAGCTGCCACAATTTGATCCTCTGTTTTTTGTCCCACATGGACATTTGGAGAACAGACTGTGTCCTCTGCCCTGAGGGCACCTTCCATCTGAGCACTCTCAGCATGTCCTGTCTCAAGTGTCTTTCTCCAGACTTCATCCTCCCAACAGACGGAACCTGTTGGGGGTCAGTGCATCTTCCTTACCTCAGGAAAGTCCTGCTGCCCTCCAAGACAAGTCAAGTCCTCTCTCAGTGCTTGCCCTACTGAACTTGTCTGGTGTGAATTCCAGCCACCAGCAATCTGAATCCCTACACATCAGGACTGTCAGCCTCAGTCTTTAAACCAAGGTTAAGGAAGGAAGCAGAAGGCAGCCGCAGGAGCAGGCGGGATCCCACCTACCTGGACATATTTTACAGCATTTCCCATCTACTTTTTCTGGATGTTCACACGGAAACTCCTTGGGGCATGTGATCTTCTGGCAGTCCTGGACGCCATCCCTGCATGTGCAGAGGATGCAGGGCAGGAGGCCGTAGAGCCGGAAGACGGGGTGCCACACTTCCCCATGGGAGTAGGTCTTCCCATTGTAAACACAAGCTGTGGGAGAGAGAGAAAAGAGCTGCTTCTGGAAATAAATCCCCCTCCTCTTTGTAAACCCAAGGCTCTGTGGAGTCACTGCCTTTCAGCACCTCAGACATGGGTGGTCCTGCTGAGTGGAGGAATGAGGTCCTCTGGCAGCAGATCCCACAGCAGCGGGCACCGGGATGTCACAGACATCACATCCAGAGCATGCCATGGGACACAGGGAGCCAGGAGATCGCTCTGCTGGGTTTGACCACCCTGGTGGGGACTGGGCCAAGTGTGGGCAGGACCTCACCTGCCTCCCAACCTCTGGAAGCCCAGGGTCCCTCCAAAGCTGTCGCAAGAATGAAGCACAGTGAAGAGTGCCACCTGCTGACTCCTCCATGGAAATTTCTGGAGGTCCCAAAATTTTCTCCTGGCCTTCATCTCCAAGGACTGGAAAAGCCCTTCTAAAGGCACAATGGTGGGAGAGCAGCCGAGAGGAGAAAGGACCTGTTGTTCCCCCATTTGGATCAAGGGGCTTGCCTCCTCACTTTCCTACTCTCTCCTCCAAGAGGAACACCAGGGAGAGCACTGGGTCAGACCCAGCACTTGCACATCCTTACAAGGAGGAATATCCTGTCCTTCTGTGACACTGTCCTGGAAGGTCCATGTGGAGTCTTCCAGCTGAGCTCCTTCCTTCCCAGGTCCCACGTCTCCAAAACATTCCAAGCACCAGTCTTCTTCCAACCCATTTTGGAAAGTGGTAGATTGGTGCAGTCAGGAGACTGTGGGCATGAGGGCTGTGATTTCTGGTTGAGGTGGGCTATGGAAGAGTGGGATGAAGGACTTGCTGGTGGAAACCAGCTGCTGAATCAGATTCCTTGAAGAATTCCAAGCTCTGGAGAAACCACTTTAAGTCACATACAGACTGCCTGGTCTCTCCATCCCTTACCTTTCTTGTGCTTCTCTTTCAAGACGATCTTCACAGTGGTGCCACCTGTCCCCTTGGGTTTGAAGCTTCTGGGAATTAACTCCAGGGAAGAACTGAGAACAGTGGACACGGTAGCTCCAGGTGGCTTCCTCCCCACCACCTCTCCCAAGCACTGGTCTTGTGAGTGTCTCTGTGAGCAGACAGAGAAAAGAGGGGATTCAGACTCTGGCAGTTGAGTTGTTCCCATTCCAAAGCATTCTGGAAAAATCCATGCAGTGTCCTGCACAACTTCCATCAGGAGTGGAAGAGGCAGAGACCACAGGGATAAGCAATGACCCACAAACCATATAAATCAGAGAAATGTTAAGGTTGGAAAATTCCTCTGAGATCACGGAGCCAAATCATTCCCTTAGCGCTACCAAGGCACCACTAAGCCATGTCCCCAAGTGCCACATCCACACAGCTTCTAAATCCCTCAGGGGATAGGACTCACCACTGCCCCGGGCAGCTGTGCCAGGGCTGGACAGACCCTCTGGGAGAAGAGGCTTCCCTAATATCCAGCCTCAACCTCCTCTGGCCCAGCCTGAGGCTGTTCCCTCTCCTCCTGTCCCTGTTCCCTGGGAGCAGAGCCTGATCCCAACCTGGCTGCACCTTCCTGTCAGAGAGTTGTGGAGAGACAGAAGATTCCCTCTGAGCCTCCTTTTCTCCAGGCTGAGCCCCTTTCCCAGCTCCCTCAGCCATTCCTCGTGCTCCAGCCCCTTCCCCATCTTGCTGCTGCCACCACCCAAGGGATGCTGAACAGTTGGTGTGAGTGTCCCACACTGGTGTCTTTCTCATGTGGGTCACCCTCACTGGGGTAGCACCTTCCCCTACCCAAGCTCAACCCTATGCCCTCAGAGAAGCATTTGAGGTCCCGCATCCCTAAAACACACAGGGAAATGGGCTGGTCTTTCCTAGATGGGAAAATGAGGACTGGCATCTGTGTGGCTCAAACAGGATCAGAAAGGTAAGGATGGGCCATATCCTGATCTCTCACCTGGTAGGCACCAGGGCAGTTGGCATGGGGCTGGCAGCCAGCAGGACTGAAATGCCAGGAACATCCCAGGAACATCCCAGGCTTCCAAGAGCAGAGTGCTGGGACAAGACATGTAGCACAAAGGGTCCCCTTGTGTCTATTTTGGAGGTTTTATAGGTGGTGGAGCAGTATGGAAAAGGGCAGAGCCAGGAGCTAAGTGACCTAATCCCACAGACCTGGCATGGGCTGCCCAACTCTGAAGTGTCACCATGAAGGAACCCTTGGCAGCCAAGGAGTCACTTTTTCCTTGCTGGGGCTGCTGATACAAACAGCCTGGGGAAGGCAGAGGGGTGGCCATCTCCAGCACTGCCCTCTTGGTGGGAGGCAAGACACTTTGATGCCCAAAGGGAGACGAGGCACCTTATCCCAAAGGAAAAATCCTCCCAAGAGAGATCTGGGCATCTGACTATGGACAGGGGTCAGGCCTGGCTGCTGGTCACCTCTGGGTCTGCTCTGACAATGTCCTTCAGCTGTTTAACCTGGCAGACACTGGCCAACCAGGAGGAGAAGTGTCCCAGATTTCCAGTCCCTGCAGGTCTTTTGCTCTTCCAAAGATGTCACAGAATCATAGAATCAGAATCACTTAGGTTGAAAAAATTCTCCAAGGTCATTGAGCGCAACCCTTTCCCTGACACTGCCAGGTCCAGCACTAAACCATATCCCTAAGATGCTGCCAAGGGAGCGGAGAAGAGTCTTTCCCTGGCCGCCTGAGGTCTCACCTAGGCTGATATCTCTCAGCTAGATTCAATTCCATGGCACGATTCACCTGCAAATCAGGTGCCCATGGTTCTGCTGTGCAAGATCTGAGTGTCCTCCTAGACCTGCTGGAGGTGATATCTTTGCAGAGGACAATGTGCAAGGGCATTCTGTGAGATGTTCAGGGGGTTGTGCTAGAAGCAAGAAGCGGAGTTTTAAAATGCAAATGTCACGTACAACACCTCTGTTTAACTGCAGGAGTTCCTCTTCCGTGGACTTCTCAAAGGAGCCATCTGCAAAGGAAAAACACTGTCCTGGAAGATGCTGCAGGGCTGAATGGAAGTTTGCTCTCTGTGGCTGAATGCAGCTCTCATGGGAGTCTGGGAAGGCAGGAGCTTTGCACATGCAATTCATATTATCCAAGGAAAACCCAAGCCCTCAGCTTTTGCTTCCTGGTGCTCCTGGTGCAACCAAGAGGTTACAAGCAGCCTGATTTTGAGCCCAGGCTTCCAAAATCCTGCTGAAGTGGCTTGAAATGGCTCCTGGTGTCAGGTGGCAACCAGATGGAGTCTCCCAACCCTCAGTCCCAGCTTCATTACCTTTGCAGACCTGGCAGCAGGAATCCGGCACAGTTAAGGGAGAGGAACACAGCAGCTCAGGGCAGGTCACCAAACCACAGTAAATCTGACCTTCCTAGGAGGGCAGGAGGAAAAAAAAACATTGTCAGCATTAGGAAGAGCTGTATGTCCCTCACACAGGGCTGCCAGCACTTCAAACTGCAGATTTACCATAAATCATTGAGAAGAAATTCTTCCCAGTGAGGGTGGGGAGCCCCTGACATCGGGTGCCCTGAGAAGCCGTGGCTGCTTCACCCCTGGAAGTGTCCAAGACCAGGTTGGGCAGGGTGTGGAGCCACCTGGGATAGTGGAATGTGTACCTGCCCAGGTGGGACTGAAGACACTTTAAGGTCCCTTCCAACCCAAACCATTCCAAGATTTTATGATTCCATGATCAAAAGCCCCCTGATAGTCCATCTTCCAGAACCACCAATCATCCAGCACCTACTGACAGCTGAAGGCCTGTCCCTGCTGCACCATCCATCCTGCAGGGCACAGCACGGTTGTGTCCTCTCCTGGCATGGCTGTTCTGTGAACAGTGCACATGCTCTTCCCTAAAAAGGGGCAGGCAGTGCCCTCCTCTCAGGCATCATTAGTGCTGCCAGACCTGAAACAGCCACCACACACCTTCCAACTCTGCAGAACAACCCCCAGTTTGAAGGGGCACAAGAAGATTTTCCTTGACATCTGCCAGGAAAAAGACCCAGAGAGATGGGTGGAAATGGGAAGTGTGATTCGGAGCCCAGATTCAGGTCCAATCGAAGCTCTGCCCTCTCTCCTGTGGTTAATTCCATAATACTAGAACCAAGAGCACAGAGGTGCAGGGATAGACCTGAGTGGATAGTTTGGAAAACATCATTGCTGTAGTGATTCAAGATGAAAACCACAGGTTGAGGCTAGCCTTGACCTTTGTGCATCCCAGTGCCACCTCAGTCAGTGGATTTGCACTAGTTTGTTGCAGGAATAATTTTTTTGCTACCTTGCCAAAGGGTAAAAAAGGATGTTCATTTCAGACCTCAACAGCAAGGTTGTCTTCTCCATGCAGCAGTTTTCTCTGGTGTTCCCACAAGTTCCCAGTCAACTAAGACCAAGAGGTCAGCCAAGGATATCCTTAGAAAACTGAACCACAGCTGCCTGTTCTCCCATCAGGAAGCCAAACCACTGTGCCAGCAACATGAGGAGAATGAGGGAAGTTTGGTGGGTGACAGGATCTGGCGGAGGTCAGTGCATGCCAAATCCTGCTCTCCACTCAGGGAGTCCAGACCTGCCTCTTCCTTCCTTCTCCTTCTGCCCAGCAGCTTGCAGCAATGACTGCTCCAGCCTGGAAAGAGCCAGTGCCATAAAAAGCAGGATTTATCCCAGAGGCTCTGGTCTTAGGGTAGTTTTAAAGAGGGTTAGGCCAGCTGTTCATGCAGCTGTTCTAGCAGCTGACAGCCTCAGACACAGCCCGGGGAGATCCCCCCATTGAAGGCTCCACAGCCAGCCCTTTATTTTCCCCTTTGTATCCAAGGCATTACCCTGACAAATAAACAGAGGCTGAGTGACAGCCGAGAGGGACATGGAGCTCCACGGACTCCCGGGGACAGTGGCGGATGAGCACATGCAGCTGGACTAGAGAGCTCCTTCCTGGTGTTTCCCACCATCCAGCTGGGGTCCCCAAGAGAGGAACCAGCCTCAAAAGCTGCATAATTTCTACATGTCAGTTATTCCTCCTGCCACCCATCTCCGAGGTGGGTGCATGCCCCAGAGGCTCAGAGCAGCAGCTATTCCAGTATCACAGATAGATGTAACTCCTGTGTGTGTGTGTTCTTGGCAGGACAGGGAGGTGGTATGGGGATGGAAACAGAAAAGCTTTAAGGTCCCTTCCAACCTAAGCAGTATTCTGAATCTATGTATCCTAAGAGCACCTGAATTCCAAGAGCTGTCACCTCATGCCCATGTTGCCTTGCAGGCACACTGAGCTCCCCCAGGCTCCCTGGCTACCAAGCCCACCTGCTTTGCAGCCTGCACAGACAGAAAGGCTCCTGGCTGTGTCCTGCACTGACCAGACAAAGCCTCGGTGGGGCAGCTGGATGCTGCTGGCCACAACCCTGGAGCACTGGGGTGCTCCATGAGGACAGGGCTGTCCCACTGTCCACCTCAAGTTGCCCCAGTGTGGCCCACCCAGACTTGGCCCCCATCATCTGCACTGATAACCCGATCCCAATGATAAGGCACCCCCCCACGGGCTGGTGCTACCAGGTCTCCTGGGGTTTTTGGGTTGGTGGGGCACTGTTGGGGTGAAGGAGAGCCCCAGGTCCCGGGGTGGCTTACGGAGCAGCTGCACTGCACACACTGGTTGGGCTGGCGGCCGGGGAAGAGCTCGCTGGTGCTGAACATCTCTCCCTGCTGGTACGTCGTCCCGTTGTATTGGCAGGACCTGGCGGGCGCCCGCAGCCCCGACGGGGAGTGTGCCTCTGGAAAAGAGGAGGAGAAAGGAGTGGGATGAGAGCCAGCCTTTGCCTGGCCCCAGTGCAGCACTGATGCCCCACCAGCCCACCTCTAAAGGACCAGCAGCCCTTTGCACACCACGGGCACTGTCAGGTGGCCAGGGCGCTGCGTGGTTGGTCAGCAATGAAGTGTCCAAAAGATTTTGGAGAATGGGGCTGCCCTGACTGCCCTGAGCTCAGAACAGAGGGAAAACCTGGAAGTCTGACCTCACAAGGTTCTTCACAAAATTCTTGGGGTTTTCCCTCCCCTGGTTTCAACGATCACCAAATTCAGATGGAGTCAGGTAAAAAGGGCTTTTCTCATGGGTAATTAGCAAAAAAAAAAAAAAAAAAAAAAAAAAAAAATTAATCAATTTTTTCCCCTCCTAGTTTCTTAAATCACTGATGGTTTCTGACTAACTCTGCCAGCACTCAGGTGAGGAAAGTTTTGGGACCAAATCTTGAGGTAATCTGTGGTGATGAGAATGAACATATTGAGGCAAAATGAGGCAATCAGTAGTAGTAAGGTAGGTGGGGTTTTGGGGATAAAACTGATAAAACTTGAGTTAGTCTCCAGTGCTCCAGTGCAGAGAAGGAAGTTGTTAAAAAACTTAGATTTTTTTTTTTTTTTAAGATCCAAGACACTTTGCTGGCAAATGATCAGAATAAGTTGCCAGCTTCTGTTTTGCCCCTGAAGTGTGAACTGACATTTTGTCCCTACAAAGCTCTTGGGATGGGGGGGAGAAGGTGGTCTGGCAGAGAGCCCTTTTCCATCAAGATGAGATTTTTGGAGGGAAAAAGCAGCCGGAGCTCCGTGACCAGGGCCAGACCATCGCTGCATTGCCACAAGTGGCAGCAGTGCAGGCACCTTGTCACCCCGCCCCCGAGGAATGTCCACCTACCGGGACACCGCGGGCAGCACTGCTGGGGGTCCGTGACAGGGCTGGCACACGGCGGAGCTGGGCACTGGATCCGGTAGCACCTGATGTTGGTGTTCTGGGGAGAGAAAGACGTGTTTTGTTTAGTGCACAAGGAACATTCAGTTCACGGTTCACCCCTGCAAGAGGAGGAACACAACATTATCACAACAAATTGTGCTGGCTGTAACTCAGCAGAGATGTCTCCAGCCCCGGCTCAAGCCCAGCCAGCTCATGGTCTCTCATCAGCAAAGGCCGCCCCTCATCAGACAGTAGCCCTGAGCCACCTCCATCCACAACCCACCAGTGCTACAGAGGCAGAACCATGGAATCTCAGGAGGATTTAGCTATGAAGGAACCTTAAAGATCTTCTTCCACCTCCTGTTATGAGCAGGGACACCTTCCATTATCCCAGATTACTCAACCTGCTCTTGAACACATCCAGGGATGAGGCAGTCAAAGTCTCTCTGGGCAACCTGTGTCAGGCCCTCACTACCCTCACAGGGAGCAATTTCTTGTGAACATATTAATCTAAATCTCCTCTCTTCTAATTTAAAACCCTTCCCTCGTCCTATCATTGTCTGCCTGCATAAAAAGTAACTCTCCATCTTTTTCACAAGCTTCCTTTAAGTACCAAAAAGGTCTCCTCAAGGTCAATAGCAGCTCCCTCAGAAGGTCAACCCAACACCCCCCAGGGGGACAGCTTTTTCCAAAGGGAAGAGATTAATCCAGCGGCACTATGGGACTGGAAAGGGTTCTCTGGTCAAATGAGACAGGCAGACTGATGTGCCTCAAAGCTGCTGAGTGCAGCCCCAGTGCAGCCCCTGTGCAGCCCCAGCACAGCAGCAGCAGCAGCAGTGTCCCTGCCAGCCCTTGTGGCACCCTGGGGACGTGCCTCAGAGCAGCTGCAGCGGATGCAGTACATCATCCCCTGGGGCTCCAGGTACGGGTGCCAGCTCTCCCCCGGGCTGTACTTCCTGCCGTTGAAGTCACAGAAGGCGTCAGGCCCTGCAAGTCAACCAGGAGAAGCTACGTGAGAAAAGGGGCTGGTTCCTGGGAGAGCTCTCTGTGAGGAGAGCCAGGACAGCTTTCACACTGCTCCCCACAAGTAGCTGGTGGCCACATCCCATCCACCAAACCCAGATTTTGTTCCCCCCAGTTTTATTTTTTTTTGCATGCATTTTTTACACTGGGATCTATCTGACCCAAACGGCAACTCCTCCGAGCAAACTGGACTCCCTTGGCAAGAAAAGAACAGAATGGGTGGTTTTGAGGCAGAAAATAGACTTTTCACTCTAAACAGAAATGCTCACTGGAAGATGGATGGGTGATTTCAGGGTGGTGCTACAAGATGGAACTTCCCCCAGTGAGATCAGAATGGTTGGGAGTGGTGACAGAGATGGGAGACCCTGAATTTAGGGGATGTTTTCACTGTTACCCCAAAAAAATACCAAAAATAAGAAAGGGGCGGGGTGCGGGTGGAAACAAAGAAAAAAAATTATGGCCAAAAACACATTCTAGGGAACAGCCTTTTGCTTCCCGTAAGAGCTTCAGCTCATTCTCTCAAGTATCTACAGACAAGCAGGACTGGGATGCTTGTGCCATCCCACAGGGTCTCAGTTCTTTGGCTCTACCTTGATGCAGCACTGGTCTGACTGAGTGACTGGTTTTTCATTTATGGGGCTGTACAGGGGGACAGCAAGTCCACCTCATCTGCTTTTCAACCCCAAAAGCATAAACACAGGGGGTTTTTCTTCCTTCTTGATCCTATTATCCTGAGAAGAGCCAGCTTCCAGCTGTGCTCTTGAACTGGAGGTGTCTGTCCCAGAAATGTTCCAGACCTGCCTCCACTGGCATGGTTTAACCTCACCATGGCACAGGGATAAGATGGTGCCCAGCACAAGCAGTGGAGGAGATCCTCTTTGGAGATGTCTGCCCTCTCCATATTTTAGCAGATCTTCATCAATCTCCTTCACCCCCAAGTCCACAGTCACAAACCAATCCTCTGGCAGGACCAGGCCAGCCTGCTGCAGGAGGCTGTGGGACGAGGCATGGCCAGGATCACCAACAAACCCCTCAGGAATTTGGCCAAGAACCCTGATTCAGAACCCTTATTGTTCACATCCACAAGCACCAGCTGGTCCTGCAGGAGTGAGCTCCAAACCTTGCAGGTCCTGCAGGGACCTGGACCCTATAAGAGTCAGGGTGCTGCTCCCACTGTCCTGTGACGTGTGCCAAGGCCTTGACCAGGCAGAGGGTCACCCCAGGACCCAAGCTCTTTCTAAGCACACTCGTGTGTGTGTGTGATTTTCGTGGTTTACGTGCTCACAGCCCCGATGAAAACTGAAGGTGATTTAAAAGGTTATGTCATCGAGGGAATTTGAGGTATTTTGGGTGATTTTGTTGCTCGAAGGCAGCAGAGATGTTTATGGTTCCTGAAGCATTTATGGGTCTTTTAAAACCTTGCAGCACCCTGGGGATGCAGGAGAGGGGGGGGCTGTTTTCCAAGGCATGATGCCCACCACGCAGTACATGAACTCAGGTGAGCCAGAGGGTGCTGGCCCTGCCAGGCTGTTGGGAGGGCTCCTTAATGAATAGCAGAGGGTCCCTGAAATTATCTTTGGGGCATTCACCACCCCAAAGATGCTAAGAGCCATGCCACACTCCACTCTGTCACCTGGGACACAGCACTGGCTTGGAGGGCCCAGCTGGAGTTGTCTCACCTTGCTGAAGCTGGAAATACCACCTGCTTAATGGATTTCTCCAATCTACTGGACAAAATTCACCCAAATATGCTGGAGTGGGCTGCAGTCCCTCCTTCAGCTCATCACCACTCTCAGGATGAACCCTGGTGATGCTCCACCATGGCCAGACCCTCAGGCCAGCAGGAAAGGCAGCCCTGTGGGTCTACAAAGATCTTTATGGGTCTCTTCCAACTCAAGCCCTGCCATCAGACTTGAGCCTCTCCTTGATTGCTTTAAGCACTTGATTCTCCAAGTGATTCACCTTCACAAGTGGTGACCACCAACTGTCCAGACTGCCTGGCCCAGGCACAGCAGCACTGCATCTGCAGATGTGAAGGTTTGCAATAGTTTTGGAGTGGATGTTACTAGAGGGCAGGCAGCGGTATTTTTGTTCTTTTTCTCTGATCAGGACTTCACACTGTCCCCACAGCTCTTAACAAATCAGCAACTCCTTATTCCTGGCCACAAAGGTCACAAGCTTACAGCATACCACACAAAACTGGAGAGCATGTGGCTTGAATATGAGGAAACCCAGAAGAGAGAGGAAAAAAAACTCCACAAAACTAAAAAACAAAAACATACAAACAAAAAAACTAAACAACAACAAAAAAATCATAGTTTTGCAAAAGGGTGAGAAAATGACTTCATCTTTCCCTGCTTGCAGCATCCTCATGAATTATGCTGAGGGTGAAGAAATGGAGTTGCCTTGGTGTGACGCAGCCCTGCTCAGCTCGCAGGCTCCCATGCCAGTTGGCTGCTTCCTTCAAACATTTAATCACAAGTGGAGCCCTGGTTTGGGTCCAGCCCTCGAAAGCAGCCTGATTCATGTCTGCAAAGGGCCTGCTGGTAAAAATAAAGCTGACTGGCAGTGCTGGGCAGCAGGAGACACTTGTTGGCATCTCAGTAGTGCTGTGTTTTTGGCAAGAGGTGCCAGCAAGTTTGGGCAAAAGCAAGATGGGGATGGATGGATGGATGGATGGATGGATGGATGGATGGATGGATGGATGAGGCTTAGAAGCTGGAGGCTCTGGACCATCCTTTCCCATGCCAGGCTAATAATTTCATTTTCAGAGGTCAAACTTTAGATATCATCCTAATTCACTTGGAGGGAAAGGCCACGGCAGTGAATTGCTCCCGTGCTGGTCAGGAAGGTGATCTTACTTATTGCACCTTCAGCAGCAGCACGCTCAAAAAAGTCATGTGGATTTATTTTTCACTGGATCTAGAGCAGATCAAGAAGTTGTGGGGTGGCATCTTGCTGGTGGCTGGTGTCTGAGGCTGTTGAGATACATCCTAAGGGGACATTCCCTTCTCATGGCGTGAGAGATGCAGCCCAGGATGGGTTTCTCCACACCATTCACTTTGTCACTGTGCATTGGTGTCTCTGAACCGCCTTGTGAAGATGCTGCTCAGAGTTTCTGTGACAGCCTTTTGTGAGGCTCCAATTTCCTGGTAGCTGGAAAGCTTCCCACAACACCTACCCTAAATCTTTACTGTCCCTTCCAACCCAAGCCATGTGTGATTCTGTAATTCTGTCTCTGGGACTGTTCTGAGCAATTTGATGGCTCAACAAGAGGTTGTGGGATTTTGCTCATCTCCCCTTACTCCTCTTCTCCCATTTCATCCCGAGGCTGAGGGGGAAAGGGTGGTCCTGCATGCCCAGATGGCACCTTTGGGGTTGTATCTGGAGCAGGGCATTTCTGAGCTGAGCTCTCAGCTCACAGTTTTTCTGGAGGTCACACACCTGCCAGCCAGCGCCGTGCTGGGCATGAGGGAGGGAGTTCATGCAAACCAGTTTGTAAGTTTTAAGAGCAGCCATAAATAAAGTGTAAAGAGCACTGTCTGGTACACAGAGTCCAGGCGCTCCTATGACAGCCTTGTATTTATGAAGGGCTTAAAATGCAACTTAGCTGAGAAGGGACTGGTTAAAACACACTGGCCCCTTGACATGTGGCATCCTAAAGACTCCGCTCACATCCAGGTCAATTCCTATATACTAGTCTCGCTCAGTTCTGGGCTGCAAATATCTTCTTGGGACTTTGGGAGCCTGGAAAACTCTGTAGCTCTGAAAACGCAGCCTCATGAAGCATCTCTGAGTTCTCCAGAATGAAGAAGCCAGGCAGACAGGCTCTGCTTCCCCCCACTCCTTCCCTAGGGAATGCTCTGTTACCTATAGCAAGGTGTACAACCCTCGCCTCTCCCTTACCATGGACATGGTAGCACTTACTTTCCATCACAGTCATTCACATCTTGGAGCACCCTTCATCCCTGCTAGATCCAAACTTGTAGGATAGAGGGATCCCAGGAACCCCCTTTTTTCCAGCAACCATGTTAAAAAGAAATGGAACAGCAGCTTCCAAGCTCCTGGGGAAAACCACTGCCCCATGCTCTGCAGCCAAAGATACATCCAGAGATGCTGGTGTTTAAATGCCTCCAGCCAAAACACGGTTGCATTCAACCATTGCCCCTGAATTATTCAGAATGCAGCACATTTGTCCCAGTAACCTGTGCCTCTGATATTTTTTTTCAGCTGGAGTGCAAATCCCCTAAAATAGCCTGTTTCTGTGGGCAAATTCTTCTTTTCTGACTTGCCTTCAAGCCCAAGCATTTCTGCTTCTCACCTATTTTTAGCCACAACATTGTAGGTCCCTTGGCTGATGAGCCTGCTCGTACTAATTTATTCCTGTCCTCACTCTCCCTGAACACCCTGAAAAAAAGTGTGAGGCTGCAGAAGTGGACGGTGGAGAGAAGTCCACAATTTGATGATGACTGTCACCCAAACCACCCTGCCTTTGACCTTGGGGCAGCTCCTGGCCAAGTCCTCCCCATCGTGTGATATGCCCTGTAGCAAAGCTAAAGGGTTTCAGAGCTGGGGAGTGACCCTGGACCTCCCTGCTCCAGCCCTGCTTCAACCCCATAGTCACCAGCTCTTTATCAACATTTTAAGTCCAGCAAATGGGCCCCAACTCTTCATCCCAAATCAGACAAACCCCATCCAGCATAGTTTATGCACAGCTTATGAGCTCTGTTACCACCTCCAAAGAGCAAAGACCTCACCCAACGCCTGTTTCACCTTCTGGATGTGTCTCCCATCTTCCCAACCCTACCATGGCAGCCTGGGTAGAGGCAGGGAGTCAAACCCACAGCCCTTGCTCAAGAAACAGATGCTGTGCACCAGGTTTGGCATCTTTGGATGAGCCCAGGGAAGGGAAAGGAGTTGAATTCGCCAGGATTTTGCTCTCCAGGGACTTGCACAGCCCCATCCATCCGCCTGCCTCTTCCCCCAGCACACCCTGCGGTGGGATGAGCAATCCAGTGCTCACATTTTGGGTCCACACTCCAGGAGGATGATTGTTTGAGTGCCTAATGCACTGCTGGCAGCAGGCAAGTTGTAAATCACCCTGATGAAGCCACCGGCAGACTCCACTGGGATTCCAGAAGATTAAAGGGAAGAATAAATGTAGGGACACAACAGGTCCTGCTCCAATTTGCTCAGAGCTCTGGTGGCTCTGCAATGTTGCAGGGGTGCTCAGTGCTTTGCCTGAGCCAAGCCCACCTCCTGGCCCCAATTAACACATCCAGCACCCTCCAAGCTCCTGAACAGCTCTGGCCAAGTCCTTCAAGCCTTTTTGTGGGAACTGCCAAACCCTCCCTCCCTTATCCCAAATCTTCTCTGCCTCGGTCAGCCCGCTGGGAGCGAAAGTGAGAGAGACAGAGAGATGGACAAGGGATGGATAGGGGGGAAAGCCCCCAGCTCTGTTAGGGGCAGGGGAGGCATTGCCCCTGTCCCCGTCCACCCTCGGAGGGGAGATGCACTCGTGCACGGTGGGATCTGTGCAGAGGAAGGTGTGTAAGACAGCCTCTTGCTCTGTGGCATTTCTAGCCCATGGAAGGGGGTCTCAGACCTTCCTCAAGCCCCTGCCAGCCCCCGGAGCCCCCCAGCCCCTCACCAGCAGTCTCGCAGTGCAGTGCTCGGTGCTCTGCAGCCCCGCAAAGCCGGCAGGCACAGCAGCAGGCAGAGGGGGACACAGCCGTGTCCCCAACAGTGCAGGACAGGAAATCTGGGACGTCCCAGCCGCGGAGGTCCAGCACCTGCCACGGTCAGAAGCCTCCCTGTGCCCCCAGCCATGCCCGCAGAGCACCCCCGCAAACTCCTGGGGACCCCGGTGGCGGGGAAACTGAGGCACGGAGGGAAGCGGCGCAGCCGGG
>VWZU01003174.1:88872-105990 GCA_013397095.1 Sterrhoptilus dennistouni | reverse complement strand
GATAAGTTCGCGGGGGCTCAGCCCGGCCCCGGGTG
Organism: Sterrhoptilus dennistouni; assembly: GCA_013397095.1. Lineage (NCBI taxonomy): Eukaryota > Metazoa > Chordata > Aves > Passeriformes > Zosteropidae > Sterrhoptilus > Sterrhoptilus dennistouni. Next base: position 105,955 of record VWZU01003174.1, on the reverse strand, counting down.
TCCGGGCGTGGGAGGTGTGATAAGTTTGCGGGGCTCAGCCCCCCCCCGGGTCCTGCGGGGCCAAACACAGGAGGTGCGATGAGTTTACGGGGACTCGGCCCGAGTCCTGCAGAGCCTCGCGGGGAGGTGGCATCGGGAGATGGAGGCAATGGATAGCAGCATCCTCTGGAGAAGCTGCCCGGCTGGGAGGATGTTTCCCCACTTCCTCTGGTGTTTTTGTGATAACCTTGCCCCAAAAGTGAACGGTTCCAACAGTGCTGCCAGGAATTGGGCAGGTCTGTACTGCATCAAGACAGGAAGGGATTTGCACCATGGGAAGTCCTAGTGCCTTGCCTTGTTGACATAAAAAAAGTCCATCATCCCTGTGTTCGTAGCTTTCTGTCGGACATTTCCTGCCTGCCTCCAAAGCTAGATGCCTTCCTCAACTCCTAGCAAACTGCCCCACTGTGTTCCCTTCAAAATAAATCCTCGTCTGAGACAGTGGCATTGCTTTTTCCTGGTGGGCGCTGCTGGAGATGCCCACCTTGCTGCTGTCAGAACTTGGGATGCCCTGGGGTGTGTTGGTTGGAGAGGTGTTGCAGCAGTGCCCACTTCAGCAACATAGCAGTGCTGGGGGGAACCCTGCAGAGCAGACAAGGATTTAAGCTACAGATAAACATCCTTTTAGCCCAGCCCGTTCCTTTCCGAGTGTGTTTCTGGTCTCCCGGTTCATGCTTGTGTCAGCACCCTCTAATTGGCTGTGGGAAGAATTGGCAGGATGAACTTATACAGCTTAAATTGGTGGTTTGAACTAACCCCACTAACCTGGAAAAGATTTAGGAAGCCTTCACACAGAAGGATTTGCTGAATCAATGAACAGATGGGCTGTCCAGAGGGAGCTGAGCTGAAGCTCTGGGAGTGCTTCCTCCGGAGGAGGGACAGTGGGAACTGCCCAAGTCAGACTCCGCTCCAGGGCAGTGCTGTCAGTCATGCTTAAATAGACCCAGCCAGGTGAGCTTGGATGAGAATATCCGCCATGCTGCAGGAATGCTTGTGCAGTGTCTTAGTTGGGCTTTTTTAAGCAGAATTAATTTTAATTCTCTGCTTGTCCTGAGCTGTGGGAGATGTGAGTGGGACAAAGGGCAATGGCTTCTCAGTGCTGGAGGGCAGGTTTAGATGGGATATTGGGATCAAATTCTTCCCTGTAAAGGTGCTAAGACCCTGGCACAGGCTGCACAGAGAATCTGTGGCTCGCCCATCTCTGGAAGTGTCCAAGGCCAGGTTGGATGGGGCTTGGAGCAACCTGCAATAGTAGAAGGCCCATGACGAGGTGGAATGAGATTATCTGTCCAGTCCCTTCCAATATCTGCTGCTCTGTGCTCATCCACTGAATCAGCCATCTCATGGTGGAAGACATTGGTTAAGCCTGCTTTCCTAAAGTCCAGCAGCCTACCTTCCAGACACCTAGTCCTTGTTTGGAAGTGGTTTCCAGGAATAGCTGCTTCCCCAGGAATCAAGGTGGGGCTGACCCTGTCATTCCTCCTCTGTGCCCTGTCTGAAGGGATGGGTGACATTTGCTTTCTCCCAAGCAAATCTCTCTCGATCACCATAACCTTATCAATGGACATATAATGTGTGTATATATATATATATATATATATATATATATATATATATGGATGTAACAATGTCTGGAGAGGGGGCAGCAAAGGCAGCAGAGCCCAGCTCATCCCAGTGGTGCCCAGGGTCAGGACAGAAGGCAAGGGACACAAACTGAAACACATCAAGTTTCACTGGCCATAAGGAAAGTACCTTTTACTGTGAGGGTAACCAAGCACTGGCACAAGTTGCTCAGGGTGATGGTGGAGTTTCCATCCTCAGACAGAGTCAAAACCCAGTTGGACATGGACATGGGCAGCCTGTTCCTGCTGACCCTGCTTGAGCAGAAGGGTTGGGTCTCCAGAGGTCTTTGCCAACCTCAGTTATGATGTGATTCTGTTACCAAACACTGATTAAGCTCAGGTATTTAATTAAATCACTTAAAATGTGCAGAACCTTTAAAACTACTTGGTGTGACCACTTGACATACCTTGATTATTCCAGCTTATTAATAAATGGTTTCACGTCCCGGTTTTTGTGATTCCCTTTGGGATTCGTCCATATTAGTGGGCTTAAGGAGCTCTCAGACCTTGGCTGGGGCTGGAGATTCTGCACCAGGTGTCCAAATAGGTATAAAGTCAAAGTCCTTGTCATGACATTTGTCAGAGAAAACTGGGTAGAAATCAGTGGAGACACGCTGCCTGCGTTGTCACTCTCAGGCAAACCCAGTCTTGGCACAGGCCGGCTTTGCCTGAGAGCTCCTGGGCATCTGATTCCCTGGGAGCTGCCCTGCTGCCTTCAGCCTGGCTCCAGCTGCTGCTCCTAAAGGATGCAGGTGGCCCATGGGTCCCACGTCCTCTCTGTGGAAATCCCCCAGTTCCATAGAGCACCTGGGAAGGCACCCTAGGTGCTGGTGTAAGGCCAGACTTTGAGCTAAGGGTGCAGTGCTGGCTGCAATGCTTTGCTAAGTGAGGTTTCTTATATTAAAACAGTTGCTTGGTGAAATTCTTGGAAGGCAGAGAGGAGCAGCAGATGGAAGGCTTGGAGACTGCGGGTGTGTGTTTGAGGATTCAGTCGGCCAAGGAGAAGGAACAGAATATGTTTGTGGCGAGGTGCTCAGCCTGATTTGTGAGAAAATAAGTACATTCACATTTCAGAGAATCAGATTTCTTTTGTTTCTCCTCTGCCCAGCAGCAATGCACAGCAATCAGTAACTGATGCTCGTGTAAGAGGGGTGGTGTGTTTTTGTCAGACTTGTAAAATGACTTCCCCCTCCTTCCTCCCAGTCTTTTTTTGGCAGTGGTTTTCCCCTTTCCCTGCTGGACCAAACCAGTCTAGTTCTTGAGCATTTCCTGGTGATTCCTTAAGTTCCTGTCATTTCTGTTGTTCCATAGCCTGTCACTAGTTATTTTTTGTCTCAAGATCACAGTGCTACAAGTTTGGAAGTGGAAATCCTGAAGAAGCCTTTCCCTGTCTTGGGAAAAGCGGTGATTTGCTCCCCACATCAAACTGATTAAAACTGACACCATCTCTTTTTTTCCTCCTTGTCCCAGTGTTGTATTGTTGGTGGGATGGGTAAAATTTAAGATTTCCTAGGAAGATAGGGTAGAGTGCCTCTCTGGGGGCAGTAACTGTGCCGTGAGGCTGTCTGAGGGCTTGCACCTCCATTTCTTTCCTCATTCCCTCTCTCCAGCTCTCCAAAATACTTAAATTATTTTTAATCTGTTAAAGCCTTTAATGAAGAGAATGATTAGGACCAGAGCCAGAGCTAGCCCCAGTGGTCAGTGTGAGAGGTATGGCAGTGGATCATTAACTCTTGGAAAATAATTTTCCAGTTGAGTAGTGGTTACACCTGTGCTAGGGTCATAAAATTCCTAACTTTTTGTTTTGTGTTTTGAAAACATTTAAGATTTCATCTTTGGCTGCAAGTGTTAACTGCCAGGAGTTAAAAGGAAAAGTACTGAAAACCTCAAGGGAGATGGAAGCTGCAAAGCCTGTTGAAAGTTTCCATGGAGGCTGAGGGTGAGGGGGATTCACTGCTGGTGGCAGAGCTGGGACTTGCCTGATGGCATCGGTTTGGCAAAACCCAGGAGCCTCTGAATGACAGACAGGGAACCAAAGGGTTCTGAATCGAGTTCAGCTTTACTTTTAGTCAGCCCATGTTGCTGAATTCGCCAGATGGAGGTTTCTGAATCTTTTCCCAGTAAATATAAAATGTGCTGGTCAGGAGTGCGGCTCCACGGAGATGGTGTGTAAGACACACTTCCATGCTGGCCTGGAAAGGATGGGCTCATTCAAGGGGGTCGAGGCTGCAAGTCTCATGCCTCTTATAAAGAAGACCAGTGTTAAATAATTAGAAAATCTTTTGTCCTCTCAAATAGTGCAGAAATCACTTGTTTTTTCCAAGACTGAGCACAATAGGATGCAACTCTTGTCTGCCAGCATAAAAAAGCAGAATGCCAGGTTTGATCCTGCCACTGCAACTGTTTCAGTGCTCTGGCTGGGCTTGGAAGGAGTATCCCAGTGGCAGCCCTCCCAGCAGCCCTTCAGAGTCAGCTTCATTCAGGGAACAGTTCTGTTGACCCACAGATCACTTGAGAGAAAGGGCAAGCAGGAGATCTGCTGCAAAATCAAGTAAAAAGCCTTTTCTTCCATGATTTTGCCTTCTTTATTGTCTGATGCTGTGGCACACACTGAACCAGCCGAACAGCCTTATCCTGGACCTGGACATCCAGAACTGGCATGGAGAGTTGTGCCAGAGAAAGACACATGATGCTCTGGTCATCTTGTCTTCCCTGTGTAGAACTGGTCTGGTTCCACTTGGAATGGTTCTGTGCCCACAGAAGCATCCTTGGGTGCAGCACACTTCTGCTCTGTCAGCAGAGGGGATGCTGCCCCTCTGCCCAGCCCTGGAGACTCCTATGGAATGCTGTGTCCATATGGAGTGCTGGAGCATCTCCATGCCCAGGAAAGGCTAAGGGAGCTGGGGGTGCTCAGCCTGGAGAGGAGCCCCAGCTGAGAGGGGCCCTCAGCCCTGGGTGTCCTTGTGTGCAGGGAGGGGCAGAGCAGGGCCAGGCTCTGCTCCAGGGGCCCAGCAGTGGCACCAGAAGAATCGGCAGGGACTGATCCCAGGAAGTTCCAGCTGAACACAAGGAAGAACTTCTTTCCTAGCAGTCACCAAGCATTGAACAGGCTGCCCCAGAGAGGGTGTAGAGTCTCCCTCACTGGAGATATTCCAGAACCCTCTGGTCACAATCCTGGAGCAGGGAGGTGGCACCAGGTGACCCACAGTAGTCCCTTCCAGCCTGACCCATTCTGGAGTTCTGTGAAATGCAGATATACATCTTTGCATACATTTTTGTTTTCCTGTCTTCTGTACAGAGTTGAAAATTTGGGGTTTCATCTCTTCTTGACCCATCTGTAAAATATACAAGTTGGTACATAAAGATATTAATTGATAAAGTTGTATCCACCTGGTGTTAGAGCCCTTTAGCTCAACCACCACAACTTACACATAATGTTATTCCATTATTTAAAATTTCTTCTGGCTTGCTGAACCCAAGTGAGAAATGAGAGAGTTGACGTGGGTCATCTTTCCTGGTTCATGTTTCCCTCGGCTTAGCATGTGCCCTGGAGGGGAAAACTCCACCTTTATAGCTCTGGAGACAAGCCTCAAACATTGAGAAGTAATTGAAGTTTGCTGCAGGCAAGTTACAGATTGCTCCTGCTCTTGGGACTGTCTCCCTGGAAATTCAGTTTGATAAAGTTCACAAAGAACTGGAACTGCTCAAGGACACAATTGAAAAAATGTTTTGGGAAGCCGGTGGAAGGTTTCCAGCATGGCCGGTTGCGGAAGCAGAAGCAAGGAATGCAGCCTGGCCTCCCCAGCATCAACATTGCTTGGGAGTTTTATCACATGTGTAGGGACACTTGGGATGTTTTCCTTTATAAACAAGCCTGGCTCGTGCAGGCGTGTGAATAAGAGGAAATAGCAGCTCTTTTATGAGAAAAAAGGCCTTATAATCTATATGCTTAATGTTTGCTTACATGAGATTATTTTTCTCCCTCTGAAGCGAATATTAAAGAAATGCTTTATGATTTGTGCAGCTCTGGCATCGCCAGCATTGCCTGTTCAGAGCTCCAGAGGCTGCAGAGTTTGCATTCACCCTTGCCAGTGGGAGGGCCTGAAGTTACAGGGCTCCCTGGGAGCTTGGAAAGGGGAAAACGGGAAGGCAGGACGGGTGGTAACAGGATTTCATCAGTCTGTACATGGCGTGTTTGGGCACCGGGGCTGTGACGCGTCCCCAGGGATGAGGGAATGTGGCCGTGAACCAGAGGACACCCAGCAAAACAGTCGCCAGCTGGTCATTGGGTGTTTGATTCACCCACCCTGCCGTATACCTTTCATTTTGAGCCAAATAGAAACACTTCCTGTGTAAGGGGAGTTCTGTGAGGGGGGCTCAGCCTGCAGGAAAGGAGGCTCAGGGGGAACCTTCTGTCTCTCCACGATTCCCTGATGGGGGGAGGCAGCCAGGGGTGGGTTTTGGGCTCTGCTCCCAGGGGACAGGACAAGAGGAAACAGCCTCAAGCTGTGCCAGGGGTGTTCACTTTGGGAAGCAGGAGGAATTTCTTCACTGAAACGGTGGTCAGGCATTGGCTGGGCCTGCCTAGGGAGGTGGTGCAGTCTCCATCCCTGGAGGTGTCCAAGGAACAGCTGGATGGGGCACTCATTGCTCTGGGCTGGGTGACAAGGTGGGATTGGTCACAGATTGCACTCAGTGGTGTCAGACATCTTTCCCAGCCCAAATAATTTTGGGATTCTGTGAAAGCATGTGGTGGAGCTGCTGGTTTATATTCTTTAATTTTAGCAGGGTGGGAAAAGGAAGTACCTCTGATGTTTCCTCCTTGCTCAAACCTGTTCCATCCTGACTGTAGCACGTTGGGATGATGAACTGTACTGCACTCTGCCTGGAATACTGATATGGATTGAGCCACGATGTTTGTCCACGGGTTGTTGTTTTGTTCTGGTTGTTCCCTTTTCCCTCCAGGCTCCTTCAGCAGAAGTGCAACTTGCCCAGACTTGCACTGCACAGAAGTGGGAGGGAGATTTGAGGCCGATACAAGCACAGGACTCCTTTGGGAATAACAGACTCCAGGGATAGAAGTTAAGCTATAACCCTGTGCCAGTATGCTTTGGCTTCTGAATTCCTGAGGGGAAGAGGAGGAAGTGGGAGCAGGAAAGGGAACTTCTGCCAGACAGAGCATCCTGCCTGCTCGGCTTCCGAGCACTGATGTGGGGAGAGCACTGCGAGGGGGAAAAGGGCTGTGCTTGCTCCAGCTCCTGGGACAGTCCTGCAGGGCATGGGGAGGAGGCATTATGGAGAAAACGGGAGTGTTCTCCAGGCATTGGCGTCAGCGGCAGGAGGGCAGGGGTGTGAATTGGGGGTGCAGGGCTGCTGCTGGCATCCTGTGTGCCTGGGGTGTCCGGCTGCAGCAGGCACCTAAATCCTGGCTTTATTCCTGGGACTCAGATTCCCTGTGACATCTCCGGGCTATTACTTCACCCCTGTGTTTACATCCTCCCAATGCTCCCTAATTGCTTAACTGCTTGTCAAGGACTCTTGAGAATCTTAAAGGAAACTCGGGAAGTGCAAAGTGGGATTACTTGGCTGTCTTCCTCCCGATGTTTCTGTATGTTAAACAGAGCTGTGATAGCAGTGGCAGAATATAAACAGCTGGGGTTGAAAAAAGTGCTGCAGAAGCTCTTGTGCAGCCTGTGGAGATCTCACCGTTTTTGGGAAGTAATGGCCAACACCAGTTATCCTGCACTAAAAAGTATTTCCTTTTTTTTCCCCTTTTCTTTCCAGACTTTATATTCAGAGCACCCATTAAATTAAGCAAAACAGGAGAGCTCCGAGAAGAATATGAAAGCCAGCTAAGGAAGGTCAGTATTTTGGGTAATTGTGTTTTTTCTTCCAGAGTAACTTGGATTTCCTGCAGGAATGCCATCCTACCTGTAGGGAAACCTGAAGGGCTCTTTTTTCCTGTTCTGTAACAAAGGTCGTTTATTCTCTTTATACTGTTCAGCCAGTTCAGGTAATGGCTGTAGTTGAGCCTGTAGATGCCAAATTTTGCTGTCTTAGTCTGCCTTCCAGAACATGGAAATGTACCTTCTTTGGAGTGACTGCTTGGTTGTGCATGTAATTCCGTAAAGGCTTTTGCAGCATAAGGCATCTCCTTCTCTTCAAACGTCCTTCTCAAAAACAAACTATTCCAAACTAGAGTTTTCTATTTATTTTTAGCCAAGAATAAAATGTCATCTAAAGGAAAAAAAATAATTTAAAAAAAGGCTTTTCACCTGGTTTGGAATTAAAGTCCATGAAAACATTTTTTAGATTTTTGATCTATGTGATCTTGTTTTCCCTTGAGATGGGTCCAACCCCTTGCTGATTATTTTACCTGCTGGGTAAGAGGAACCTGAGGGGGTTTTCACTGTTGAAGAATTTTTTGGGTTTTTACTTGTAGATACCAACAAGTGTAAAAAGGGCAGGGAGGCTGATTGGGTTAAAAAAACAGCCTTGTCTGAGTAGGAAAATAGGTGATATTTCAGGTAAGTAACTAGTCTGGGAAATGCTTATGTGTGAGGAGACAGTTAAAAAGCATGGAAGGGTCTTCCCTCCTGCTTCTTCATGTGTGGAATTAGCAGTGACACTGATGGGCAGTGTCACTGCAGGTTACTAAGATAGCTTTGGCCGACTACTTAATTAACTGATCACGGGAATTGCAAACTCTACTCCAATTGAGATGCCTTGCCAGGAAGGCAGGGATACTTTGTGTGCAAAGTCGTGGGACTTGTGGCATTTTCAGCCACAATTCTCTGTCAAGTTTAAGGAAGCATGTTTGCATTAAGGTCAGGCTGCAGCTGAATAGGTTTTTACAACTACAGCTTGACTTCAGCAAAAAGATACCGTGTGCAGTCCAGTGCCAACACTTCTCCCTTCCCTTCCAGTCAGAAGGAAATACTTCACCATTTTTCTGGCATTTGGGCATGTTTTTGTCTTGTTCTTGTTCAGCCTGCTGCCTTCCCCTTCTTGCTCCCTGACAGATGGGAGATGGGTTTCTTCCTCCTGCCAGCTTAAACTCGCTTTTTGTGAAGCTCAGCTGAAAGAGCCGTGTGGGAGGAGATTCTAATGTGAATCGTCATCTAAGAGGAAATGGCAGTGAAATTTTGCTGGTAAAATGACAATTGATGATGCCGTCACACTGTTTCCTTATTCGTAGAATCAGAACTGTTTCCTTATTCGTAGAATCAGAATAGAATCGCAGAATCATTTGGATGAGAAAAGCCATCTGAGCTGGAGTCCAGCTGTTCCCCCAGCACTGCCAAGGCCACCACTGTCCCATGTCCCCCTGTGCCACATCCACATGGCTTTTAAATCCCTCCAGGAATGGGGGCTCCACCACTGCCCCGGGCAGCTGTGCCAATGACTGGCTACCCTTTTAGGGAAGGAATTTACCCTGATATCAAACCTAAACTTCCCCTGGTGCAAATTGACCCTGTTACTTCTTGTCTTGTTACCTGGCATGAGAGATTGACTCTCCTCTGTCCCTACCCTCCTGTCAGGAGGTTTTTGGGAAGCAAAATTGTGACTGTTGCTACTTATCAAGAGTTTCTTGTTGTCCCTGAACTTCTGAAATAGGCAGGAGGAGACAGTAACTCAGGTTTGGGAATCTAAGCTTGTATATGATTGGGGTTTCTTCCTAGCTTCCATGCCCATGGAACGGGGATAGCCTGGTTTTCCTCCTAAGGAGCATTTCCAAACCTTTTTACATCTCCCATATGTGAATTGTTTTATAAATCTGAACTCTTGACCTGCTTCCCTGCTTTTTGGAGTTGAAAACAAAGGGTACCATAATTATGTACTGAAGAAATTTTATTTGACGTGGATTATCTCACGGCTTAATTTCCTCAGCAGGCTTTCAGAATGAGATAGATACTTGCTGTCTGTGCAGGATAGCAAGACTGGGTTTTCCTCTTTCATGCCCTTGGTGCTCTTGCATTTTATGTTTTTTCCAGAGGAGGCTGTGATTTCTGTGTACTAAAACCCTAGCTCATCCTGTCCAGCTGTCTTTCTATCACAAGCAAGTCTGTTGCTTGTAAGCACACACAGTGGGAGGGAAACTCCTACCTGAGGCATGTGCTGACATGCAGCTTCCCAGAGCCAGGGCAGACGGAGCAGGCTCCGGGAGGCAGCAACCCTGGACAGTTTGTGGAGGGAAGAGAAGATACCAAACGTGAGTTTGCCAGACTTTTGGACATAAATGTGAGTGTCAGGAAAATGGTCCAGAAGTGGGCATTTCATGAGTGAACAATTATTGATTGCTTGTGCAGCATTTTTTTCCCCCTGGTTTTGCAGTATCCAAGAGGACTAAAATGCATTTTCTGATAACTGTGCTGTTCACAGCAGCTGTTGGTCCTGCATCCAGTATTTCAGAGATGCTACTCAGATAACATGAGATCCTTCTCCCAGGGTACGTTTCACACTACATTGTTTCAGTTTCTTGTCCTCCTGTCCCAGCACAGCATTGTCTGGAAGGAAATTCTCTGCGACACAGTTTACATTAAAGCTACTTCAAATTATTATTTTTGTAATTAGTACAGATTTTATCATTAAGAGTTTGATTTTGTTTGCAATCTTAATTCTGGAACTAAATTCCTTTCTGTATCTTATTACTTAGGGTTAGGATCCTGTTGTTGTCTTTTTGATGTCACTGTCAGCAAAGCTTAGGTTGCTACGCCACACTAATTGTGCCATGGATTTCCCCAAAATCCTTAAATATTCCTGTGTGTTGTTACATTTGCTTGTGTCTTTTGATTTTATAATTTAGCCAGAAAAGTGAATATTTCCATATAACTTTCTTCCACATGAGGAATACAGGAGGGACACGAGTGGTGGGTAGTATTTCAGCCAGCAAAAAAAAAAAAAAACCAACCAAAAAAACTTTGTGATAAATCTTGATATGAATTTGTTTTTCAGATGCTTCAAAAAGGGCAGAAATACTGTTGACTTAGAGCAGACTATTCGTCATGTCTGCATCATGTGCTCACAATCTTTGTTAGTCAGACACTGTTGTAGTTCTTGCTTGAGATTATTAATAGATGAGGAATTTAAAGATACATCTTAAAACAACTCTAAGCAAGGAGTCAAACCAGTCTTTGAAAATATTTGCTGAACACTAACAATCAGACAAACAGTGGAGTCTTTCCTGGTTTCTGCCTTGTTTCCTCCTTGTTTTCCTCCTTGTTTCTCTCTTCCTCCTCTCTGAGGGCTTGGATTTGGGAGGATCTGGGTCCTTCCCAATTAGAAAATCACAATGTGCTTTTCCTGTACTGCCTCATGAACTCTGTTTTCTTTGTCATCCTTATGTCCATATTTTTGTGGTTTCCCCCTCCTCCAGCAGGGAAGAAAAACACTAAATATTTTTGGAAGAACGAGGAATTGTTGCATTATCCCCCACTGCCTTTTTGAGCTAGGGAGCTTCTTAAACACCTGAGATGCCTATGCCCAAATATGAGGAAAAACCCAGGGATATGAATTCCTAGTGCTGTGGTTCATAGGCGGGATGAAGGTGTGTCAATCAAAGGTCCAGATGATTTCTGCATGGAGGGTGGAGGGAGGAACGAGGGAGGATCTGTTCTATATACAGATACATGCAGACTATTCATGGATTGTGTGTAAGTTGAGGAAGAGGCAAGACACAAGGTGGGAAAATGGCTGGGTGATGGAGGGGGAAGGAAGCTGGTTACCCTGGGCAGGGACAGTCAGATGGTGTTATCTGAAGTGTGTTCTGCCAAGCCTGTTCATCAGGAAAAGGTAGTGGAAAGGAGCAGAAAAAGGGAGTCGTTGGTTTTGATAGCAAGTGTGAAAAAAAATGGTCCTGGCAGAAAAGGGGAGTTTGATTCCTTAGGTGAGGAGCAAAATAGTGCAGCAGGACAGGCAGCCCATCAGAGTCTTAAGTACCTTGTGTCCCAGGTACTGGCATTCCCTGGCATTTCTCTGTGTTTGAAACTGAATTCAAGTTTTGAGTGTGGAGTCAGCTGTCAGGGGTGAGGTGGCCTCTCTGGATCCTCTCCATCCCAATACATTGGTGAAACAGTGGGATTTCATCTCTCGTGTAGCTTCCAACATGGGAATTGCTGCATCTTACCTTTTATTTGAGATGCTGCTGCTTATGTGTCTGCCAGATTGTGTGTGCTGTGTATCAGGCCATTGGAAGGCTAAAACTGAAATATCACAGCTTGCTTGAAACTAGTTTTGCACATTTTTATATGTAGTATCATCACCTACAATTACAGAAAAGCTTTTATTTCAGAAAATGCAGTGGCAGAGAAGGCTTTGTCCAGCCCTGGGCCTCACAGTGCCTTTGTTGTTTTGCGAAGAAGATGAAATCTGTGATGCTTGTGTATAAAACACAAATGTGGTATAGAAGCAAACCAATCTTCACATTATTGCAAGAGAGAGGCAGTGGATCTACCCTGGAGTAGAGAAATGAAGGCACAGAATTAAATGATGTGACTAAACTCTTGGTCTCGCCAATCTGAAAGTGTAGCACTTCAAATTATAACTACTCTACCTCTCTTGTCACTATTTCCAGCTCAGAGAAGAGAAACTACAAGAAGAAAAGACATCTGAGGATCTGATTCACAAGTTCATTCTAGATGATGTGGACGTAGGGAAAAGAAAAATGGAGGAACAGCAGAAAAAAGATGAATCTGTAGTGCTGAAAGGGAACCAAGACTGTGTAAGTAAGCTCATGCTTCTCCTTCCTGCCCACATATCAAAGTTTTCATTCTTTGGCTTTCCAGGATTCACTGATTGAGTTTTTATAGTTTATGAAGGCTATGAGCTGGCAGATTATAAAGATCCTTGTTAATGAGAACTGTCTTCTAAGGTCTGTTATGACTGCAGATGTTCTTCTAGAGGTTTCTGTCCCCCTTTTTACCCTCTACTGTGTGACTCTTCCTAACACAACAGATCCCCTCAGCTTTGGGGATATCCTTGGTTTTCAGGCTTGCATGCATTTCTATGAACATATCTCCATGAATCTTCTGCAGTGAAGTTGTACAACTGAAGTTCAGCACATTCTTCGTGCTGACTTCTGCCTATTTCTCTTTTCATTTGGGAGGCTCTGCAGGAAATTACCTTTCTTTGATGACTAACAGCTAAATATAGGAGCTATGTGCTTATTTTTGTATTATTTATGCCTTATGTCCTCTCAGTATAATCAGAAAGGGGGGATTTGGGGATCTTTAACACTTTGCAAGAAAGAGCTTTATTTTCCAAGTTATTCTTTTTGTTGTACACGTCAGCTAACTCTTCCTTGGTTGACTTCAGTTTCCTGAACGTCTCTCGGATTCCGAGAATGAAGAACCATTCCAGGGCAAGCAAACACATCGGTCAGCTTTTGTTTCCAAGACCAGTGCCTACTCCTTTGCTTTCCTTTCAGGGTAAGATGCTGAGACTTTATTTAATGTCCTTTTAAGATGGTCTTCTGACTTGTTTTAAACACACCTGAGATGCTCTAATTCAAATGGTGGTTCTAGTCTTAGCAATTTTTTTCTGGAATTTTAGAGCAGACTCATTGGTAGAATGTGGTATCTGTCTGATTACTTCCTATCTGGAAGTTAAGAAAGTTAATGTTCATCCCATGAAGGAAAAAAGTCATTGCCTGTAGGTTTAAACCATTAGTCAGAAATCAAAATTCTTAGGATGAAGTCAAGAGTGCTGGTTCCTTCTCCAGCACAGATATGAAGGGATAGCATCAGCCCCAAAGAGCTTTTTCTCTGGAAAGCTGTTGCTTGATGCAGTGGGAGCAGCTGAATAACCAGGTGTGTTTCCAGATGAGCAGCAAAGGGATTTCCCCAGGTTCTTCATTAGCACTGCCCTCAGTTCACTGTGAGCTGTTGGTGGAGGTGTCCGTGTGTTCAGTGTGGAGCCCGGGAGCGCAGACTGGCACTCTGCTGCAAATCCAAGATTCCTGGATCCTGTTACCCTGAGGGCATGAGAAGTGTCTCTGCCAGCCAGGTGCTGCCAAGGCTGATGCCTCTCCCACAGGGAGCAACTGCCAGGGCTGTTGAGCTGGTTGTTCCTAAGGTCATGAACGGTCTCCTGTTCTCACCCATCTGCTTTTCAGGAATTTAATCTCCAAGGTGGAGAGGAGTCGGAGCTGCAATGACACCATTCAGGAGAGATCCAAGAGCAGGCAGAGATCAGCCCCAGCCACCAAAACAAAGGTACAGGCAGCGTCTGGAAACAGGTTCCTGTGTGTGTAAATGTTCTTATCTGAGGTTACACAGCACTGGTAATCTGGAGATATAAAATATGGGCTTTGTGGCTCTGTGATATCGCCACGGGGCCAATCGCTTCCTTGCGGCTCCCAATAAAACCTGCTGGGTAAGGAATTAATAGACAGAGAAGCAGACAGGTGTCAGGGTTCTTGGGTAGCATTGGAGGCTAATTGGAAGTTGAAAGGGTTCTCATGAGGCTTTTGTTTTGTGATTTGTTTTCTTTTCAAGGCTGAATCCACATCCAGGTAAAGAAAAATCCTTTAGAAGTTTAGGAAAATAATCCTCTCTTCCTTTCCCTTTCTTTCCAAAGCTGTTTAACCAGAGCAAAACTCATTGCTTTTCTGACATCAGGGTACATTGGCACTTTGATACTATAGATCCAAAGGCCTGATTTTCATAGGATCATATAGAATAGTTTGGGTTGGAAGGGAAGTTAAAGCTCATCCAATCCCTTGCCCTGGGCAGGGAGATCTTCCACTACCCCAGGTCACTCCAAGCCCCATCCAACCTGGCCTTGAACACTCCCAGGGATGGGGCAGCCACCCAGCTCCTCTTGCTAGGATGTTCCACTTCCTCGTGCTGACACCCCTCCTTTTTGGGATCGGTTTCATCCCTGATGGAGAAGGAGAGGGTTCAGATTCCAGAGATCCCATGAGGAACAGAAACCTGTGCAATCTGCCATCTGAGCTGATAGGAGCTGGACTGAGTCCAAAGCGAAGATCCATAGCTTACCTTCCCTCCAAGGGCTTCCTTCTTTTTTCAGAGGTGGCCTTATGGACATGACCAATTAGTGTTCCAGTACAGGGTATTCCAAAAACTTACTTTGACCTCAAAATAAGCAAGTAGAAAATCCTTCTTTCGGACTAAGCAGGGAAAGGCTGGTATTGTGTGCACTAGCTGCCGGACAAAAATATTTAATCTCAATGCTAAGAATAAGACCACTTGCAGTTGTGTGTTGTTTCCTCTCTGATTTATTTGTGCCAGGATTATGCCCAAGTGTAGCAGCATTCAGGGACAGTCTTAGAGATGACAAGAAATGTTGCTCTTAGTCACGGAATCATCCAGGTTGGAAGAGACCTTCAAGGCTGTCAAGTCCAACCATCAACGGCACCACTGCAATCACCCCTAACCCACATCCCCAGGGGCCACATCCAGGCGACTCTCATACCTGGGCCAAGTCTTTATTCTTTCTCTCCCACAGCTTGGGAGGAAGCAAAAAATAATTTGGAGATCATTTCCCTTGAGGAGTATGGTTTTCTTCACTCAGGGCAGTGCAGTGCTTCTTGGCTTCTCCTTGTCTTCACAGAATCACAGAATCATCCAGGTTGGAAGAGACCTTTAAGGTCATCCAATCCAGCTATCAGCACCACTAAATGGGCAGATTTATCCAGGTAAAGAGAAAACACATTTCAAGGCCAGGTTGGACAGGGCTTGTAGGAATCTGGTCTAGTGGAAGGTGTCCCTGCCCATGGAAGAGGGTGGAATGAGATGGTCTTTAAAGTCACTCCTCACCTAAACCATCCCATGATTGTGTGATTTTGCCATTGGAGTGGTTGTTACTTGTGGCAAGAGCAGCTCTTAGGCTGCAATAAATTTGACACCCAGATTGTGCTGGACTCTGGAGTTGGCTGCTTCATGGAAGCATCCTTCATGGAAGGCGCTGTGACCAGCAGAGACTGTCAGGGACAGCTGTGCACAGCAGCCATCCATTCTCCCGGTCTCCCCTTGTGTGTGCAGCTCCGTGAGCCCCTTTCCCAGCTGTGCTGCCTTGCCTTGCAGGTGCTGCCCCTCACGGGCACGTCCACGCCGCTGCTGGGGGTGCTGTCATCCACGCAGAACCACCGCTGCCTGTCGGCCCCGGACCTGACGGCCGAGAAGCGCCTGGTGCTGGGTGCCGTGTCCTCCCTGTCGGCCCTGCACCGGCCCGAGCGCTCCATCAGCCCCGAGAGCAACGACAGCATCTCCGAGGAGCTCAATCACTTCAAGCCCATCGTCTGCTCCCCGTGCACTCCCCCAAAGAGACTTCCCGATGGCAGAGTCCTCAGCCCCCTCATCATCAAATCCACCCCCAGAAACCTGAACCGGAGCCTGCAGAAGCCGACAACCTACGAAGCCAGTCCTAGAATACTGAAAAAATGGGAGCAGATATTTCAGGAGCGTCAGATCAAAAAGACTCTCTCCAAAGCAACCCTTACGTCCTTGGCTTTGGAGCCTGGGGAAGACGTCGTGGTTCCTGACATCACCAACTCCAGCAGTTGCACTAAAGAGCAGCCACAAGTGCAGGATGATCACCTTCCACCTGACACAACAGGAGAGCCTCGCCCTGAGCTGGATTTCTTCCCTTCTGTCAGTGAAACAAAGCTGGGAAGAGGGAGTGAGAAGAACAGAGGTTCACAGGCCTTAACCACTGATGATGGTGCTGCTGAACCAGATGTGAGATCAAACGTAACCCCCCTAAACACACGAGTGGCTGAAGTCCCTGACCTAAAAGTTAATACATTCATGGACAAATCCTGTCTTAATCTGGGCCCCAAAATGCTGAGCAGGAGACTGATGGGCGTCGGTGCATCGCTGCCTGACAGCAGCACGCTCGGAGTGCCCATCAAGCCATCGGGGAAGAAGCAGCTGAAATACCTGAACAACAGCGAGTTGATCAACGTACAGAACAGCACCTGCAACTCTGTGGAGAACATCATCGGGGAGCAGCCGCCGCTGCTGCGACGGGGCCGGAAAAGACGCTGCAAAACAAAGCACCTGGAGCACAATGGCTCCGTCAAGAGACTGAGGCACGTGGCAGGGGAGGTGGGGCTGCCTCCCGAGGTTCGGGACGTGGAGCAGAAGCTCCAGCAAGAGGAGGAGGACAGGAGGTTGGCCCTGCACCTGCAGCGGATTTTCGACAGCGAGAACAGGACAGTGGACAGGCGGAAAGTCCGTGTGGATCGGTACCTGCTGCGGTCAAAGAGCACTCTGGGTGCCAAGTAGCACTGCCGGACGATGTTGCCTTTCTAGAGGACGATGAGGTTTATCAGATTGTCTTATAGGAAAACTATTTTTTGCCCTACTTCCACCCACACAATTATTTTTTCGTTTCGGTGGTAAGACATTTCTAGGTCCAGTTCAGAGAGAAGCCAGCATCCTTTCAGATTTACAAAAAAA
>VWZU01003174.1:46498-72410 GCA_013397095.1 Sterrhoptilus dennistouni | reverse complement strand
GGGGACAGACATCGGGGGTTTCTTTACATGGGATGAGATGGAAGTGCAGGTGCAAATGGGACAGGAAAGAATGATGTGGGAGGGAATGGGGATGGAGGTGGCAATAGGAAAGTGACAGATGCAATGGTACAGGATGGGTGGGAATTGCAATGGGACGGGATGGGATGGGACGGGACGGGACGGGACGGGATGGGATGGGATGGGATGGGATGGGATGGGATGCAGGCCAGGCTGGCCCAGCTGGAGGTGCAGGTGATGTGTTGCCTCGCAGGTGGCCTATGACACAGGTGACTATTACCACTCCATTGCATGGCTGGAGGAGGCTGTCAGCCTCTTCCGCCTCTCCTATGGCAGCTGGAACCTGGAGGACCAGAGCAGCCTAGAGGATGCTCTCGACCATCTGGCCTTCTCCTACTTCATGGTATAGCCATGAGTCCCCTTCCCATCCCAGTGTCCAGCAGAGCCAAACCATGGGCAGGAGGATGGATGCTCATGGGGTATCCACTCCCCCATCCAGGCTGGAAACATCTCTCATGCCTTGAGCCTCTCAATGGAGTTTCTCCGCTACGGTATGTGGGACAACCCTGGATGCAGCAGGAAGAGGGGAAAAATTTTGGGATGTCCCCATCACCTCTGCATGGCAACAGCCCCCCTCACCCCATTTCTTGCCCCCATCTGGGGTAATTCTCCAGGGACCAATGCCAGGCAAGGGGGTTGATGGGGATGCAGCATTCTGGGTGACACCACCTCCCCAGCAGATCCCAGTAACCAGAGGGTGTCGAGGAACGTGGCCAAGTACAAGAAGCTGCTGGAGATGGGGACAGGGGCAAGCACCAGCCCCCTGCAGCGCCCCAACAGCACCCGCCTGCAGAGCCGTGATGCCTATGAGGAGCTGTGCCAGCGCCCCAGGGGACAGGTGGGACTGGCAGGGGTGCCATGGTCCCCCACCACCACTGCTGTCCCCCTTTCATGCCCTCCTTGGTCCTTTTCCTCCCCAGCCAGCCCCAGAGCGGCTCCTGCACCTCAGCTGCTCCTACGAGACCAACAGCAGCCCCTACCTCCTCCTCCAGCCTGCCAAGAAGGAGATGGTCCACATCCAGCCCTACGTGGCTCTATACCATGATTTCATCACCGATGCTGAGGCTGAGACTATCAAGGGGTTGGCAGGGCCTTGGGTGAGCCATCTCTGTCTCCAGGGATGTCCTTTCCTACAGAAGGGTGTCCCAGGAGATCGTGATCCAGGGTGAATGCAGAGATAGAAGCGGTTTTAAGACCAAAGCCTCCTCCAGGGAGTTCAAATGGGACAGGGCTTGCAGCATCCTGGTCTAGTGAAAGGTGTCCCTGCCTATGGCAGGGGGGTGGAACTGGATGATCTTGGAAGGACCCTTCCAACCCAAACCACTGTAGGATTAGATGAGACCCTGGGGGTGATGGCCCCAATTCTATCTGAACCCCCCAAAAGATATTTTGGAAGAAACCAGGTCCACGGATGCACCTAAACGACTTCCCAACCAGCCTTGACTTGGTGACACCCTACTGCATTGGCTCCACCTGCTGTCACTGCTCCCCTCACCCCAGTGAGACACCTTGGGGTGGGATGTTTGGCAACCAGCTGGTACAAACCCACCAACTTTGACCCTGACCACGGCCCCTGCTTGGGGTGAGGGTCTCCATGTGTGGCAACATGCATCCCCCATGTGTCCTGCAGCTGCAGAGATCCGTGGTTGCCTCTGGGGAGAAGCAGCAGAAAGCCGAGTACCGGATAAGCAAGAGGTAGCAGCTGCCCCTCCATGGCCACCTCTGAGGTGCCGTGCTGGGAGGCCTGGCTCCTCCAGCAGCATCCTGAGGGTAAAGCCCAGCTGCAGATGAATTTGAGGGGCTGATGGGGGTGATCCCACAGCGCCTGGCTCAAGGACACGGCTGACCCAGTGGTGCGGGCCTTGGATCGGCGCATGGCCGCCCTCACCGGCCTGGACCTGCGGCCGCCCTACGCCGAGTACCTGCAGGTGGTCAACTACGGCCTGGGGGGACACTACGAGCCACACTTCGACCACGCCACGGTCAGGGAACTGCCAGGGTGGGCCGTGGGGGGCCATGGGGTGACGCCCAGGGTGGTTCCTGTGGTGCTGCTGGGGTGGAGGAGCGGTCCCTGGGATGTTCCTGGGGATGGGCCCTGGGTTGGCCTTTGGGGTGATTCCTCAGAAGTTCCTGAAGGAGAACTCTTGGGTAATCCCTCAGATATTCCTGGAGATGGGCAGTGGGATGCTGATCATGATGCTGCTGCTGGGATGGTGCCCAAGGGAAGACCCCAAGTGGTCCCTAGGGGTGTCCCCATGGTGATCCCTTAATTATTCCCTGAGATATTCCTAGTGATGCACCCTGGGATGGCCCCTGGCAGGGGTAGGATGGATGGTCCCAGGATAGTGATCCCTGGGTGGGTGCCTGGGGTATTTCTGGGAAGGGAGGGAAGGAGGGAGAAAAAAGAAGGGAGAGGGAGGGATTTTCTGGGAGGGGGAACAGTGTGGGGCAGCTAGAGCTGCTGGGGGATGAGCTGCCTCCAGGCTGAGCCGTGTCAGTGCAGGACTGACTGTTCCCATGGGACTCACCGTCCCCACCTCTCCTTTTGGAGCAGTCCATGAAGAGCCCCCTGTACAGAATGAAGTCGGGCAACAGGATTGCCACAATCATGATCTATGTGAGTCGTCCCTCATTTCCAAGCCTGGAGAGTTGGCACTGGCTGGGCCCTCAGGGTATGGGACGGGTGAGGGCAGCCCTAAAACACTGCAGTGGGTGGGAAGTGCCAAACTCTGTGGAGTATTCAGGAGCTTGTGCCGTGCCAAGCACGAGGGGAACAGAGTTGGGGCCCAAGGGAGGTTTTGTGCCTCAGATTCCCTGTGCAACGGAGCATCACAGGGAAGGGGGGATCCACGGCTCCTATTTTTGCTGCTTTTCCAGCTGAGTGCAGTAGAGGCTGGAGGCTCCACTGCTTTCATCTATGCCAATTTCAGCGTGCCCGTGGTCAAGGTAAGGAGTCATTTGGAATCGCTGGGAGCAGGGAAGGGAGGACACTGCTCTCTGTACCTCAGCTCTTGCAGGGAGTTGTGGCCAAGCCTCTCCTGATGCCAAACGCCAGCCTGGGACTCCCTAATCTGTTTTGGGGTGCCAAAACTCAGTCTTGGGGATCCCAGGTCTGTTTTAGGGTACCAAACCCATCTCTGCTCTGCAGAATGCAGCACTTTTCTGGTGGAACCTGCGGAGAAACGGGAATGGTGATGGGGACACCCTCCATGCTGGCTGCCCCGTCCTGGCCGGGGACAAGTGGGGTGAGAGATGCTACCAGGTGTCACCCCGGGGTTACATGGGGACAGCTCCACCGGCAGGGAGGCAAGAGGGGCTGGGAATGCACAAACATCCTGCATAACAGGGAAAAAGTTCCCCGATACCAGCACAGGGTTAGAGAAGGGTGCAGAGGGATGGGAACAGACAGGGACTTGTCCGTTCCAGTGGCGAATAAGTGGATCCATGAACACGGCCAGGAGTTTCGGCGGCCGTGCAGTGCTGATCCACAGGACTGAGCCGCCGTGGGATCACAGATGTGACATCTGTGGGAGGCAAAGCCACCCCGGCACAGCATCTCCCCAAGGGCGGAGCAAGGGAGGGAAGGGGGTGGCGGAGGAGCAGGGGGTGATCGGCACTTGCTCGACTTCCAAACTGGTTGGAAATAAAGTCAAAAGACACTAAACCGGCGTATGTTCTGGGGTGCCAAACCCTGTCCCTGGGGCTCCCATCTGTTTTGGAATGCCAAAATTCAGTCTCGGGGAGAAGACAGTTCTTTCCAGCCTTGTCTGCAGACAAGTTCCCTCTCTCCATCCCGACGTGACGGGCAGGCCAAGAGCAGCCGCCGGGATGCCCGGCCGCGCACGGAGATCGGGCAGGAGCCGCGCCGAGCCCGGCACTTGCCAGGGGAGACAGCCCGAGTGTGGTGAGGGCCAGGCTGGGGACACCTGTGCCACAGCGCGTCCCCAGCTCCAGCCAGCCTCATCCTCCTGGGGGTTCTCTGTTCCCTGCTCACTGCTCTGCCCAGCGACGGCTGCTGTAGCTCCAGGGTGGGTCGGGGGACCCTCAAGGCTCTCTCTTTTCCAAGGCCTCGCCGCCCAGGCGCCCGCGGTGCCGTGCGGGCCGGGCTCTCAGATGCTTAGCTAGCTTGCGTTTTCTTAGCTTAGGCAAGAACGGTTTGGGTGGTGTTTTTTTTTTTTTTTTTTTTTTTTTTTTTTTTTTTTTTTTNTGAGTCAACAGTGTTTGGGGTGGTTTTTTTTTTTTTTTTTTTTTTTTTTCCCTCCTGGGCTTCTCGGTTTGGTTTTGGCCCAGGCCCAGAGAGGCGGCGGGAGGAACACGAACACGGGCCGGGGCCGGCGGGACAGGGAGGGGCCGCCCCGGGGCCGCCCCAGACCTCGGGACAGCCGAGCCGAGGAGAAAAAGGACACCGAACCCATCAGCTTCATCTGCTGTGAGGAGGGGACGGACCCACGCCAGGAATTCACCAGGTTCCCATCTGTTTTGCCCGAGCTCCTGCGTGCACCCTTTGTTTGCCCGGCGCCATTTCTTTTATTTCTTTCCCCTCTCACCACCTTGCGGCCGTTGTGAGACTTTTTTTTTTCCTTTCCNTTTTAATCGGGGGTGGGGGGGGAGGGAGAGGGCAGTGATGTTAAGGTCGGATAATTCAATATCTAGTATTTATTAATTTTTCTTTTTCCGCGTGGGCACTCTGGCAACAAACGATTAGGATTTTTTTCACTTTCGGATTGTCGGAACCCTTTCTTTAGAGGAAGCACTCATTCCAGAGCGTTTTAATCCTAAACTGAGATACTCTTCTAGGTGACATTTGGATGAGATTCAAATCCTCCAGGATGGAAACCCAGCTTCCCAGCGAGGTCCAGGTCACCATAACACCTCCTGGCGTTTTTCCAGCTGGAAGGAAAAGGCCAAAAATCGGGGAAGGGGGTAGAAACAGAAAGCAGACCTTTCCCAAGGCTCTCCTGCATGCTTTGGGTTCAGAAATGTGCGTTTATCACTCCTTGGCTGTGTTGATCTGGCCATGGGTTAACCCTTCCGCAGGCACACGGGGATAGAGGGTGAGCTACAAGGAGCATTTGGGCAGGACAGCAGGAGCTGGAGCACTGGGAAGAGCCTCCAGCAGCCCTTTGGGGCTGTTAAACCTGCCTGAATGTCAAACAGCCTGGAAGATTTCCAGTTTCTCCCAGTTCCTGCTTTTCAGTCAGGAACAACCACCGCAGGACTCAGAGAAGGCTGAACAGAGCACAGGTTACTCACCAGCCCCATTGCTCCGGTTTATTACTTCCAGATGTTTCTGTGCACATGGGAGTCATTGGTCACAGAAAGGAGGGGGGAAAGTGAAAGCTGAGGCTAAATTCCCCCCTCCTCCCGGCACTGGGGTGCAGGGAAGGGATGGGGGAGCATTTTGGATGACAAGAGGCTTCTGTGAGTCACCAGAAAAACCCAAGGGTTGGGCCTGGTGCAAGGCAGCTGGATAAACCCCCTTCCTCCACAGGCTGCTCCAAGGAGCCCAAGTATCACAGCTAAAGGGAAAGCAGGAATTCCTACTCCAGACCTTTCACAAATGCTTTATTTGTAGGCAAGGGAAACAGACACAGAACAAGACAAGACCAGGATGAGGCTGACATGGGACACAGCGTGTGGTCTCCAGAGAAGTCTCTCACACAGACACACACACACACACACACAGACACAGACACACATTTTCCTTCTGGAAACAGCAGCACATGGCAGGAGGTCACCCTGCCACACTGGGATAGCTCGGCCACAACTGGCCAAGCATCCAGCAGCAATACCTGGAGCAAACACCCAATCTCATTCCCGCCGTGTCAGATGCCACATGGACACAGTGCTGAGGGGACACAACCAAGGGGTGCAGGTTTGGGCAACACAAAGGACACTTTCAGGCTGTGAGCAGAGTGCCAGGCTCGGAGATGGGTGGTGGAATGCACTAGGGCCAAGCGTTCTTGGAAGTGAAAAGCCATAAACTCAACCTTTTGACCTTGCCTAAAGGCAAGGCACCACCACACAGCCCTCCTCCTAGGCCTTTCTGCTCCCAAAAGAAAAGGCAATAGTGGAGAAGAGGAAAAATATCAATGCTAAAGTCAGAGAATCAGAATCATTTGGGTAGGGACCAACCTTAAAGCCCATCCAGTCCCAGCCCTGCCATGGGCAGGGACACCTTCACTATCCCAGGTTGCTCCAAGTCCTGTCCAACCTAGCCTTGGATATTTCCAGGGATCCAGGGGCAGCCACAGCTTCTCTGGGCAACCTCTGCCAGAGCCTGAATAGTAAAAAAACTTCTTCCTAATACCCCATCGACCCTCCAGGGGGGGATTCTCCAAGGTCTGTGTTGCCCAGCTCTGCCTTTGTAAGTCATCCCAACGCTGCTTGCAAATCGCAAACAAGCAGAAAGTGGGGCTGGAATGGGCTTCCTCAGGTTTTCCAAGCCTTTCCCTTGCCAAAAGGGGAAAAAGAACAACTTTACCTATTGCTCCATCACCTCTGCAGACCTCCCTGTCACAGTATGAGGGGGAAATTCTGTCTGGACAGCCCCAGGGCCGAGTTTAATTCCTTACTCAAGGGTTGATTTATTAAAAGCAAGAGTACCTGCTTTGGCAGTACAGGAAATATTCTTTTTCCAACAATGCCAATGCTCCAGTCATCTGCAAGTCCCTGATGGCTTTGTCCGGTACATATAATCTGGCAAAACCCATCCTAGGTCTCAGACATTAATTTATTTAATTAAAATGAAGCCTGCAACAAACCAGCATCCCGAAGTGCATCTCCTGCTCCTCACAAACCTTGGGATCTTCCATTGGGAAAGTTGCCACTGACCCTCAATCCAACAAGTGAAACAAAATCAAGAAAGTAATCCAAAGGCTGCAGGAAAAATGTAGAGCTGGGAGTTTTGGAGGGATATTTCTCTGTGTCCCTGTCTTTCTTGTGAGCCAAAGAGAAGATTCCTTCTCTCTGCAGTTAACTTTTGCCACAGCCTGTGTATCCTTTAACAAATGCCATTTATCCCAGCAGAAGCATTAATATTTCTCAGACAAAAGTAGTCTCAGAAATGTACATAGCTTGACAGAGCCGAAAGGAATTTCCCTTCCACCCACCCCCACAGCGCTGCTGCTGTCCCTGGAATCCATTTTTTTAATCCAGTACCATATGAGTCCCTGAACAGCCACCTATCCCAGGCAAGGCAGGGCTGAGAGCTGGCACGGAGCAACACACCATTCAATTAAATAGGCTCTTGAAATATTTATTTTCTTTGCACTCACGCAATGTTAACAACAAAACAGTATCCCAGGGGGCCCACAGGATTTCAGAAATCATTCCTTTTCCAGTGGTGCTTCTACAGAATACAAAACTGATTTGCTTTCCATGGAGGGTTCTGCTTGGTTGGGCTTTTTTACGAGCTCGCAAATCAAAGGGATAACGCGAGGAATCACTCCAAGTCAGACTCTCCAAGTTACTTCACCACGGAGGAATGTGACTTCACCACGATCATTCATGAGTATGATCCTGGGAAGTGAGACTCTGGATGTACACACTGGATTATTGAATCCCTAACAATCTGAACAAAGGAGTCACCTGCAAAAGAGGATTTTGGCCATTTTGGGGACATGGCAGGGGAAAGAAAGATTTTGCATCTCGACTACTGAAGATCCATTGAATCCATCAGGAACTAAACCAGAGTGGATGCTACATCAAATTAATGCATTAACATGGTGACTCACAGAGGGAAGTGCAGAGAGCCAGCAATTGCTCTTGTAACACCTGAGTGCCAATGGCTAGAGTGCCAGGAGGGCATTCCTTGATGGAATGAGGCTTTCCTGTCTCTAATCCAGGCGCCTCCCAACCTGATGTGTCAGGGATGGGACACGGAGGAGCAAGGCCAGGGCTGCTGTGCCTGGTGAATCACAGCTGAATGTATCTCCACCAGGCCCAAGGCCACATCTGCACCTCTCAAATGCCAAGAATTCCTGATGGGTCTTGTCATGGGATGCACAGGGCAGCTCCCAAATCACCACAGAACTTCGCCTCGGCAGAGCAGGGCTAAAAATCATCGAACAGCAGCAAGCGGTTATGGACACCAAGCAAAAACAAGGGATTTCAGACATCCACCAGCAAAACATTGAGGAAAACTGCTCCAAAACATGTCTGCTCTTACACTCAAAAGTGACTCTTAGGTGAAAGCAAGCCCAGGAACTGTCTGTGGATAACTGAACCCTGAAAAAAAGCTCCCTGTGCACATGGAACTCCAGAAGGCAGGCAGCAAAATTATCTAGGAAGCTACAGTGGAAACAAGGTCCTTCCTCCAGTACTGGGGAGAACAGCTGCCTACACCTCTGCATCAACATCAGCAGGACTGACTCCAAGCTCTCCCACGGTTTTTCCTACAGCCCATTCCATGTTTTTCCATCCCAAAGGCGCTGAACTCTGCTCAGCTGTGTGCGGCAGCTACAAGGGAAGAACACACACATTCCAGGTGGCGGAAAACAGCCAAACTGCCTGTTGACCACATTGTCCCTGCTGCTCTTGGGTCTTCTCCGTAAACACAGGTTCAGAGTCCTCTGGCCTGGGATGTGTCTGTAGTTGGAGTTATCCAGGCTCTTCTTCCCAGAGAGGACTTGAAACGAGCACTAGAAAAACTGCAAGACTCTGAAATGGAGCTCACAATGCCCCCCTCGCCTTTCTGATTTACTATCCCATCCAACTTTGCCCAGGAAAGTGGCCTCCAGGCTTTTCCCACAGCTTAACCCCTAAGGCTGGCACTGGTGAGATGAAACCTGAGCTCCCAATGAAGCTGATTCCTCATCTGCTTTAGGGGAAAAAAAAGTGTATATATAAAACCCAAACCTAAGGGGCACTTCCAAGATGATTCTATGATTCCACGGAGAAATCCTGAAGCCTTTGGCTGTGCTGCAATGCCCTCGGTGGATCTGGACTGCCAACAGCCCGTCTGCAGTTGGGTCCAAGAAAGCCTGAGAATTGATGGAGATTGGTATGACTGACTACATGGGATTCCAGGAGGTCTTTCCTTGTGGCAGCAGAGAAGAGGATCCCACTTCTGAGAGCCTGAAGAGCTTTTCATGGTCTTCAGTAGAAGCTGCTTCCCAGCAAGGAAGTCCCTAAGAATTTAGATATTCTGGAGAACTAGTTCTAGGGGATGAATCTCACACCAACTTCTCACTGCTGCTGGACTGGGAGATGAGAGGATATGGATACATCACAGTGGCCTCTGGTGCAGTTTATTTACAATGGGAATCAGTGCTGGAGAACACCAGGATATTAACAAGCAGGAAACACACTAGGAGGCAAAAAAGAGAATGAAAGATAGACCCTATGTTAGCATCAAGGTATTCTCTGCAAACTCTGTGACAACCTAAATTTAGCTGTAAAGTCCTTAGGTCTTCTCCCTCTCTCCCTAGTTATACATCAACTTACACTATCAAGCTTATCAATGACACCCTTCTCTCACTGCCTGGATGATCACAGGGGCCTGGCTTCCACAGGCCATTTTGATAAGAAAACACGTGAGATAAGTTTGGAAAGCCTGCAAAGTGAAGAACACAGCTTTACCTGCCTCATCTCACCAGTATTTCTTGGCCAAGGGAGTGTGATGCAAGTTGTTTCCACAACACAGGGCCTTGGTTACTTAATGAAATATTATTAAAGCTAAATGCCATAAAGTCTGTAATTTTGCTTTCTGGCAGGCTATAAAGAAAGAAATCTGCTCTGGTCCTCCTTTCCAAGGAAGGAGGTTTCTTCAGCATATGTAAATACATGAGAAATTTAAAAGGAACACTAACACCAAATGTATTACTGGCTGTGATTCAGAGCTGTTTGTTTATCTGTGGTTTTTAGCACCAGGCTAAAATTCCAGCCTCCCACCTCAAGAGCCAAACAGGCAGTGAGAGCAGGAGCTCTGCTCAGGGACACAACTCCATGGAGCCTTACCACTGGAATCCACCAATGGGCTCTGTAAACCTGTGACGGATCAGGAACGTTGCAACAGCTTCAGCAACCTGAGAGAAGGGAAAAAATAGCTCAGGATTTAAAGGGACACAAAGAGAACACAAAACCCAGTCTGTTTTCAAAGCCTGCAGTATTTCTGACAACAGTTCACCTCCTCAGGATTCTCTTGCTGAACTGTTTGCTCCTTTGAAACAAGAGCTCTGTGTAACACACTTCCAGCTTTACTCCTACACTGAGCCTGCCATCAAGAAGTGACCAAACTTTTTCTCCGCCCATTTCAGTAATTCTTAAAACAATGTCTAAGTTTAGCAGGGAGAAAAGGTAAATTCAGGATGCAAGACAGTAACCTGGAATGGTTTGTTTTGGGAGGAACAGTAAAGCTCATCCAGTTCCAACCCCTGCTGTGGGCAGGGACACCTTCCACTAGACCAGGCTGCTCCAAGCCCTGTCCAACCTGGTCAATAATGCTTAGAATATATTAAAAAAGAGTAACAACTTAAGTACTCAGTATGCTTAGATAAAAATACCTATTTCAGACTGGTAAAGTGAAGCACAAAAAGGCTGAGTTTTAACACAGCTATCAGTGCAGACTGAGCTTTAAAACCAGATGTGCTTCCAACCGCAGGCTCCACCGGGTTCACCACATTCCTGCTTCCATCTGGACACAAACTCCAGCAGTGCCCAGAAGCAGCACTGCTCTGTCAAAGCTGCTACAGGAACATTTGGTTTCTATTTGGAAAATGTGAGCCACCCAACTCAACAAAACGCAGACCAACCCCTAAAGCTGCAGCTTAGTGCAAGGGATAGTGGGGAACTGCATGAGGAAAGGAAGGGAGGAGAAATCCACACTCCACATGGGCAGAATTAGGTACATCACCATGAGCCTGAGAGTTAAATCCACAGCCCAGCCTTGTGGCATGTAACGTCTTAGCCAGGGCTTTTCAGACAGCTAAAAAGTCCCAGCTGCTTGTGAAAGCCAGTTGTTGTGCCAAAAAACGTCCCTGAAGTATGATCTCTGCTCCATGGTAAGGAACAGATCCCTTTTGGAATTTCAGATCATGGCTTATGTAGCTTCAACCCTACAGGGGGCCTCACCTTGTCCGGAGCGTCTTCATGGACTGCGTGGCCACACTGTGGGAGAACCTGCATCTGGAACTTCCCTGTGGATTGAGAGAGTCAGCACACGGATCCCACACTCTGGACCAACTAACCTCACTAAATGTAGATGGAAAAGAGGCCCCAGGGATGGCAGGAAGTCTCGGCAGACTCCTCACTATGCACAGCTGATGGTCTCTAAAGATAACATGGACCAGCTGCTTAATTCACCTTCTCCAGCTGTAACTGGAACAGGTTCCCAGGAGTTAAAATGAAGCTGAACTTCTCAGAGCTTCTCAATGCAGGCAAGTGTCAGAGTTGGAACTCTTACTGGATTTACCTTAAGGTAACATTTATCTTCCTATCCAATACTATTTTCTAATACTGGTTGCTTGGGATGGGGGGGAAAAAACCCAACCCAAACCCCCAACCCAACGCAAAATCTTGGTCTGCTGTCTGTCAGAAACACTGGGAGATGGGACAATTTTGAATGGTCCCAAGTGTTCTAGCCAGGAACATCAGGAATGTAGCTAGAAAGGGAAAAATTGGATTAGAAAAAAGCCCTCATGCACAATCATTCTGATCCAAGAGAAGTGTGGCAGCTCCACTCCTGGGAGCACTGAACACTAGATTGAACAAAACCTATTGCAGCAGCCCTTCAAACTGAACCCTTCCCACCTTCCCCACCTTTCCTTGACCACAGTAGGAGAACACTTTGGGACAGACAAATTCTTTCATGCCCATTTGTTTGGATATTGACTGTACCCATAGCAGTAAGCTGTCAGGCAAAAAGAGCATTACAGTAAGGCTGGAGTAAAAATGTTACATACTCACCTTGCATCTGTCCAATGGTCAGATCTTTATCCAGCCTGTCAACACCTACAATCATATGAACAAATGTGTTGGAGAACAGCCAGAGAGAACACAACTCTCTGAGCCAGGCTTTACTCCATATTTTAAAAGAGACATGAGCTTGAAAAACAGAAAATAAACATCTCTAACACCCACGACAAGGATAATTCACTGCTGCACCTCAAGAGAGTAAAGTGACAAGAAAGAAACACAGCCAGAAAATGCAAGAGCATAGCCCTTCCTACTACTTAAAAAGGATATTTACATGCTGTATTTCCTATTAAGGTACAGAAAGGGTTTAAAGTTGTATTTGACTTTCACTGGGGAAATGCTATTTTAAGAGATACAGTATTTCCAGGTATTCCCAGGAAACACTGTAGCCCAGTGCTGACCCTGTTCTATAAAACACAAGTGTGACATCACTGAAGTGCACACCAGGACTGGGAGAGACACGTACCAGCTAAAAGCAAAAGCTTTGGAGTCGGACAGCTGAGGAAGAGGTTGGATAAACCCCTGAACCAGCCATCCCAGTACTTTTCTGTTTTGGCCAGTTCGATTCTCCACGTGTATAAATGCTCCTTCTTGGTCTGCAGGGAGGAGAGAGAGCTCTGCATGAGTGATCAGTAAAACAGCAGAAAGAAAACCAACTCAGGGAGCCACTTGGAAATGCATAAATATATAGATATAAAAAATGAAAAAATACTGGCTCCCTCTGGCGGATTACACACTTCCAGGGATGACCCTCCTTGCTTCTAAATCTCTCTCCAAATCAAAGTACATGACTAGGGAACAAGAAAGTCAGCAAGAGCTACACCAAAAGGAGAGGACTGCAGGATTCAAGGCAATCAATTTGCTATTTTTTACTGACACAAATAGCTCACAAATTGTCTGAACATTTGGGCTTGGCTCTCATCCAGTTTTCTCTCCATGGAGTGGCTCCCTTTCATATCAGAATGATTTGGATAACCACAGGTGACAGCTCTTGCAGGGGAAGCTGAAAACACAGCAGCAAACTCCCTACCTCTGTGTCATCCTCTTTCTTCCTCTTGTTGACAGAGCCTCCCCCTTCCTCATCATCATCCTCCTCCTCCTCTTCCTCAATGATTCCCTCTACTATGGCTTTAGGGCATTCAGGACTGGCAGCCCCTTCACATCTGTGAAAATAAAATCAGAAACTGATTCCCTGACAAAAGAAGAAACTCCAAACCAAAACACCACCCAGGATTAAACCATAGGTGTTCAGCAATTTTGCTTGAAGAAATTTTAATTTTCAAGTGCACTTATATAGCAACGGTATTGTAAAACAGAAAAAAATATTTTAAAATAATAAATAAACCAAAGGCCACCTACTGTTTGACTTGACCGACCATAGAAACTCTGGCAGATTCGAGATTTCTTATCTGTCCACTTTTTACACTAGGAAAAAAATAATCAGAAGACAGAAATATTTACTGAAGAGATTCAAGAATCAGGAGGCCCAGAAACAGGAGTTAAACTCCTCTACAGCTCAGGATTTCCCCAAACTATTCCCAAAGCTCCTGCTCTCCGACTGAATCGAGTGGCTCCTGCTAAACTTCTGTGAACCCCCTGTTGTCATTGTAACAGTGAGGAAGAGGGAGAAGTGTTGGTGGGGAAACAGGGGCCAGGGGGCTGGGAGAGGGCCTGTAAACAGCCAAACTATATAAAGTTTGTTTCCTTCTGGAGTCAAGCTACAAAGACAAGTGATTCCAAAGATTGAGCCCAAGCTTTACCTCCACTCAATGGCATTCTCAAGTGACTTGAATGTTTTGGGGCGACTCCTTAAGAAGTTCTGCATGCTGTTCAAGGCATCCATGGCTGTACCTAAAAGCAAATGACATCATCTTCATCAACTTCATGGCATCTGATGAAATTATCGTCACATCCCTCTGTACAAAACTGGCTGCAACACCCTCAGAGGGAGCTGGAGCTCCCCAGTGATTTAATTCTGCTAAGGAAAGTACAGATTAGTATTTTTAAGCCAACAGTCATATTGGAAGGTTACTAATTGAATAGGTAGGATGTTCAGACAGTAAGAGAAAGCAGCGACCATTTATGTTCCCCACCAAGAAAGTGTTTCAAAGAAATTAGTGCCATGGTCTAGTTGACAAGGTGGTATTAAGTCATAGGTTTGACTCAATGATCTCAAAGGCCTTTTCCAACCTAGCTGATGGTCTGATTCTGTGAAATTAGCAGGAAAAAAGCAAACAGAGAGTACATCTGGGAAAAGGAAAAGAAAAGGTCCCAATGGTTAGATTTTTGTGTGCATAGGATCTGTTAGGAGGATGGAATTGGCTTAAAAACAGGGCAAAACTTTCTGTATTCAGGAAGCTGGGGCTGAGAGAAGAGGTGGAAGGCAGAAGCCCAGCCGAGGGGCTGGAAGCCTCGGCGGGCAGGCACACTCACCTTCCACGACGTCGATCATGCAGAGCCCCAGCAGGCTGGGCACCAGGTTGGCCACGGCGGTGTGCACGGCAATGGCGCCCCCCATGCTGTGCCCGATCAGCATGATAGGCGGGGGCAGGTCCCCGTACAGCGCCTCCACCACGTTCCCCACGTCCCTGCAAAGGGACAGCAAACCGGGATGGCACCTCCGCCTCCGCGGGAGGACAGGGGACACGCCCAGTGTGGGTGTGCGGCCCCAAAGCCTCTCTTAACCAGCAGGCAACAGGCAAGTTTGTTCTCCTGTCGCTGCTTCATCTTAGTACTAAACTGGCTGCAGGAAACTCTGCAAGCCAATGCCTTCCTGAACATCCATGTAATTCCACTTTTTACTAACAGAGCCCTCATTTAAAAGATACTAATTTAAAAGATGTTCTAGTGGAATTTAAAAGATGTCTAGTGGAAGGTGTCTCTGCCCATGTGGATGAAATTTATAGTCCCTTCCAGCCCAAATTCTGTGATTCCTTGGAAAATTTTAGGCTGACACTTGCTGGTGGGAATGTTAAATAAAAGGTGTGAAAAAGCTGTCAAATCATCTTGCATGGAAGCACAAACCAAGAAATTCATTGTTCTTAAAAGAAAAAAACTGGAATTAGAGAGAGAAAACTAACTGGGCTCTACTGACCACGGCAAAGATGAACAACACTGAGCACCAGCAAAAGGACTGAGACTCTTTGTGACCACAGGTGCTACAAGGCAAGGGGCAATTACCCCATCCTTCCTAAAAGGCACCTACTGTTAAACTGAAGCTGTCACTTCTTGACAGTTTTCCCAGGATGGGAAAGCTGCTGGCTATGATTCTGAAACTCCAGAACAGCAGCAGAGCTAACAACTGAAATCTGCTGAAGAGCAGTTTACAGACACCCCCCAAATGGCTCTCCTCACTACAACCATTCAGAAGAACCTGAGAACTGACCAGTACTGAAAATTGAAAACAAGTGAAAAAAATGAACAGGTTGACCAGCTTATTTGCTCTGCTAGAGAAAATTGCCTGAGGATTTGATTTAAAAGGACAAACAGGAACACCAGCTATAATTTAAGGCTCCTATTTAAAAGATATTCAGGACTAAGTTTCAAGCTCATTGCTAAGAAGAGGGGAAGGTATCAAAACAAAAGGAACTTGCTTTCCCCCCACAGCAGTGCTGGTCCAGATCTAAAATCTTCTAATTATTTAATCCAGCATCTCCTCAGGACAGTTACACATCAGGATCTGACAAGGCATAAGCAGCAGGAATAAGGTATACAATGGAAGTCAGAATACATTTCACACATGGCCTCCCCTCAACAAACCAAGTGGATTTGTCCACGGGAAGGTTACAAAACCCTTCATCATTCAGTTATAGTCACAGCAAAGAGTCTCTTTGTACTAAATATGGGCAGAACATAATGTGCTTAGCAGTGGGTATTTGCTTTTCTTACAATTTTGTCAGGAGGGGGATGGATTTGCATGCCAAAGCAGGTCATGGCAGTTCGAAAAAGCAATTCCATGCTTGAAAATCCTGTGTCTGTGACCCAGACTTCGGGGGTGTTACCAGGCCAATGTGGGCCTGCTCTGAACACTCACTCCAAGGGCTGAGGAAGAGTCAAACAGGGGACTTCAGGCTAAAATACCCCAATGGATGTCTAAGGAAAGCATTCCACCTCCATTAGGAATTCTTCAGCATGTTGCAGGTTTAAAGTGCTCACTGCTTTAAAAACTCAGGGTACTCAGAGAACAGCTCCAGTTCTTGGAATCTGACTCAGCTGGGTGAGACATCATTTCAAACTGTCCCAGAGTGGAAGGAAAGAAGGGGTAACTACCAGAACCACATGAAATTAAACTATGTTCCATCTCCTTCGAATGAAGGCTGTGTGCCCTCAAGTAGTTTATTGTTAATCCAAGGAAAGAAAATGGAGGTTTGTGAAAAGGGAAATGAGCATAAATTTCCTTACTTTGACATGGTCTCTGCAGACAGATCTTCAGGATTCCTTACTTTTGTTTCTCCTGAAAAAAATCCAACCCAAGTTAAGTTCACTTAAGTTGAAAAACTTCAGGCCCCCTC
Organism: Sterrhoptilus dennistouni; assembly: GCA_013397095.1. NCBI lineage: Eukaryota > Metazoa > Chordata > Aves > Passeriformes > Zosteropidae > Sterrhoptilus > Sterrhoptilus dennistouni. Next base: position 55,905 of record VWZU01003174.1, on the reverse strand, counting down.
AGGACTTACAGCAGTGATGGTACAAAGCTTTTAGGCACAGATATGAAGAGCAAGCCTACTGCAATGAACATGAATAATTAAGAAACACAGAATTAACAGGAACACTTGGTACTATGGGTAGGAAACACTGCCCAGAACTGTTTGTTATGGATCTTAAAATGAAAGAACAGTCCTTATTTCTCATGGCAAAGACCACCTATAGGTTATGGAAATATGAAAGAGGGCTTGGTGGAAGGAAGTAACCCACCACTGTCTCACGCAAAAGTTCAGGGGAGTCTCAGCTTCTGACATAAGCCAGTCTTCCATCCCTGCTTTTCAATCAAAATTGGGATGCCTTAAGGATGTTTGCCTAGTCATCCTGTGAGAAATTCATTGCATCTCCTTTAAAAAAATGGGAGCGTGTAACACATTGATTTGACTCCAGATTTATTTCTTTGACTTACCATGGCCTCGGAGGTCTAAAGCCACAATCCTACACTGGATCCTGTTAATGATTGCAGACTGCAAGGAAAGACAGAGAGAATATTGTTTGCAAAGTGGGAAGCAACAAGCACTCCCTAAAAACCCTTCAGGACCACCAAAATGGCTGAACCTGGATTGGAAGGGGTGTTACAGAGCACAAGCAAAAATATTCTGTCAGACCGTCCATAATGGGCCAAAGCCCCATCCTTGTCACCACTAACCAGGACAGTTATTTCAGTGTGTGTAAGACATGACGTGGGTTTCCTGGGATCACGAATTCAAGCCCTGCAGCACCTCTGAAAACTGGAACAGCAGTGGGATTATGGACACCAAAGGGATTCCCTTGCTTTTCAAGCCCCATACGGTACAAAATTACTCTTGGCTCCATGGCAGACACAAAGGTGAAGCAGCTGCTTTGCAGTACATGTTCAGTTTGCTCTCAAAGAATAGAATTTTACAGGCTGGAATGTATAAAAATTGATTAATCCAAAGAGGTCAGGGGGAACAGCTGAGTTCTTTTTAAGGTAAGGCAGAGCCTTAATAATTGCAACACAATTATGGCTCTATTTGTCCTGGACAGATCAATTTAACTAAGTTATTTCAGGCATCACAGAGAAGTGGCATGTTTTGTTGACAGGAAGACTTCTGTGTTAAGGAGTCATTGATTATTTAAATAACAGCCTGGCAGAAGTGGAGGACTTTGCTCAAGGATTCTTAATAGAACCACCTACACAATTGGGAAAAGCTACCCAGTCCTCAAAGCTACCCAGTCTTCTTTTTCTGATTTTTGAGCTATTCAATTCTTAAATGACTGGAGCAGTTGCTTTCCCCAAACCCACTGAATCCACAGATTAGTATTTTCCAGCCCCTAAAGGCAGCCCAATCCCTCCATCTGACCATGCACCTAAGTGATAACCCCAACCATGCAAAGATAATATTGTTATCTTTTAGAATACTGTTTTGCCGTGTTTCCCGGAGATGAATGGAGAACTGCATTCCACACTCAGAGAGCTCCCTTTCCACACATTTATTTCTATAGAGCAGCAGCTTTACTTACAGTAAACACAGCCCAGGACAGAGCAGAGTGGCCTCCACCGTGTAACAGCAGCAAGACAGGCCCCTCCAGCCCACTTTTGTAAATTCGAAAAGTGTATGAACAGTTAAGGAACATTTCACAGAGTTACTTCAAGACAGTAGAATGAATTTTGGAGTTTGCAATACCCAACAGTATTTTATTTCTACCCTTCATTTCTCTGACCAACAGAAATGTTCAAGCATTACCTGGACAAAAATGTATCTCTATTTAAGCTTCAAGAGTTGTATTCCTGCTGCTCAGGTTCTCTCCTCTCTTGTAATTCACTCATCCCCTGTCCTTTTCTCCCTGGGCACAACAGGGAAGTGAACTAAGAGGAAACTAGAAATCCATTAGTAAAAAAGATGGAGAGCTATTTTTTACACAGGCAAGATAATGAGAGAACAAGGGAATGGTTTTAAACCAAAGAGGGGAGATTTAGATTAAATGTTCCTAAGAAATTGTTCCCTGTGAGGGTGGGGAGGCCCTGGCACAGGTTGCCCAGAGAAGCTGTGGCTCCCCCCTGGATCCCTGGCAGTGTCCAAAGCCAGGCTGGATGGAGCTTGGAGCAGCCTGGGACAGTGGAAGGTGTCCCTGCCCATGGCAGGGGTGGCACTGGAAGGGCTTTAAGGTCCCTTCCCACCCAAACCATGCTCTGGTGACACCATGATTCATGATGGGCACCTCGTCCACATTTGATGAAGGGCCATGCACTCCCCCAGGGGTTTAATATAAAATAGCGCAATAGACCTGTTTGGGTAAGTTGTGTATAGAAGCATCCCAAATTCAAGCAAATCTTAGTTGTTTAGGATTTATTCTGCTCCCTTCAGCAGAAGCTTGAGATCCCATATGAAAGGCTGTGGACAGATGTGAACTGAGGAAGCAGCTGAATTATGATTGGGTTGGTGACCATGCTCTGCCTCAGGGACCTGGTGAGAGCTCCAGCACATCCCCTTTGTGCACAAACACAAAAGCTGATGAAGAGACTTCTCCTATGTGTTGGTCACAGTTTCAGGCACTGAACAGAGATCTCACACCTCCCAGTGTGTTTGGAGAGAAGTAACTTGGAAGTTTGGTTTTCCTAATGGCATTTCTATCTTGGAGAGGAAACATCTGCAGGAAAATCTCTGGCTGGCACTGCCAGATGACACTGATGGCATCACAACCTCTGCCTTGGCCAGAAATTTGGAAGTATTATTCACACCTACATGTTTCTGTCAAGGTTTATCTGTTGTACTGCTGCTATTAATCCTAAGCAGACAGTTCACTGATTGCCACTTAACTAACTGTAGTTAATAAAAATCAATGAACAGCTTTGGTCCTGACATGGTTTGAATTACGAGAACTTGATGAGTGTTTCCCTGCAAAATATGCTATTGAACGGTTGGAAACACTTTTTTAAAATTAGTGATTACTAAATAACCAATATCAGGAATTGGCCTTGCTGTCAGCCTAGAAGGGATAGTTCTAGTTTAGTGACACTGAACCCTGCAAGAGACATAATGGAGGAGAAGAAGGAACACATGAAAAAGCTGAAAGACCCCAATAAACTAAACAAAACGTAGTATCTCCCCAATCACTGAGATGATCACAAATTCAATATGGAAAAAAAAGGATATATCCTTGCCAGTGTCATTTTCTACCACAACGTCCTCCATAGACTCAAAGTACTGGCTCCAAAGCACTGGCGAAAAATCACGCTTTCTTCCAGGGCTGCAAGACAGAAAAATTTCCATAAGAAAGAGTTATTTTTAAAGTCTTCCACTGAAACTGGCATCCAGGCCTCCTCTCACCAAAGAGGACATGCTGGTGTTACACAAGAGTTCAGACTGGAAGCAAATGACGCATCAGTGAAATTCCCATATAACCACAATATTCAGGATTTTATTGTCAGCAAAGAAATCCTCCCCTTTTCCCCCTCCCTAATTGTTGCTCCTATTGAGGAAATGTAGTGAAAACAGAGAAAAGAGTATTTTCTTCATCAAGTAATTCCAAGGAAGACTGAGCAATGGTGATTTAGACTATACAGACCCAAGCCAAGGGAAAATAAACACAACAGTGCTACTGTCCCAGTACAACCTCTGAGTTTGCAATGACCCACAGACAAAAGGTGCCAGGCTGACAAACCAATGTATTTTTTGCTTCCTTCAAAAGGTGCAGCTGTGCCCTCTCCTTGTACCCCCATCACTGACAAAAGGCTCCGCAATCAGAATTTTCCTGATGACTCAGTAGATGCAGAATATGTTTCTCGGGCTGGTATTTACTCAGTAAGGCTAAAAGAGTAGTGCTTAATTTTGGAAGTGGCATAATTAGGCTCAATTCGAGCCTAGGATGAGTAACAGTGCACCATTTTAACCATGTTTTTGCACTTCAACTCTTCTGGGGGAGGCAGGCAGGCAGCACAGAATATTAAAATCAAGCATGGGTGTGAGGGGTAAAAGACCTTCACAGCAGAAAAATCCCTGCTGAAGTTTCTCCTGAATTCCTGGCTTCCTAAAGAAGTACAAAATAACAGACAAAGCAGCTTTTCAATTTTGTAGAAACAAAATTTCTGTTTCCCTTGGTGTTTCTAGGATATGAAACATAAACCAGCCACCCCCTGAATGGACCACATTCCCTCCTGTGGGTTTCCAGACTTCTTGTCAAATCTCAATTAAATAAAATGAGATGTCACGCACCTACATAAATCCAGAAAATATTAATCTCTTTTACTGCCTCAGCTTAATCTCATTCTCTGATCAAGGAAAAAAATACCACATTCAAAGCTCAGTTTTTCCCTGGAAGCCATCCCAGCCCTGATCACATGCTCTCTCCATACCAGTTCTGGTTCTTTCTGGAGATGGAGAGAACTGCCCACAGCTTGGATGATTTCCCTTCTCCGGTTTTTGAATAGGTAGGATGTGCAGTTAGTGAAAATTAATTCCATCACCCTTTCAAAATGCAGCATTTCAACTGCAGTCAGACTTTTTGCGTGGCAAGTTACAGCTGTTTTTGGGTTCCATTGCCCTGAGCAATTCCAGGTGATCAGTAAGCACTATCATCTGCCTGGCTACAGCTCTTCCCACATAATCCATAAATCTGGTGAACAGCAGGAACTCCCTGGTAAACCAGCCCCTGCACTACTGCCACACCAGCAAGCTGAAAAGGAATCCTCTTACCTATAGGGGAGGCAGAGCATGGGGAAGTGGCTGACTGAGTGTGTCATGCTGGATGAAAAGCTTTGGCTAAATGCCAAATAAACCCATTTTTGTGGAAGGAGGGCTGCAGGATGGACAGCCACTGTTACACAGGGGAACACAGCAGCCTCTTGGCTGGTGCCAAGAAATCACCTTTCACCAGACCAAGCTGCTCCAAGCCCCATCCAACCTGGCCTTGGACATTTCCAGGGATGAGCATCTGTGTGTCTCCTTCAAATGCCATTTCTGACAGCAGAGATCCAATGTTAGAATTTTCATGCAAGAGGCAGGCAGATGCTAACACCGAGGCAGATCCATGGAGAGGATCTCATGAGCTGCAAGAGGAATCCATGAAACCAAGGCAGAGCCCTCCCCAAGGAGCTTGCCACACTGATGCATTTAGCAATGCTTCAAATTCAGCTTAACAAGAGTGAACACCTCCAGAGAAAATGTTAGTAGTCACGTCATACGTGAACTATCTGGAAAAAACATATAGCAGACCTCCTATGTTTGCAAGAGAATTGGAGCAGAGACTGAAGAGGAGCTGGAAATTAAAAACTGTCATCACCTGTGATGCGAATACATGTCTATCACGATTTAAAACAAAATACTCGCCTCCAAGTACTGCTGAGGAAACATTAGTGACCCCAGGTTTAACACTGAACCCCCAAAAAGGGCAGAAAAACTGTGCAGTTTTCAAAAAAATCCCAGGTGACCACAGAGGGTTGAGCAAAAACATTTCTGTAAAGAAAAGAATCTTTGATTTTGAGTTTTTCTAGAGCTGCTTTTTTTAGTGAAGCATCAACACACATTCAAAATCAGAAGTGTGCCCAACAAACAGCAGCTGTGGTTTTGCACCTTCCTATGCTGAAGCCATATTTTGCTGACCAATATTTAAGCTGACAGAACTAATTACCGCTTTTTAAAGTATCCAGCAAACCAAAACAGAAGTGGATGACATCGTAACCTTTCTAGAATGATCCCTCAACTCCAAGCCAGCCAGCCAGCATATTAAACTGGAATTATAAAACAAATTCTGGGCACCCTCTGCAGCTGTTTTATCCTATTGTGCAGTTTGTCCTCTTTATCATGTTCTCAATCCCTAGGATGCCCACATGGCTCAGCAAATCTCTCCCCAGATTTTGAAGGGTTTTTTTTCAGGTATTTTCCTAAAANGGTTCATTGATTATATCTCTATCAGAGCAAAATCTTGGGGCAATGCATAAAAAAAAAAAAAAAAAAAAAAAAAAAAAAAAAAAAAAAAAAAAAAAAAAAAAAAAAAAAAAAGTTGCACCAAGCAGAAGGAACCATTTTCAGAAAGTCTTTTTTCTGCTGAGAGCCCCTATTTAAAACTACTAAAGCAAATATAGAACAAGTGCATGAATCAAGAGATTTCATTCTCGTATCATATTTGAACCCAACCAAATCAAACATCATCTACAAGTAAGAACTGCCACGGCTGACAAGTTGCATTTAGAAATTCTAAAAATTGATAAGAACAGTATCTTAAGTTCTGCCTTAGAGATGCTGAATACATAAAATGGTTTGTTTTATTAAAAAGATTCCAAGGGGGAAAAAATGGATTAAAAAGGAAAAAATGAGTTGGAATTGCCATGATTGAATTACACAGATCTGATCCAATCATGTCCTTCTGGATAATTAAAAGATCTTCAGAGATTGTATGTGATTTTTACTCACACATTGGAAAGGAACAGCAAACTGACTTTCATTTTTCAATCCCATCCATGTGCTTAACTCTGAATGAGCCACTAGCAAAAAACAAAAGGCAAAAAACAAGACAGGAAATACAGAAGCTGCTACAGCTGTTGGGATCTGCTGCCGTGGGTCTGAGGCCTCTTGCTCTTTACACTAACTTTAAAAATCCTATACTTTTATCTCCCCACAGAACACAGAATCAGGCCATAAAGCCTGATTTTGTTTCCATTTCAGTCGAGCAATTCCAAGGAATCACTTGCAACACGCAGGCAATTCCCAACACGGCCCTGGCCATGAGTGCTCCTTAAAGAAATGGACACCAAATTCCTCTCAGTGGCTGCATTTCACGTATTGATCCCAAGAGAAGCTCCAGCTTCCTTTGGAAAGAGCCTTTTGGAACCATCATTTCACTGGGCAATTCTTCTGGAGAGCACTTAAATCCAGGGAGGAGAGGACTGTGCTAGCAAAGCAGGAATTGCTGCCACGTACTATGAAATACCATGAAATTCTAAGCACGCATCCCATGCTCCCACAAAACACAGTCCAAACTGTGTGGCAGGAGTCATGCTGGATATCAGGGAAAATTCCTTCCCTAAAAGGGTCTGTCCAGCCCTGGCACAGCTGCCCAGGGCAGAGGTGAGTCCTGTCCCTGGAAGGATTTAAAGCTGTGTGGATGTGGCACTTGGGGACATGGGATAATGGTGGCCTTGGCAGTGGTGGAGGAACGGTTGGACTCCAAGGTCTTGGAGGGCTTTTCCAACCAGAACAATTCCATGATTCAAATTGCTTCAGCCAGTTTGACTTCTCAAATGAGGCTCTCCCACAGAGAGACATAAGGACGTGATTGTACTGAAAATTTGCAAAAAAAGAATAACTTTTAAAGAAAAAGCTAGAAACAAGTTTATTTTCACATATTTAAATGCAACAGGTGCCATTTTTTACCAACTACTGAAACACATATTAACCTCTTAACAGCACATTACCAAAAAATGTAAGACTTTATTTCGGTTAAGAAGTCCTTGGTAAATTCTATTTTTCTGTAGCAATCTCACATGCTTGACCCTCTGCTTCTCAAGATCTGCTTTCAGCCACACCACAGTCACATTAAGATGACCTGCATGGTGGAAATAAAAGGGAATAAAAAGAAAGTGCCCAACACACCAGTCAGAAGATTTAGCCACAGAAAAATCAAGTTGCTGGCACTCTTGGATATTAAGTTTAAACTTAATATTTTGACTTTTTTTTAACAGTTTGACTTGCCATTCAAGAAATTGGAAGCACAGAAATAAATCACATTTATAAATGCAAGATGCTTAATGCAGCAAATAAATGTTTTCCTAAGTTTAGTTATTTTTGTTCCCTGTAAAAGTTTGGGTTTTGAAGGACTATTCAGTGGAGCCCTGCGCGTCTGCCAGCACTGTAAATCACACTGAGTTTTCCTTGTACAACTAATTCCATTCTCTTTTGGTGGCATTCTCTTCTGGGGGAATCTCACACTTTGTTGCACTGAACTGAACTTCAGTGAGGATAAACTCAGCCAAAACTAAACTTTCTATCCCACTTCCTCTTGTTTCCTTTTCATAGAAGCCCCAGGCATCTCTAGATGAGGCCATTCCATGTTGGATTTGCAGCGCCTGCCACAACAGGAACGTCACCTGTAAAGGGATTTACTGGGTGGCAGATTGGAAATCAAAATACAGCTGTGCTGTGCAACCACAACATGATTATGAACTACTCCCCACTGCTTCCAAGGGAAGAATTCCAGGGGAATTCTTGATCCTTAACCGCAACACTGGATTTTGTATCAGTGCTCTCTGAAAGCATTTGAAAAAGAAAAAAATAAGTTTATAAAAGAACAGAAAATAAACTTTCATTCATAATCATTTCCCTAATAGCTTTTAAAATCCCTCCAATGCATGGTAAGAGAGGAAGAATTATAGAAAAAATAATACGTGTTACACCCTTGGACACTGGTCAAACTCCTTCCACGGCTCCCAAAATGTGCTCTCAAACCCTGCTCAAAAGATTAAAGAGTATCCTAGACTTTTCCATCATCTGGAAATGCAGATTTAAGCAGGGAATAAAGTCACAGAGCTCACCTACTACTTCGCATAGGTGCCTGAGGCTGAGAAGTCCCATTTCACAGAAACATGGAATATTCTGGCTTGGAAAGGGACCCACCACAAGGATTATCAAAGTCCAATTCCAGTTTAGGAATTCAGCTCCTGAGAATTTCCCTACACCTCCTTCCCCCAGCCACACTCTGAGATACCACCCAGACATCGTGCTTGATCCTTCCTCCATACACTGATGGAAAAAGGACTGGGAGGAAAGGGCTGGAGACTTAATCCCAACACCTGCCACCTTCCCTCAGCCTGAGGATACTCTGGACATTGACACCTTTGTGGCTGGAGAAGCCTGATCCAGATGTCACTCTCCTGGAGCACTGGGAAGCAGGACCAACCTTCCCTCCAGACTCCCTAAGAATGATCACTCCTCTGTCCAGATCCCCCGATAATGACCATTCCCTCTGTCCAGATCCTCCAGTAATGACCATTCCCTCTGTCCAGATCCCCCGATAATGACCATTCCCTCTGTCCAGATGCCTCAGTAATGACCATTCCCTCTGCCCAGATCCTCCAGTAATGACCATTCCCTCTGNGATTCCCCAGTAATGACCATTCCCTCTGTCCAGATGCCTCAGTAATGACCATTCCCTCTGCCCAGATCCTCCAGTAATGACCATTCCCTCTGCCCAGATCCTCCAGTAAAGACCATTCCCTCTGTCCAGATTCCCCATCATGACCATTCCCTCCGTCCAGATCCCGGAATAACGTGCCTCCCTTTCTTGTAGATCCCGCCAGTAAGGACCACCCGTCCCTCCAGGCCCCCAGCAGGAGCCCCCTCCCTGCGGAGGCTCCGCTCCGTTGTAAGCTCTCCGCCCGGGCTCCCCCCGCCGCGATCTCCGCATCCGCCCCTGC
>VWZU01003174.1:29126-45966 GCA_013397095.1 Sterrhoptilus dennistouni | reverse complement strand
GCGGGGAGAACCAGCGCCCGGTTCGCCGTGCGCTGCGGGCCGCGGCAGCTCGCCGCCTACCTGGCAGGTAAGGGCCCCGCGCCCCGGGAGGGCCGTGCGGGTTGGGCCGGGCCGGGAGGACTTGTCTCGAGGGGTGCCGGAGGAGGGTGGGCATCGGGAGGAATTTCTGCACGGGAAGGGCGGACAGGCTTTGGGAATGGGCATACCCTCCAGCAGTGGTAAGCCATCTCCCTTTGTCCTGTCATAAGCGTTCTTTTTCTGTTAATCCTATAATTACTTATCATAATTTATTACAGTAATAGTGTCTGTATTGACCTTCCTTTACCCGCTGCCTTGTTACCGTAATTTGCTTGTACAACGTAGTGTCACTCCCTGTCATTTTAGCCAAAAAGTGTGAGTTGTGACCATGAGACTGAGCTGAAGATGTTAATGATTTTTGCAGATATGGGTGTTCTTGTCCTGGAGGTTCTGACCAAACTTGACCACCTCCCCCTTGGCAGAGCACAGATCACTAAACTGTCCCAGCTCTCTCCCAGCCATCCCATCAAAGGGTCTTTTGCTGTGATGTCACCAACTTCGGATAAACTCGGAGAGCTGCAGGTAGTCCTGATGCCTTTGCTCATTATTATAAGTTATGTGCTGTGTCACTGATGTAATCAGGTGTAGGATCAAGCTGTCCCTGGCACAGTACATGTACTGCAGGCCTGCTCTCTATCCAAGCCATTTCTGAACTAAGGTAACAAATGAAAAAAACAAATACTAGTGGTGTTGACTTAATTTTGTTTAGAGGGATGTGAGGTAGTTGAGCTTAATGAGGAATGTGTGGTCATCTCTACACTGAGAGTGAGTATTAACAGTGGGTTTAAAAGTGGATATTTGGTTCTTATGTTTCACTGGGCTGGAATAATAGAAGATTTTGATATCTGGCATTAAGGAAGTTGTCTTGCAGCCCTGGCTCTGGAAAATTGATTATGAAAGACAGTTGACTGGGATTTGAAACCGTGGAAGGAGAAACAAGTTGTTGTAATAATGTATCATAGCTGGATAATGTTGATATTACTTTTTGTAGAAAAGAAACAGTTTTCTACTGCACAACAAGTGAAGCTGAATGCAGTATTTACTGCACTTAATTAAGAAAAGAACAAAGTAATATTTTCACATCTTGATGTCTTTCAGGTCTCCCTGGTTCTAGAACCTCTGCCAGAACTGTATGGCACCAGCAGCTCTGTGCCTACCACAGAAGGAAGTTTAAATGTTGCTGCTGCTCAGGGAAGCAGCAAATCCCAGGTTCCTGCTCCATCCCAGCAGCCCAGGCACACACGGGTGACTTTTGAACAGGAGTCTGTTGAAAACAGCAAAGCCACAACTCCTCGGTACCTTCTTTTTTCCTCGTGACAAAATTGTGGTTTGTTTTGGAGTTCACATAGAATTTTTCAGTAGTGGCAGTACACTTGTGAGTTATGGGATGCTTAATCTTTTCAAACATATATTTTATATGAAATCCAGAATGTTGAGGAGTTCCAAGGTGAGAGGGACAGTTTCTTGTCTGATAGAAATTTGCATCGTGTGTTGACTTAGTTTAAGTCACAAAATTCACAAGAGGTGCTTCAAATCATGAATCACAGAGTAATTTAGATTGGAAGGGATCTTAAGGTTCATCTCATTTCAGCCCTGCTGCCAGGACACCTTCCACTGTCCCAGGTTGCACCAAGCCCCATCCAACCTGGCCTTGGACATTTCCAGGGATGAGCCAGTCACAGCTTCTCCGGACTTTTCACAGAGTCTCACCATGCTCCATCAAAGAAATTTCTCCTGATGTCTAATCTAAACCTACCCTCTGGCAGTGGGAATCTGTTCCCCCTTGTCCTGTCACAAAAGATCTTTTGAAAAGCTTTTTAAAAAAAAGTCTTTTACTTGCAGCTTGGGTCAGTCTCTCTGATGGTCTCAGTGGCAGGTGAGGAATCATTAAACTAACATGTCGTGTTTCCTTTTGGAGCATGTCCTGAGGGGAGAATTTGTGGAGTTCTGAATCCCTTTACCCACCCACTTGAATTGTTACTAAAATAACATTTCATTTTTCACTAGAGAGAAGGACCATTTGCTCTACCTGGAGAACTGTGAAAACATGAAGGACACCTTTTCTACTTCTCATCACCCTATGATTTTACCAGATGAACATTTGAAAATGAATCCTTCAAATGAGCCCTTGTCATTTCCCACCAGCACCGACCCCGAAGTGCTTCCCAGAAGGAACACACGGGTGCTCTCCATGCACAACCCACCTACAAAAGACCTGCTCTCAGGTTTGTGTTCATCTTTTAGATTTCACTGCAAACAACTCTTGGTGTTATTTCATGTGCCTGTCTGGAGATGAGATTTTCTGAAGGGAAAGAGAGACTTCAGACCCTCTTGCTGCATTGTACCAAAAAGGCCTTTACTTAAAAACTGCTGTTGCGTGGGCTGGATTGAAATATGCATTGGAGTAGGGCACGTTTCCATGTGTTCTGTCTTTTGAGTTTCATATGTACAGAAAAGAACAAAAATTAGACAAACTGCTCTTCCCTAAATTAGTCCTGCTTTTATGTCCTAATAATGCCCTTCTAATATCTGATCCAGTGTGTGCAGACAGGTTCCTTGTACAGCTGAGTGGGAGACTGATGGAGGACTGACTCTCTCTCACTCCCAACTGAGCAGTTTTTGGATGTATAAAACATATTTAATCTCCAGTGCATCAAGATCTCTTTTTAACAGCAGAAAACGGAAGTTTCTTGACTGTAGCTGACACATTTATTGTGTCTACACATTGCTTTTAAATCGCATTTGAATGCTGAAATGCAATCCTTCTGCTTGTTTCCCAGCTCTCTTGGATCAAGGCAGTAAACTCCGTGATGCCATGGTTGTTTCTGCAATGAAGTCCAGCCCAGACATGGAGATTGAACTGAATACAGTGTCTCATTTTATAGAGAGGGACGATTTTAAAGCACCAACAAGGTGAGTTTGGACTGGGGGAAGTGTGATTCAAGCTCCAAATCGTAAATTTTGAAGCTTTATCTGCAAAATTGTAGATACTGAGATTCATAGGATGTGTTTTAGGATTCATTTAGGGTGAAAGCAGCACATCATTCAAATGGGAAGTTAATTTCTACCTGTGAATAAGTACCTAAATTTTGCAAATTCATTTTAATCTTCATGTAGTTAGCCTTGATTTAAGTAATTGATTTTTAATTTCATTTCTTAGTATATTTGTATTAAATTCAATGTTATTTGACAAGGAAATATTAAATGTTGGTAGGGAATAAGAGGAGTGCAAGAAAGTGCAAGTGAAATGGCACTGCATCACAAGGAACAGCTTTTCAGAGAAGTGTAAGTAGTTGATGACCTAAATACATGGATTTTTTTCTTAGGAGAGAAGAAACTTAGATTTCTTGGTTTACCTCTGGAAAAATATTGCCTGGTTTTGTGTGATAACCAGAAAGCAATGTCACTGTCTTTGACAGTCAATGATGCTATTGCAAACTCAGTTTCATTTATTTCTGCACAAACTATTTGTATTTGTGTAAAAGTAGATTTCCCAGAAAGAAACTGCTAGACCAATTAATGGATTAATCTTGAGTGTGCCTTAATGTCTTATTTTTCCTTTTACTGCTGTCTCTGCTTCCATCGCCGTTACCCAGGAGCCCCAAATCCTTGAAGTCCAGTTTTGTGCCCATTCCTGAAGATCCCCATCACTTTGGATCTGAAGTTTCAGGTCAGCAATTTGACCTAAACTCTGAAGAAAGAGCAATCCAGTTACTGTTGGGCAGGTGAGTGTGAAGCACTGGAGGCTTCTGCAAGATTGTTCTTACCTGACCGTTTTGAAAAGTATCTCTTGACTCTTTTGGGAATGTAACCAGTGACTCGTGTGTAAGTGATGGAGGTGTTTTATAGCTCAGCCTTAAGGCATGACAACCTGGATAGCTCCAGGTCACTTGGTATAAAAGTGAAGTCAGAAAGATTAACCACTATCTTTGATAAAATTAAGTTATTTAATAGTTGTAACTGTTGTGGCCTAAAATATTACATAAAGTAAGTACATAAAACAAATACTATGTTTCTTTGAAGAGGAAACACTGTAAATTAAAGTTAATGAGACACAATAGCTAGTTTTAATCATTCTCCAGATATTAAATGGACCTTTTCCTCTCATTTTGCGTAGCAGGAGCATAAATGATGCATTAAAGGTGTCCACATCTGCACCCTGAACACACAGCTTCTGGGTCAGATATGGTTCAGAATTTCAGTTCATGTTTCTTCTTGTGCTTTTATTTTTTTACTGTGGTTTAACAACCGTAGTGTTGCAGATCATAAAATGATTTTAAACTTAGAGCACAGAGGAAACTCTTAAACCAAACTAACTCCAGCTTGTATCTATAGATGCTTGTATTTGTACCTACTCAGATACACCTTGGGGTATTTCTTTAATCAAGGTAAACTATCCTTAAGTATTTCTGGTATCTTAAAGCATTGCAGAAGTTATAAATAGTGAAGAATAAAAATTAGAGGTGGATATTCATAGGTATATTTTACAACAAAAGACATGAAGGTCTGGAGTTGGTTGTCCCAAGAAGTTGTGGAATCTGCAGCTTTCAAAATTCCCAGAATCCAACTGGACAAAATTTTATTTGCATCCATTCCCTTTGAGTCGGGGTTGGACTGAATGACCTCCAGAGAGGTCTAACACAAGCTGTCCTGCACTTGGCACACATTGCTTTCCTGTTGGGGCAGGGATGTTATCCCGAGGGAACCCTTCCAGCCAGGTTGTAGATGTGCTGTGTGAGCACAGCTCTGACTGCAGCCAGATCCAGGATAAAACAGGCAGTGTTGTCCACAACCCTTAGAGACTGACTGCAGAACTTGGAACACTAAGGTGGCTTTCTCTCTGTTGTGTCCACAGTGCTGATTTCTCTCCGGGGCAGTTTTGGGATCGAACAGGCTCCCTGTGGGATTCTCTCTCCCTTGGCAGTGAGGTGTATGACAGTGAACTTGGTGATCCCCATTATGACCAGAGTCTGCTGGAGAAGCTCTTTTACACAGCTCCTGTAAGTGGAGATCCAAAGGAAAATGTGCTTTCCCTAGTGTGCAGAAAAATGGAGGTTTGCATGATCAAAAAAACTTCAGATTTCAGTACTTTAAAGCCAAATAAGCATTAAGTATCATAAAACAGCTTGTGAGTACATGCATACACTGCTTAAAATTAATATTATTAAAGGAATGTTGTTAAGAGTGCAAAGTCGAGCATTGAGTTTGGAAATTGCTGGGATTGAGGCTGTCCAGTAACACTTTCTGTTTTTTAAATGTCTGCAATTTTGATACCATTTTAATTGTTTCAAATTATGCAATGCACAAGTTGTTTTCCATTTATGTATTGTGACCATTATGGAACTGCCTGTGCAATGATAATTAACTTCCTATTTATGTGCATTATTTCTGCTTTAGAAATCTGAATCCAGTTTGAGTGATTTCCTCAGTGATGATGATGTTAAATCCTCAAAAAAAGCATCCAAGACAGAAACTCTCAGAAAAGCGGACCCTGTGAATCCACGGAAGGATTTTCATGACTTTGATCAGAATGTGACAGAAAGTAAACCCAGGTAGTTACATCAATGACTTCTGTTCTGACTTAATCTAAATTCTATTCCCTTTTTTTCATGATGGAAACAATAAGTGTCCCTAAGATCCAGCTATCAAGCTTATCTTGTACAATGTTGTTAGTGTAAAGGTTTTGTGACTGTTTTTTTCCTAATTCATCTCCAAACAATTATTTCTGATATTTTTTCTAACACTGCTGTTTTTACATCAGGTAAAATTCATATCCCCAGAGGAACCAATACAAAATCATTTGCAATTCAAGTCTTGCGAATTACACAAATGAAATTTAAAATTATGGCAAAAGTCCTGTTGCTGTTCCTCTGCAGCAGTGACTTGTCCTTGTGTATAACTGGATCATATCCCTGCTTTTTTACATGGTATTAAATGAAGCTTTCCTTTTTGAAGAGTTAGGATAAGATTTTTTCAGATCAACGGTGTAGAACATGCACTTTTTGGGTTGGTTTTTTTTCAGTTATGGACCCCAGATATTGTAAGATTTTTGTTACAGAAAATTACAGAGGCCACCAAATTTGTTATAGAAATACCTTAAAAAATGTATGCTTTAGTGAACCGTGGGCAGTTTTCAAGTAACATCCCACCAAGCTAGGTCATGTCAAGGATGTTTCTGCAGTCCTGAACCTCAGTTTTGTCTCTCCAGCTGCTCTCCCACTGCTCCTGCAGAAGACCACAGAGAAATGGCACTTCTCACATCCTTGGGTGCAGACAGGTTGGCATTGCTGCAGCAAATACACCTGGCCAGAGTCATCATTGAAAGCTTGAAAATCTCTCCTGAGGGCATCCAGATCTCCCCAAGGAGGAAAGGTTTACTGGGGAAACCTCCACGGCCTATGTCTGTTCATAAGTGGTAAGGGGGATTGTTCGTTTCTGGTTTATTTGCTGTGCCTTCAGGGGAGATTTCCCTGAGGTATCTTCTGTACTTCAGCTTCTCCAAGCTCTCCTGGCTCCTGAAGTCTTGCTATTTCTCTTCTCTTCTCAGGAAGTTGTATCGCAGAGATAGGACTAATTTATCCTCATGTGGGCTCACTTCAGGCTGTGCCTTTCCCAGGGTTTTGGGAAGGGACAGATGCGCTTTGTGCCTGGCAGTACACTGAAAACAAAAAGGGGTTTATTGGAGGAGAATCTGGCATACATATAATCAATGGAAGGAATTCACAGAATAGATATTTCAATTATCCTAAAAAAAAAAAAAAAAGGTGTTACAGTAAACTTTGAATCTGGAACTTGCCTGCTGTGTTCAATTTCATGACTCACATCAGTTTCTGGATGGATTGTGGTCACTCTTCCACTTTTTTATTCACAGTACCTTCTTTGTGGAGTACCACTTTCCTGTGAGAGCCTCCAAGGATGATAAAGGACAGGTCTCCATAACAACAGAAACAATTCGAGTAGCCTCAAGTAAAATCACAGATGATGGTAAGAGCACCATCTTCCCCGTGTAGATTTAGTTTTGTTCCATCCCTTAGAAATTATTTCATAGTGTTTTCCACATGTTTCCTTTGCTGCCTGAAAATCACAGTATTATTAGTGGCACCTCTGCCCACAGAGTTGCCGTGCTGCAGGTGAGGGAATGATCCTCTCAGGAAGAAGGAAACCAAGTGATCTTTTAATTAATTTTTTTCTTCTGAGAAGTATTCATGCTGGAAATTTCCATATGTGTAACCTGCAGTTTTGTCACCACAAGAATACTTCCTTATCCCTTGTGAACATTGTTACTGTATTTCTTATACTCTTTTCCAGACTGGATGCCAGTTGATTCTATCTCTGCTTGCAGATATTCCTGTTCTCCTGAAGCTGTGATTTTTCTTGCAGCTCAGCTTTGACTCTCTCAAGAACCATCTTGAACTCTGTTAGTTAAAATGAGGCAGGGCTTTCCCACTGAAGAAGGACAGGTCTTACTGCATGCTAGAATGGCAGAGACTTGGTGTCACCTAACGTCTTTAAATACTGTTATAATGTTCATGCATTTAATAGTTTATTCATTATTTTTATTAATTATTTATGAATTCGTCATCTTAAGTTTGTCCTGCTGGCCTATTGCTATTTGCTGGCCTTCAAAAATGAAAACCAGTTTACTTGGGCCTTGGTGTTAATAAATAATGCAGAATTAAATGATGGTTTAATGGAGCACTCTCTAGGGGCAAGTTTATTTATATCAGGTAATTCTGGATATTTGTTGCTCCTCTCTTCCTTCCAGTGGTGAAATTCCAACAGCAGTCTGTGTTCCCTGTGTGCTTTGGAAGAACAATGATCGAGCACTGGTGGGGCTCTGACCTGGCTTTTAAAATCTACATGAGGAAAAGCACACAGAAAAAGGTACTTACTAGAAGTTGTTTCTTTTTTGTGTGTTGAGAAGCAAAGAAATTCTTTGCATTTCTGTTTTCCAGCAGACAGTCAGTGCAGACAATCAGGTATTAGGAGGGGAAATGGCATTATATGTAAATAGTTGAACTCATTGCTGTTCAGTCTTCACAGAATATTCTGAGGGACCCACAGGATCATCCAGTCCAGCTCCTGGCCCTGCACAGACATCCCAACAGTCCCACCCAGTGCATCCCTGAGAGCAGTGTCCAAATGCTCCTGGAGCTCTGACAGACTCAGGCCCTTCCCCATTCCCTGTTCCAGGCTTGTCACTCCTGTCACTCCATTAAAGGATTTTCTGAGTTTGAGACTGGCAAGCAAAAAACCAAAAAATTGTCCTTTCCTCATCTTTAAGACTGATCTCTTGCTGTGTAAGCACACTGGATCAATTATAAACATTATCCAGCAATGATACATTATAAACATTATTCTTCAATGAGAACACAGCTCCTTTATCAGTGTAGAATGAGTTCATGTGGATGCAGGTTATATCTTTACCCTGCCCAGTGTAAGGGGAGTAATGTGAGCTGTGAAAAACAGCTGCAACTTGTGCATTTTGGGGGGAAAAAGGTATATTTCTATCTGATAAGATTAGTTGCATAGCCTGTAATGAAGATGGTGAGAGGGGTTCACTCAGCTTGTGTTATTTTAATCAGCACTGAGGATATCTGCTTTTCTTTTAATGGAGGAGTAAATTGCATCTTTCAGTATGGAAATTTTGCTCATTTACTGGTATTTAGGTTATTCAATTTTTGCATTAATCTGGAATTGTTTACAGCAGGTTCTGGGGAAATTTGTCTTACTGTTGTTCTCGTGAGACTTGAAATTGGAAGTAAAGGAGATTTCCTAAATCCCTGTTGGTACAACTGATGGTGGGAGTGGGAGTGGGAGGCTGCTCGTGGCTTCCCAGAAAGCTTTTGTTTCACAGAAGTTTTTTAAATCTGATAGAAATCTTGCAAAATTAATTCTTTTCCTACCCTCAGCCTGTGGCCATTGGCTCAGCAGCACTTCAGCTCCGCAGGGTGATAGAGGCTGAGCAGCTCAGTGTCAGCTGGGAAATACCCGTGGAAAAAGAGGGAGATCACACACAAGTTGGGCCACTAAAGGTATATGTTTTACCATCTTGAGCTTGAATTGTTATTAATTTTGGGTGCATGCTCTTATTTTTAACTCCTTTTTCTCTCTTTGTTTCAATTTACCAGGTCTCAGATACAAAGGTTTGCAAGACCAGTATAGAATAACATGAACCTTTTTTATTCCTTAGGGTTTTGGAGAAATATTTTGAAACTCCTGCATGTCTGGGAATGTTGTCAGTAAGCTGGGACTTGAATACAGGCAAATTTTGAGTGGCACATATTCAGGGCTTGGAGCTTGGCTTCTTCAGGTGTGACATGAGCTGGGGTTTCTCCTGCCATGGAGGCCTGGTGTTCCTTGTCACTCCAGGAATTATCTTCTTCAGCCAAAGTTTCTACCAGTTTGCTCAGCTTCTGACTGAAAAGCATTAGCATTTTGAGAGATTTGATAGTTCTGAGGATGAGCAGCTCTCTGTATTAGCAGGTGAGGGGTTAAGAATGGGGTGAGCTTTAAGGTCCATTCCAACCCAGATCATTCAGTGATTCATCTGTAATTTTGTGGGTTTGCACACAACTGTTTGCACAATTGGACTTTAATTCCTAAAGCCACATGTAGTTTATTTTACAGCAACAGCTGTAGCTTGTAACCAGCATAATGCCTTAGGGTGAGCAAAAGGTGTGATATGTTTTCCTGGGTTTCTGTTGCACCCCTTGTTTCGGGATGGGGCACATCTGGCCAGCTCTGCCTTGCCTTGCAGGTGTCCCTGCAGCTTGCAGCCAGCAACAGAGACCTGGCCTGCACCCCTGCCAGGTCAGCCACAGCTGGGCACCCAGCCCCAGCTCACGCCGTGAGAGGTGCCCAGCTGAAACTGCAGGGGTCCAGCCGGACAGGTGTGGATGCAGAATTCCCTCTGTGCTCCAGGAGGAGCCCTGCAGACTCCCAGGAGCCAGGAGTGGGCAGCAGGGACGTCGTGCAGCGGCCGTGCCCTGTACCGGCCTCTGCAGTGAAAGAGGTGGTGGCACACGTAGCCCCAGCTGAGGAAGAGGGGCTGTTGCTGCACGTGCTCCTGATGGTGCCTGAGGGAAAGGATTTCATTGCTGAAGGCTGTGGGCTCCCCAGTTCGTGCAATGTGTATTTAAACTGCAAACTGCTCAGCACTGAGGAGGCAACGAGATCCGCTGTCGTCTGGGGCACAACACAGCCTGCCTTTCATTTTTCTCAGGCAAGTCATGTGTTCTCCATTTTACACTGATGGAAGTGTGGTATTCCCCACTGACAAACACATTTCATAGTTAAGTTACTTTTATATACCTAGAAACATCTCTGCTTGGCTCCGTTGAATGCCCATTTGATTTTTAACTTCTATCTCTAAAAAGCAGAATTCTGTAGACTGGAATAAAGTAAACTTACCAGAATGCTCTGTATTTTGCCAATACTGTCCAGTGTATTCTGTGTACTAATTCTGCTTTAAACCTTTCAGGTGATGCCTTTTTCATTGACTTCCAAACACTTGGAGCGGCTGAAGAACAATGTAATGATTATTGAAGCATGGAACAAGCTGGGAAGCCCTGGCTCTGACAAATTGCTGGGATTAGTGAAACTCCCTCTGCATCAGTTTTACATCTCGTTCAAGTAAACTTAATTTTTTCCCTATTTTTTTATTGGGTTGGGAAATATCCTACCTGAAGCTTTGAAAAAGAAGTTGGTGATGGTGTGTGGGGGTTGTGTGGGGGGGTTCTTGGTTATACTTCATAGCAAAAGGCATTCTTGCCCTGCTAAGTTTCCTACAGCCCTTCCCTATAGTGAGCAGGGTGTAAGTTACACTGTCCATTTCCAGAAGTACAGATGGGGTGTGAGAAATAAAGTCACTG
Organism: Sterrhoptilus dennistouni; assembly: GCA_013397095.1. Classification (NCBI taxonomy): domain Eukaryota; kingdom Metazoa; phylum Chordata; class Aves; order Passeriformes; family Zosteropidae; genus Sterrhoptilus; species Sterrhoptilus dennistouni. Next base: position 35,014 of record VWZU01003174.1, on the reverse strand, counting down.
CGCTGCATCACAGTTGGTGCCTGCGTAACTTGTGGTCCTCGGACTAAATAAAACTAGAAGAAATCAAAGTGACTACACAGGAGAATGAAGTGTGGCTTTCCATCAGTGGTTTTCCAAGATTGTGACTGATTGGGTTTGCCCCTAATGATGCTCTGCAGAGATCCCATAGAGATGCTGTCAGTTTGCACAGCCTGGGTGTCCAAAAGTCTTCAAAACGTTCGTATTTTAATGGTGTACTTATCTGATGGGATTCTCCATAGTTTTTTGTTCTTTTTGGGTTTAATCTACTGCCTTCTTGTTCAGAGTAATATACCTGCTTAAAACAGTTTAAATAGCTGAAAATACTGGACAGAAGAAATTCTTCTTAATGCAAAGGATTTATTCCTTTTATTTTGGTCAGACCTAGTGACTTGTGGAAATCAGGTGGTGCTGGAGCTGACTGGCCACTACTTTGTTAGTTATTACTGTGTCATTTGTATAATTTTTTTAGTAAGCCACTGTAGTTTATTTGTGTATATCTTAGAATGCCAGAATGGTTTGGCTTGGGAGGGACCTTAAAGCCCACCCCCTGCCATGGACAGGGACATCTTCCACTCAATAAAGTTCTTCCGAGCCCCATCCAACCTGGCCTTGAGTCATTTCAGTGTATGACTGGAGATTTTTATGTCTTTCTGGGAGGCTGTCCCTGTTCCTTCTTTTCTTCCATCCCTAAAGGCACATAACTACCTCATAAAAGTATAATATGGCTACAGAGTGTTAATGGGAGTCTTGTTCCCACTCATCCCTCCATTCACAGGTCTCTAGGCTGGCTCATAGCTAAGGCACTGTTAGGTTTTGGGAAATGGTCTTTTGTCATGACTGAAAATAACTTCTTGCACCCAGCAGCTCATGGATCTCTGCTGAGTGAAGGCTGGATGTAAGTGAGACAAATTTCAGAGGAATGGAGATAGTTTGGTTTTAATCAGCAGTGAAAATCCCATCTAAAATGAGTTCTGTGTGTTCCTGCTCCTACTCAGATGGCTCATGTTCATGCTGGGGCTTTGTTTGTTTTGGGTTTGTAGGGATCCCAAGGTTTCCCACCTGCTGCTGCAGGCTCAGTACCCAGTGGTGGCCGTGGATGGCCACATGCCCGTGGTCGATGTTTTCACCGGCAGCAGGAGCGGCAGCCTCAGGGTCATCCTGGCAATGGGATCAGCTGATCAAATTGTGGCACTGCAGAGGCTCAAAACTGAAGAAGGAATGGTGCCTCCAGTCACACAACGTCCTCCCCACTCTCTGGACTATCCACTCACAAAACCCACAGTGGTATTTATTTATAATTTATTTATTTTTTATCATTGTTCAGTAAATCCCCATTCTTGCTGTTAAGGACACGTGAAAAGGGTTTTACCAGTGGGTTCATTAACAGATGACTGATCTCCAGCCTCTTCTTGAGGTTGCAGCCAATTTTGTTATATTCTACAAATTGTACACAGAATTATATTGTTTATACTCTTTTTTTATCAGGTTGCTCTCACCAGTCTAGACATTATTGCCCCTTTTATTGCCTTGCATATACACTGCATCTGTCTTCACAAGTCCAGTAAAAGCAAAAACAACCACCAAAAATATCGAAAATCTTAATTCTCACAGCCTTATTGTGGAGGTTTTGCCGCTACCTTGGAGTTGGATAGGTAGCAACTTATGCTTTTTATGTGCTTTGCAGGAAAAAAAAATTCTTTCAGGCTTTCAATGTTTCTGTGAACTTTAGGAGGAAAATGGCAGATAATTTTTCTGCCCCCCATCTCAGGCTTCTTAGATCCTTATCACAAGTAATTGTTCAGGTTGGAAGAGACCTGTATGCTCACTGAATCCAACCACTAACCCAGCCCTGCCAAAGCCACCATTAGACCATGTCCCCAGATATTACATCCATATGGTTTTTAAATATGTCCAGGGCTGACTCAGCCATTCCCTGGGCAGCTTGTTAAAATGTTCCCAGTTTCCTCAAGTCATCCTTCCCGTTTTTTTATTAGCAGTTGGACCCAAAGGGAGAAGACCTGATGGAGCATGTGTTTGAGATCCATGTGGAGAGTGTGAAGGGACTCACTCCCTTACAGTCCACAGTCTGGGGAGAGGCTGACTGCTACATCCAGTACTATTTCCCAGTTCAGGAGGCTGGCTGTGCTGCACTGCAAGGACCTGGATTGCATGAGGATGGTAAGTTTGTTTTATAATTTTCCCTTATTTAGAGCATTGCTTTAATTAAATACTATGTAGTCATGTTCTCTCTGCCTAAGTAAGAGGGGGCATGTTTTTCTGAGCTTTAATGCAGCCAATGCTTGTTGTCTTGGAAAAACTGGACCTGGATTAAGAGTCTTGTTTGTCTGAGGCTGGTGGCAAGTTCCCAGTGAAAATAGAGTCCTAATTCCAAATCTCTTCACATGGTACCTTTTGTTAAAGGTGCTAGAGGGCTGTGCCAGCTGATCCCACAAAGATGCAGGAATAGGTCTGCAGGGAATAGTGACATTGTGCACAGTGAAGTTCAGCAAAGGCCTTACATGCACAAGCCTTTCAGGGTGCTCATTTTGGTCTCCACAATTCTTTGACAGGAGAGTGCAGCCAAGTGGGGATCCTGCTCCCAGGCCACGAGGGATAGGACAAGGGGAAATAGCCCCAAGTCATGCTAGGGGAGGTGTAAGTTGGATAATAGGGAAAGTGTCTTCATCAACAGAATTATCAAGCCTTGGCAATGATGGAGTCACCATCCCTGGAATGTTCAAAAAGTGTTTGGATATGGCAGTTGGGTACATGATTTACTGGTGGCTTTGGCAGGGCTGGGTTAACAGTTGGATTTGATGATCTTAGAGGGCTCTTCCAACCCTAACAATTCAGTGATTTTCATGGATACACCAACAGAAGAGTTCCTTGGTTTAGATCACTAGAATTAACATAGAGTGCTTTATGTGGGCAGGACCTTTAAGCACATCCATTCCCACCCACTGCCAGAGGGAGGGACATGATCCTCTCTCCCAGGGTGCTCCAAGCCCCATCCAGCCTGGCCTTAGACACTTTCAGGGATCCAGGGGCAGCCACAGCTTCTCTGGGCACCCTGTGCCCGGCCCTCACCACCTCATGGGGAAGAATTCCTTCCCAATATCCAATCTAAACCCACCATTTTTCAGATTATAAAAGAATATTTAAATCATTGTGATTGTAGGAAAGAACATAGTATTGAGTGCTTTGCATCGCTGACATGTATTCCCACTGAAAAATGACAGTCAGCAAAATGGTTCCATAGTAAATCCTGTGGGATTTTTGTGCTGCCTTTTTAGCAGTAGTTCCCAGGCTGTGGATCACAGATTCATGGGGCTGCATGGATTGCTTGTAAAAGCTTTGTAAAGTGAAGCTTTGGGAAGAAAAGCAAGCCTTGTCCCAGGAGGATTTCACTCCCTGTTCATGCGTCCTGTCTTCTGAAGGATTGCAAGCAGAAAAAGGTTGAAAGCTTCAATTGTAACTGTTTTTAACCAACTCTGCTTGACTTTTAGGCATCACATTAAAGCCATTTAGAACAGCTACCACTTTGTGTGTCCCTGATCCCATCTTTAATGACGAACATCATCATTCCCTGTTGGTTCCTGCTGATGTCCCAGTCCAGAGGCTCCTGGTCAGTGCATTTATGGCACCAGGAGCAGTAGGAGGAGGAATCCAGTTTGAAGTTTGGTGCAGGTACAGAACATCCTATTCTTTATAGATAGCAATACAGGTAGAGAGAGATCTGATCTTGAAAAATCTCCAGGTCTGGGGTGGATATTCTGTAATATTATTTAATTGTAGCTTTAAAAAATGGTAAGTTCATCAATGTTTGATAATGGGTATCTGCACTTAAAACCTGTGAGCCTTTTTCCCCACCAAGAATCCTAATTACTCCTTTTTATAACTTAAAAAGTGTGTGTTGTTAGTTTGCTTTCTTCCATCTTTTAATCAGCATCACAATCTAAAAGTAGTGTTTAAATGCTTGGGACATCTATATTTTACTTAATAGCACCCTGAAAGTATAATTTCATTGTGCTGGTCTTGCTTTTTTCCCCTCATACAAGTCACTGAGTACAAGAGAAATAATGTAAAGTGTTTTGTAAGTTCAAAATGCTTGTTTGGCTACTGAAGTTAATTATTAGTAATGGAGAGCAGAATCCATGAAGACAAATAGCTTTAGAAAAATACAATAACCTGTACATTCAGTAGTGAGCAAGTCGGGCTTTTTAAAATTTGCAAAGTCACATGAGAATTACTACGGGCTGTTTGTAAGATACAGTGCCAAAATTTGTTTTAGGATGAAGCTGAAGCCAAGTAATGGCACTAAGAAAAGTTTTATTGTAATTTTTTACACTCACAAACTGGTACCACTAATCTGTTCTGCAAGAGAAGTATTTTCATTTATTAGTGGGGAGTGAGAGCAGAGAATATTTGGTGCCAAATACTTCTCTTGTTTTTCTTTGGGAAGCCAATTTTTAGTGGAGCTCCTGCTAGTTGACTTGTTAGGAGTAGTGCAAATATATATTTGTAGCATTATCTGCTTAAGCACTTAAGGATTCTTTTCTTCAGTGGAAATACATTTACTGGAGTTTCTCCCTTAGCTGGGGAAGCTAATGAGGCTTTAAAGACACTCAAGATAAAGTTGACTTCTGTGCAGTTGTGAGAGAAATGTTAATGTTAATTTTTTTGTCTTGCCAGGTATTATTACCCAAATGTCAGAGACCAGCTGGTTGCCAAAGGGGCCTTGCCTCTGTCACGGCTCTGTGCCATGGTGACTCTGCAGCATCGTGAGGAAATAGGGATACAAACTTTTAATCTGCCCTTGGTCCCCCGGACTGATTCCTCAGAGGAATTTCATCTGCGGTCTTCGGGTGAGGAAGGCTTGTGGGCTCTCACTTCCTGTGGTAAAACCAGGCTCAGCTGGGGAAACCTCTGAGCAGCACAACAGTATTTGATGATATGTTAGCAAAGGACAAAGGAAATGGCCTCAAGTTGTGCCAGGGAGGTTTAGGTTGGATATTAGGGAAAATTTCTTCCCCCAAAGGGTTGTCCATTCTTGGCACAGGCTGCCCTGGCCATGGTGGAATCCCCATCCCTGGCAAGATTTAACAGCTGTGTGGATGTTGCACTTGGGGACATGGGAGAGTGGTGGCCTTGGGAGTGCTGGAGGAGTGGTTGGACTTCGTGATTTTGTGGGTCTTTTCCAGCCAAACCCGTTCTGATTCTGTGTAAAATTTGGTCAAACTCTGTAAAAATAAAGTCTGTTTGCCTCCAGGGCAAATAAAAATATGGATTTGCGTTGGCAACTGAAACCAACCAGGGGTGGTTTTCCTTCCAGCTTTCACTAACATTATAATGAGTAAAAAAAATCAGTGATTAAACATGGGAAACCCTCAAACTCAAAAAATTTTCAAAAGCCCTCTCTGTTTATTTGACAGCTTTGCTGCTAATTAGCCTCAGCCTATAGTTAATCTTCCCATGTAAGGTGGGAAGGAAGATCCTGAAGAAGGGCTGTTTATGGTACATAGTGTAAGCAGAGATGCCTCTTGTGGCTCTTACGAATAACATGGACATCAGCCCTGGGAAGGACACAGGGAACTCTAAGGTGGGGTAAAACAAGCTGGGACTGGACAGGGAGGTCCGTGTGCTCTGCCGTGGGTGAGCCACGTGCAATAGCAGAACATAGTAGCGTTGTTTGTTCCAACACCTGGAAAATTTGCTCGGGACAGGGCTGTGCCGGGGCGGTGTTTGGGCTGAGGACAGGGCTGTGCCGGGATGTGCTGGGTGCCGGGGCGGTGTTTGGGCTGAGGACAGGGATGTGCCGGGATGTGCCGGGTGCCGGGGCGGTGTTTGGGAGCTCGGCCCCGGCGCTT
>VWZU01003174.1:0-29092 GCA_013397095.1 Sterrhoptilus dennistouni | reverse complement strand
GACGGGGATGTGCGGGGGTGTGGTGCATAGTAGCGTTGTTTGTTCCAACACCTGAGGGCTGTGATGGGATGTGCTGGGTGCCGGGGCGGTGTTTGGGCTGAGGACAGGGCTGTGCCGGGATGTGCTGGGTGCCGGGGCGGTGTTTGGGATGAGGACAGGGATGTGCCGGGATGTGCTGGGTGCCGGGGCGGTGTTTGGGAGCTCGGCCCCGGCGCTTGCTGTGCTGGGCGCTCGCCACAGGAGGGCGCCATTGGGGCGGGCCGGCGGCTCTTGCGGGATGAGGTTTTCCCTCTGTTATTCCTCGTGGATCTGGCTGTAACTCCTGGCTGAAGTGCAGCCTCTTGCACAGCCAAGATCAGTGGATTAGTGGAATTATCTTTTTTAGAAAAATACTCATTAACAGAGTAATCATTAACAGAGTAATCTTTGTATTAATAGGTATAGCAAAATATTGATTATGTTGGATAAACTTGCATTAAGGGCTGACCACTTCTTTCCTTCCTTTCTTTCATTTAATCCAGGTTTGCTCGACGTGAGTGTGAGGTACCAACGATCCATGAAAACAGCAGCAGGAATAACTGCTCAAGCTGTTTCACTTTCTGTACAAATACACAGGGCAGCTGGTTTGCAAGCAGCAGCCAGGTAAAGCCTAATTCAAAAAGGACCATTTTTCACTTCAAACAGCTTTATATGGAGGCAGCAGGCTGAGGCATGAGATTAGAACAAATTCTTACTGGCCAATTTTTCATCTGCAGAGACCAAGATTCAAAGTGGATTCTGCTCCAAAGTGAAAATAACATTATAAAGACCATCAGCAGTTATTCTGGTCCCTGAAGCTGCAGTACAAGGTGGTAGCATTTGTTCTGCAGAAGGATGCAGATTGGAAGGGCATGTTTTCCTACATTTCCACATTTTTCTACACCAAAGACTGATATAAAAATCAGCTGATGTAAGATGGTACTTATTTGGGCATTGGATCCTAGTGTTGTTGATGCTATTTGAAAGCTAGCTGCGGTTGTTTTCTTGTATTTCACTGTGAAAACCTCAGTAAAATAACTAGGAAATGAAACATGTTCCTATCCACCTTAAGGCTTCTGCTCCAAGTGTGTGGTATCAGCTGGACGTAGTTCCAGAATGTGTGATTTTCAAGAGTTAGGAAAGGGCTAGAATAGAGGGAATCAGTTCCATGTGAGGATGGCTCTTGTAATTCCAGAGCCATGGTCTGAATCTTTCTCAGTGTTGCTGTGAGCCCCTGATCCATCTTCATTCAAGCAGATCCTGGCATGTGAGGATCACTGTGATATGGTGCTTGGAGAAGTCAGGGGAATTGAATGACCTCAGACCCCTCATCCATCAGGTGTATGACCTGAGTAATACCTGGGTCTGGTTTACTTGTAAATTATTCCATTTGCTGATTTCACCTCCATTTGCTGGTCAGTATTGGTCTGTAAAAATAATTTGGCTTGGCCTTTGGCTTCTTTCTGGAGTAGGTTCTCTGGGAAGTTATTCTACAGTACAGTGTATCCTTAAAGGTGCTGGGTACTTTCTCAACCACAGATAAGAGCGCAGCCACCAGTGATGGACCTCGTGAGTTCCTCTCACCACTTCATATCTGTTCCTAGTATGTTCAGATGGAAAGAAAAGATAAAAGTGATATGCAGCCAGAACCCACGTACATTTTGGCTTAGAACGTTCACTGTTAGTCCCATCTTTTCACCTTTGTTTTAAGCATGTTGGTTCCTAGATTCCTCATAAATTATATGCATTCTCTTCCTTCTTTTCTTTTAATTGCCATGTGAACTGAAGAGCTGTGGCACAGAAGAACCCTTCTGTGCAGTACTATGCAGGGGTGGGAGTGAACGCCTATGTGTGTGTGCTCCTGTCCTTCCTGCCCCAGGCGCAGACGCGCAGCACACGAGCCGTGCCCTGCTCCTTCTGCCCAGAGTTTGGGCATCGCACAGAGTTCCTTTGTAACCTCATCACCCAGAAAAGCACTGGGGAAGCCTCTTCTCTGGGGGAACTCCTGCAGTCTGCCAGTATTGTTTTCTCCGTCTACCATCAGAGCACCAAGTCAGGTAAGGACAAGAGGTGCGATTGCAAGGATTGAATACTAGTGCAGAAGTCCCCTTGATTTTAGTATAGAAAAGAAAACTAACTTATAGAATAATGGAATAGTTTGGTTGGGATTTTCAAAAATGCCCTGCAACGAGTAGGGCCATCTTGCAACGGATCAGGTTGCTCAGAGCCCTGTGCAAGGAGCTCTGCAGTTGCTAATAGATGTGATTATCTAAATTGCCTTTGGCAGAGACTGTTCCTCTTGTGCAAAGAGTTTTTGAGACTCCCAGTGATCAAGATCACCTGTTACCAGCTATTCTCCAGTCAGTCACTTCTAAACTCTACATACCAGTTTGGTGTATTTACAAAAATATTTCTTTTCTAGCCACTGACAAATTGGTTGATAGAGCATCTAGAGATTATCTCCTTGGAACAGTCACGATTCCAACCAGAGACCTGCTGACAAGAAGATCAGGTAACACAGGAGTGCAATGCTGCTGGCATTCTGTGTAAATGCTAATGTAATTCCTTAAAACTATTTTCATTCCTGTTTTGGGGGGTTTTGTTTTGGTTTTGGGGGGACTTTCTGGGTTTTTTTAGACCAAAATTCTTTCAGATATTTCCCACATGTTCAGTAAAGATCTTGTATTAGGAAAGTCACATAAAGGTTGTTGTTTGAAAATCTGTTTTCAGAGTGTAGGATGTTTAGGTGATTGAATATGCTGGGGCTACTATGAAGAAATTTAACTCCATGCCAGCTAAAACCAGCACCTAAAATCCTTAGGATTTTATGCAGTGCTGTTTGTTTTCTAGATAGAAAGTCCAAAAAGGATGTCAAGTCCGTGAGTTGCAGTGTTTAGTGCAGGAACAGTGACTGCTTTTCAGATGTCAAAGCTGGAAACAAGAGTCTTAGATAATTCGAAAGCAGTAGAATTAACTAGTTTTGTTTCTTTTTTTAACTATGTTAAATGGACTCCTTTTGAGTCCATTCCACTTTAGAATATTCTGTGAAAAAATTATTCACATATCTATCCACTAATGATCTCCTCTATCTAGCATTAGTTTGGGATTATTATACCTTGTAATAATTATGTTTTTATTATTGCCTTGGTTATTTCTGCTTTAATTTCAGAAAAGTTCTCATTTTCTCCAGACCAAAATTTTGGGGTTGTTTTTAATGGGAAGAGAATAGGAAATAAATGAGAATACATAATTTTATGATTGGATATCCCAGGGATGTAGTTTTGTTGTAAAAAATGGGTGTTGTTAATGAAGAGAAAATCCTTTGGGATCAGAACTTCTGCTGAGGTTTTTAGAAGGCCAGTAACTTGTTGCTTTTTCAGATTAGAAATTATTTAATAAAGTTACAAATGAGAAATAAGCCCTTGGTGTTCTGTTCCTTCACTGATGACCAGAGAGGTGACCATTCCTCACTGACGTTTTTTGAAACCCGGGATAATGTGATCTTTCCTCCCAAAGGTATTTCAGGCTGGTTCCCAGTGACCCTCTCTGAAGATCTGTTGCCTCCACACTGCACAAACGCCATGCAGGCCATTGTGGGAGGGCTGGAGCTCTCTGTGGCCTTTGCCCACCAGGGTGACAGGGAGTGTGTTCTGGAGGCTGCCAAGCTCTTGGGCTGGAGCAGCGAGGAGACGCAGGAGGACAGCGAGGATGAGAGCGGGGACTGGGAGCAGAGTGCCAGCCCCGTGGCTGTGACCATCTCCACCCCAAGGGTGTGGCTGCCACTCCACTGTGTGCTGCTCACAGGCCAGACACACCTGCACAAAAGCACCTACTGCTACCTCAGGTACAAACTGTACAACCAGGAGGCCACCTGCACTTGGCTCAAGCGGCCAAAACTGAGTGATGATGCAGAGAGTGTTACAGTGAACTTCAGGAAACCCAGCAAGATGACTCTCAGGAGGAGCCAGGGACTGCTGTGGTTCTTCAGAGAGGAGAAATTAGAAATCCAGGTGTGGTGGGCGTATGGCAAGGAAAATGAGATGGAAAGACCACTTGATACAGATCGTCTGATTGGATCTGCCTACGTCAACCTGGCAGCCTTAGCAGAGAGATCCAGGAGAACACTGAGTGTTAGTGGTGAGTTCCTAAAACACAGGGTCACATTTCATTCCTCCTTACTGGCAATTTAATGTGCTTCCTTCTCTAGGCACTTTAAACAAAATGTTCACCTTCACAGCTTTGTTTTATCCTGCACAGAATCCCAGGGTGATTTGGGTCGGAATGGATCTCTGGAAATCACCCAGTCCCACCCCCTGCCTAGGCAGGGTCACCTGGAACAGGTGACACAGGAACGTGTCCACATGTTCAGGATGTCTCCAGAAAGGGAGATTCCAGGCCCTCCCTGGGCAGCTGTTCCAGGGCTCTGCCCTGTCCATGGAAAGAAATTCTTCCTCACACTGAGGTGGAACTTGTGTTTTAGTTTGTGGCTTCTGTCACCTACATGGTATGTCAGCCACCATATTTGTGGACTGATTGGCTCTTCTTTTGGATACACTCAGGAAAGGGAGGAAGAGCAAGAGTTAAAACAAATTTTTATATGTTGTATTCTCCAAATGTGTATATAAAATTATGCAGAGTCACTGTTCCCAGGGCTCTCAGGATGTTGGTGTGCCTTAATCTGAATTACTGGGGGAAAATGAAGGTGGACCAAATATGGGGGATTGGTTGTGGTTTTTAATGTTTCTAAGCTTGTACTTCTGGGTGATAACTCACATAGAAATTACACTGAAAATCAAAATTCATTCTGCTGGGCTCATGTGAGATCTCTACAGTAATGAACTGTACCAGCTGTTTTCCAGACTCCTGCTTTTCCTTTGGCTCAGTTAGCTGGTTGTTTGTACATTCTCCTGCAGGTGTTTATCCACTGTTCAGATGCAATGCTGCAGACCTGGCAGGAGCCGCTGTGCGTGTTCACGTCAGCCTCACTTCCCCTCCTGCTGCTCTGCCCAGACTTCCCTGTGCCGAGGAATGCAGCTACAGTGAAGATGAAGGCACAGGGGAAGCCCCTGGACTGAGCCAGCAGGCCTCTGACAAACAGCAAGTGGATATTGTAAGTTCAGGAATCACCAGTGGTGAACCACAGGAAGAAGATGTGACATTTCTGGAAAACACAGTTGCTGTCAATATCCTTGTGGAAAGAGCAATGCATCTAAGTTTAAAAGGTAACATCATACACACACACACTTTCTTTTCTTTCTTTCTTTTATTTTCTTTCTTTCTTGTCTTTCTTTTTTCTCTCTTTGTTTTCTGTTTCTTTGTTTTCCTCTGAGATCTGTTCCTACTCCAGCAAAGTGAATGGCATGGATGGATTTTGAACTTGGCTTCATGGTATTGCAACCCCAACCACTGTGTAAGTACAGGGAAAGCAGGAGGCTGAACTATTCAGCCTGTCTGCATGAATAAAATCCAAAATATAAATAACATAATGTGACCTGTTAGAGGTGACAGCTGAATTCTGAAATTAAGCATTGTCTGAATAGCTAAACTCTTAAGTTAAGCATTGACTGAATAACCAAACCCCAAGACACCCCTATCTCAAAGACTCCTGCAAATCAGCACATAATAAATTTGTAAATCTGCTCACTGTACTCAGCTTTTGTTCCCCTGATAACATGACTAAGAGTCAAATGCAAGCCATGATTTAAGGGTATGTAATTCTAAAAGATTCTGAGCCCTGCAGATGGATTTTTATAATGATTCTAAATTCTTCTGGAATTCACAGTCTTTGAAAAACTAATGCAATTTTGTTATTGCAAAGTTTTTGATGATATAAAAGAGGTTTCTTTTGATTATTGCAGAAATATTTAAGTATTTCTGTCTTCAACTCTTTATTTTAGGGGATTTTTAGAAGTAACTAATTGAAAGGCAGATGATCCACTGAAACAAATACAAGCTGATTTCAGGAAGAAATTTTATTCCTCATGATTGCCAGACAGGTGGCCCAGCATGTAGAGTAGCTCAAGCACTGGAATAGGGTCCTCAGGACCTGGGTTTTATTCCTAGCTTTACTTCTGACTTCTTAGATGATCTTGGGCAAATGGTTTTTCTGTTTCTCTCTTGAATATTCCCGTTTCTGCTCTGTAAAAGGTTTGTGTAATATTTGCTTCCGTTGTAAATACAACGTGCTGTCAGGTCCACCAGTGAAAAGGAGTATTTTCTAGATTGTGAGTTTCTTTGCTAATTGTGTGGTTTTAAATGCTGGACTGCTATTAGATTTTGTTGTTGTTGTTATTAATTAATTTTAAAAAAATCTGTATTTAATTCTGTATAATTTCAGGAAGTCCCTTGACAGAACGTGAAGTGACAGCCCCCAGTAGCTGTGTATCATTTGCTGTTGCTGGTGCAGATGCTCCAGTAACCACTCCAGTGATAGAAAATACAGATTCACCAGTCTGGGACTTCCAGCAGCAAGCAAGGTGAGAGATCGGGATTCACACAGACACTCCCTGGATCTGACGGGAGATTCAAACAGACACTCCCTGGATCTGACAGCCAGGCCAGATGTGAAAAGGATGTATGGTTTGGGGTTTTTCAGCTCAGACTTGGGTATCTCAGCTAAAATTAAAACAGATTAATTGACTGCTTCAAGGAACCTCAGCAGATCAAGTCATACATGGCAATATTCAGAAACTAACCTGTGTGATCCAATCTTGGATCTACTCCAGTGTTTCCAATATCTGGATCCCTTCAAACAACTTTAAAACTGTTCTACATTTAATGCTTCTTTTTTCCATATATATATATATATGTATATAAAAAATGAACTTCAAACATTACAGCTTTCAACCATAACCCCAGTGCTTTGCTGTCACTGTGGAACTGAGTCATGAAATAAACTGTATTTCTGTTCCTTCACAATTTCTTTGTCCTATCGTTTAAATGTACAGCAGAAGTGAGGAGAGGGAAATACTTCTGGAATAAGCAGAAGCCCAAACTATGTAGAGCTATGTTGTGCTTTGAGGCTTAGTAATTTTGGGGTTTGTTTTGTTCCTGCCCCCATTGGTACAGAAAGAAACTGATTTGTCTGGGTAGATAAAATGGCATTGAAACTTCAGAAGCATTTTACTGCTTTTTCCTGCTTTGCATAAAATACTGTGGTTTTTGTTCTTAACAGATTACCCAAAGAGCTTCTTGTGGATCCACAGCAAACCTTGGTCTTCAAAGTGTGGCACAAAGCAGGTAAAGTTTGTAGTGCAGTATTAAGAGGAGTGTATTTTCTGCATCCCCTTCCGTAGGTTACTTGTATTTCATGCAAGGAAAATAAAGTCTGTTAAGTGAATTAGAGAGTGGAATTGTAATGCCATCTTTTGCCATGTACTAGAAGAATGCTAGAGATAAATACGTATTGATTTCCTGGCCTTTGGCATCCTCCTTTTCCCCATTAATCATCTTACAGGGTTTGGTTCATCCATATTCTCTCTGGTTTTATTTTGACGGTGCTTTAGAGGTTGGATTCTCCTGCTGAAGGAAATTCTTAACTGCTTCCTTCGCATGCTGTTTGTTGTTGCTGCAGGTGGTTGAAGTGTGGGCAGCCAGCTGTAGCCAAATACTTTTATTCCTTTCTTTCTACATATTGAAGTTCAGCTGTCTGATTTTTGCTTCAAAAGTAAACTTCCTGTGTATCCAGAGAACTGTGTACACACAGTGGTTCTCCTTGCAATCCTTCTCCCTGACCTGGGCATTCATTGTTCTGCAGGGACATTTTTAGCTGAATGTAACCCAGGTAATCCAAATAATATCCCCCTGTTGGATGGGATTATTCTGAACCTCAGGTCAACTTCCAAGCCATGTTTCAAGGGCTGTGTTTTAGCATTCCTGAAATTCATTCATATCAATGTATATGTGCTTTGTGTCCTTGTTCCCCAGAGTCGGAGCGAGTGATAGGATTTGCCTCCGTGGACCTTTCCCCTCTCCTTTCTGGCTTCCAGCTGGTGTGTGGGTGGTACAACATCACCGACTTCAGTGGGCAGTGCCGGGGCCAGATCAAAGTGGCCGTGTCCCCTCTCCAAAACATCAGTAGTCTCAAAGAAGAAAGGCAGGCCAGGGCCCGAAGCCAGCCGGAAAGTTCTTCTGTAAGTTCTTCCATTTCCTGCCCTCTCACACTTCATTGGATTGCTGATAATCAGCACTCGGGGTTCCTGAGCTATTTCACCACAAACTCACTGCACTGTCATGGACCAGTCTGTGTAAATGCACTAAAACTGCCCAATTCCTTAGGGATTCTGCTCCAGGTTTCCATGGTAGCCACTGGCCAATGCTAGTTACAGCACTCCAAACAAGTCATGAGCATCCCCGTTGGCTTCCCTCTATTATTGCTTCATGGGTGTTTGGGATTTTTTTAAGAAGAATATTCTGTGTGTTTGGGTGTCTGGGAGCATGGATGGCACAGTTCTATTTGCTGCTTTGGGTGACAGCTGGTGCTCAAAAACATACAGTAGATTCAACTTTTCATTGGTTAGGAAACATCTAATTGAGCAAGAATCTGTTTTTGTGGAATATTTGCCATTTTTTCTTTATTTTCTAAGATTCCCTGATATGCTGGGGTGTGTTATAGACATGTAATGCAGCCCTTATCCTGCTTTCCATTGCTTTACTCTGTGGTAGTGTGGAGGCAGTTAACAAAAGCATCACAAAAGAATGTGATGTGAAATAGTACTTTGGCTCAGTGCTGGGAAATCATCTGTAAATATAAAGCTATTTAGAAAGCCTGAGATTTTGTTAGATCAGCCAGAGAATACCTTAATTTCTCTTACTTTCTTGCTGTGAAAGACTCATGCAGATAGAGTGTTCCTATTTCCTTTTCATCCTAGGTGAAGGCCAGCTTTCCAGCATCTCCTAGTAATTCTACAAACTTGTCCAAGCAGATGTTGAATTCCTTGTCAAAGGAAGTCAGCATTCCTGCTCGAGAGCGGTAAGTCCACAGGCTGACAACCTTTTGGAGTATTTTCAGGTTTCAGAGATACCTCTCTAAAGCCAATTGACTCCACTGGAAAAATGATACACCCTGTCAAACTGTGTCCACTGTGTTTGGGTTTAAAAATTAGTGGACACTCCATTTCACAGTGAGAGGGAGGTGCAGGAGGTAGCAATCCTGGGACAGGTTCCTTTTGACACAACCCAGATGTTCTTTTCCTTGTCATTGATACTTCCTGATTTGTTGCATTTTCACCCTTATAAATTAGGATTCAAATGATGCCATTGTTAAAACTGGCAGGTACTTTCTCCAGGCCCTGATAAGAATAAAGGTTGTGTCTGTATTTGGTTTTATTTTTAGTCAGTGTAAATTAGAGTATTCCTGATGCATCCCCTTGATTTTGCCGTAACATCTGTCCCTGACCAGTGAGTGACAGCTGGTGAAATGCTGTAGTATTGCATAGTACAGGAGTAGGAGTGTCATATATCCTGCAGTAATTCCTACTTTCTGTCCCTTCAAATGAGTGAGAGAGTGTTTTAGCTCATGATTTATTTATTTAGCCTACAGAGATGATCCTTTTCCCATATGTGTCTTTGAAGTTTAAAGGGACTGTGGGCCACCACTGTAGGATCTGAACAAGTGCCTTGGGAGCTGCCAGCAGGCATGGAAAGCTCCCTACCAGCCCCACCATTAACTTGACTTTGGTATAAGTCTGAAACAGTAAATGACATTCCTGTGGACATTTGGAAAAACCAGTTTCATCCATTGGTGGCTCTTTAGCGGATTTCAAGCCATTGGACAGTCTTAGTTGGCAGACTTTGCAGAGTCAGAGGTTCCAGCTTGGTTGTTGGCCTGTTTTCAGCAGGACTAGCCCCCCTGGCACGCACACGCCTCGGCACGAGGAGCACATGCAGAACGTGCGCCGATTCCATGAGTCCCTGCAGCAGGCGGATGGGAACGCGCGCCGCGCAGCCCGCCTGGACTCGGCACTGCTGTCCTCGCGTGCTGCTCTCCTCACTGCTCTCAGGTAAAGCTGGGCTGGGGCCAGCAGGGCAGTGCCAGGCCTTGGGTTAGAGGGAACAGCTTGGAAGTGATGGATCCAGGTCTAAGGAAGTGGAAGTGAGACAGTGCAATAAGCAATGAAGAGATTCCGATGTCACTTACAGCGCGTTGAGGCGAGGCTGGAAAATCAGGGGCTGGATGGGGAGCTCCACAACAGAAATGAAATGCTGTAACAGTGTGGTGATCTGTTGAAGGGGAACAGCAGCAGTAGTGTTTCCAAATCTGGAGAGAATGCTTGGATTTATCCATCCTGGTACTGCTGTCATAGAGGAGGTGCTATGAAGCCAATAGTCCCTTCAGTTGACTTCCACAGGTCCAAGGACAAGCCTGTAAGCATTTTAGGGGTGCACAGGGCAGTATATCCTTTCCCATCAGGATGTTTTTCTTCTTGCTAGAAGCACTGTTCTCTTGACTAGATTCTAGGTTTCAATGAGGTGTCATTTTAGAAGAATAGTATTTATTATCTGTAGGCATATAGGAATGAAAGAGACTTCCTGAGGTGTTTCATCCTTCCCATGCTACCACAATCTTGATTTTTATCAAGGTCAGCCATAAGTCAAATATTAACCTTGGCTTTATGACTTTTATTGAAAGGTAATCTCAAATCCAACTCCTTTGATTAAGTAAGTTTAGAGCTAGCTCTTTTTTAGCTTCCAGCCTAAGTTTCATAGCCAAGTCAGGATTTGTTCTGGAGTGTTATGGTCTTGCTTAGAACAGCCTCAAAACTTGCCTACTGATCTGCTTTTCAATAAAAATGTTTGATCTTTTATTTGCATATTTACATGTTATTGACTAGAGTGATCCAACTTAAACCCTACTGCCACAGGCTAATTTTCCCCTGCTTACCAAATTTCTTACCACTGCTTGCAGAAAAAACTTGAGCGAGCTGGATGAGGTTCAAAGATACTTCACTGAGAAGCTGACCAGGTCTTTTCCTGACTTCAGCACATCCAAACCAAGCCATGAGGAGTGGGAGAGTGACCACTGGGGCTCAGTGAGCAGAGAAATGGATCCCAAAGGCTGCCATCTTTTGGAAAAATCTAGTCAGCTGGTGTCTCAGGTCAGCAGCCTAGTCAATGGTAAGTTGTTGCCGTGAGTAGCAAAATGACAAGGAAATCAAATCCCTGCTGATGCTTTTAAAATAACTTAACAGAGTAGAGAATAAACTGGAGCCCAGAGCTACAGTTGCTGCCAGTTGGAAAGTTATTCCATGCTTTTTCTGCCCATGGCTTCATACAGGAAGCAGCATTTCCAAGAGGTGGAGTTGAAGGGCACATCCCTATTATTTTGCCATTCTTGTATCACCACCTTGATCTTCTCTTTTTTTTCCCCTCTTTATTCTCCAAGGTTCTGCTCTTTTAAATTCCTTTCTCATCCTTAGCAATTGTTTTTACTGTTTTTTTACATGCCTCCTCTACAATCTGTTCCAGACTCTTCCTTTTACTTTTCCAAATGTCCCCCACCTTTCCCTTGGAGCAGGACTTGCCTTAAAATAGTTGGCCACTTGACCTAATGCTGGTGAACTAATTTCTCAGAGGATGCAAGCAATGGCTAGGATCTGCTCACTGGGAAGCAAAAATAAGTGATTGTGGCTTTTTAAAGAATTTGTAAAATTTCCCATTAATTTCATCCTTAATGCTTCTGGTTTTTCCTTAGCATTTCTGTTCTTCTGGCCTTGTCAGTGGGAAACAGAGCTGAAAAACATGCTCACATCCAGCAGTGTTTGCAAAGCTGTGCATGTTTAGCTGACAACCATCCTT
The DNA here is from genome assembly GCA_013397095.1 of Sterrhoptilus dennistouni. Lineage (NCBI taxonomy): Eukaryota > Metazoa > Chordata > Aves > Passeriformes > Zosteropidae > Sterrhoptilus > Sterrhoptilus dennistouni. Next base: position 17,278 of record VWZU01003174.1, on the reverse strand, counting down.
ACATCTAGGGCTTTCTGTCAAAACCCCATATAAATCAGATTTAAGCTGCATTTTTGCTCCATGCATTAACTGATGCTCTTTTCTGATAACCAGACTTCCAGAATATAAGTAAAAGTAGCGAAGAAGCTTCTAATGTACATCAAGACAGCAGCAGGAAGCTGAGTGCTATGGATGTACCCAGCTGGAAGGAGAAAGGAGCCACACCTGGAGTTCCTGAGGGCCAGCTGGAGTCAGGTGCACCTGGTATTTCAAGCGACCCACAGGGAGAGAGGTCTGTGTTTGACAGACACATGTTGCACCAACTTCTAGGCCCCATTGTCCCTGAAGATGAGCATCCAGTGGGTTATATCCAGGAAAATGAGGGTGCTTTTGCCATCCAGCCACACAGTGAAGAGGAATATGAAGAAGATGTTATAGAGCCACGAACTCTTAATGAAATAACAACTGCAACAGACAGGACGAGCCCCTGGTCCAGTGTGATCTCTGAAACAGGGCAGGGGGCTGAGCAGCATCCTCTGGACCCCAGGCATGAAGATCAGCACTCCATAGGCGTAGCTTGTTTCCAAAGAGGAAACAGCATCACCTTGCAAGGGGACAGCCAGAGCGTGCTCAGCACCCTGAGCCCACCCATGAGCCCCCACACAGGTGGGAGCCGTCCCTGGGGAGCAGCAGGAGATTCCCAGACCTTCAGCAGCAGTGCGGGAGCAGCGGAGAAGGAGCCGCTGCTGCCCCCTGGGCAGAGCCTCTGGAGCAGAGCACTGAACACTGAGCCCATAAAGAAAAGAGCAGAGTTCCATGCAAGCTCCAAGGAACTGCTGCCATTCCCAGGAGACATGGGTTTGCCCGATGGAAGAACCACTGAGAGGGAGGAGGAGGAAAATGCTGAGGTTGTAAGTGAAGATCATCAAGGCAAGGAAGGAAGTGGTTCTGATGAGAACTGTGTTCAGAGTGTGTCAGCCCAAGCTGGCTCAGAAAGAAATAGTGAGAGCTTCCCTGATGACAGCAGTGAAGACCAAGTGGAAGGCTCAGAAAACCCCATCAAACCAAAAATCACTTTGTATCCTTTACTCTTCTTAGACACTCCTTGCACTCTTCTGCTTAGGTAGAATCTCCCTGGCCTCAGGACAGAGAAATTTGCTATGTGAAGCTCTTCCCTGGGAAATGAATCCAGAACTGGTGATCTGGGAAGGTGTTGAAGGATCTCATTACACTGTTTCACACATGGTAGTGATGACTTTCTTGAAACTTGTAGCCAGTACATTTTGTGGTTTGTGAGAGTCGCTTCATTTTGGGTAGTTCCGACATACCTTCTTGCATTTTCACTCCACGTTGTTTTTCCCCATGTGTTAGAGCTCTTGTGTTTCTCCTGTATTAAAAGAAATATGCTTTATTTTGCTTTTAAAATACTTCCTAATGTTTCTTGCACGAATTACGAATCTTGGGTTAAGTGTTGGAATTTTTGCAGGATGAAGTCCTCTACAAATTTGTGAGGTATTGTTTTAAAGCAAGTCAGCATCCCATGCTCTGTAAGCCCAGGTGAGAGAATCAAGTGTTCAGAACAATGGAATATTGATTAAAACAAATGAAATTTACTATGTGGGTTCTGCTAACAGGTGAAGCTTTTTCTACATCTGGACCTCTGTGAACTGCCTACTGCCAAAGGTTGTTCCTTAACAGTTCTGCTCAGATCTGATCCTATTGTTCCCAACTTCTTCCTTCCACCCCAGGAGATGGAAGCCTCCATGAGACTGCTCAGCACTTCTTCTCATCCTTCTGTGTCTCCAAAAGTAAGTCTGGGATGTCCTTTTCTTTATTGTCCAACTTAGTCCATTCCTTAAAGCGGGAACAAAACTTCTCCCTTCTTTTGCCTGTCAGCACTCAGATGTGATGGCTTCCAAATTGTGTCAAGGGGAATCTTCTTGACACCTCTTCTCTCCATGAGGATGGTTTTTAATATCCACAGCTGTGTTGTCTGTGATCCTTGTGCCTTTATATCAACCAGTTGTTCAGTATGCTCAGAAAATGCTACTCCATCAGGGTCAGTGGAAGTGGCAGGTTCTTACTCCACATTTCTTTGTGCTTTAATGTGAGGTGACATGCCTAGTTCTGAGGAGGTCTAACCTGTAATTATGGCTTCAATTTATGTCTTTTAGATCAGGATGAAATGAGGGAGTTTGCAGCAGGAGGAGGTTCCTGGAGAGGTATCTTGTGATGGTTCTGTGACCCAGGGAGTAGTAGAATAACTTGAGTGATTGTTCCTCTTGCACCAAAGCTGTGGATTGCTGAGGTTTTCCTTTTTGTGTGTGTGTGTTCATAAAGATGTATTTACTGCAAGAGGTTTGTGGCTTGGTTGTCTCAATGTCTACATATATATCTTATTTTCAGTTCATAAAGAGGGGCTATAAAAAAGAGAGAGGATGACTTTTTATACAGACATGTAGTGACGGGATAAGGGGAAACAGTTTTAAACTAAAAGAGGGGAGATTTAGATTAGATATTGGGAAGAAATTCTTCCCTGTGAGGGTGGGGAGGTCCTGACACAGGGTGCCCAGAGAAGCTGTGGCTGCTCCATCCCTGGAAATGCTCCAGGCCAAGTTGGATGGGGCTTGGAGCCACCTGGTCTAGTGGAAGGTGTCCCTGTCTGTGGTAGAGGTTGGAATGAGATAAACTTTAAGGTCCCTTCCCACCCAAGCCATTCTGGGATTCTATGATTCTTTTCCAGCCCCAGCTCTGCTGTGAACGGGGATGTGGATCTGGGTGTGCAGCAGCTGGGCTGTTTGCCTACCACTCCCAGATAAGGTGATGCCTTTGTTCCTCTCCATATGACCTAGGAAACAAACACTTTAAGGAACTTGTATGTCACTGGGAACAGTTTGGCTGAATCAAAACAGACTCAGACAGGCTGTAGTAGCTCTGAAGTCATAGAAAATGCCATTAAATGCTAATACCAGCTTTACTTGAATCCCCTCTCTGCAGCTCTGAGCTGAGTGGCTGGAACTACAGCCCTGGAAATTATTACTAATTAGGTAAAATGTTAGCAAGGCACTATTTGGATATTTTGATCTTAGAGCACTTAATTTGAGGATTACCTGGCACTAATCCTTTGCTGCAGCTCCTGTAGTGTTGCTGAGACAGGATTCAGTTGTGCTTTGTGCATCAAATTCTCTCTGTGAAGAACCAGATTTTCACATAGAGTTCAGAAAAAAATGCTTCCTCATAGTTTTGGTTTTAACTGGCCTTTGGGACATCAGCTTCTAAATCTGAACTTGGTTGGGTTCTGCACAGGTCAGCAAACACCAAGCATGACAGCAAGGCTGAAATCTGAGCTGTCCTCTGGACATCACCAGAGCCCTCACTCACTTGGCAGCTGTCAAATATCTCTTCTGGCCCTCCGAGTGCTCCTGCCACCTCTCCCTGGCTTGTCTGACTCCCTGCATTCCTTCCTGGAATGACAAAACAGTGGTGAGGCCTGGAGCTGGGCAGTCACAGCGAAGGAGCTGGAGGCAGTTGAGACAGAAATGTCCCAGCTCCTGCTGTGAGGACATGGGGTCCTGAGGAGGTGCTGCAGCAGCTCAGGCTCAGTGTAGGTGCTGTAATCACCTTCCAGGGATCTGAATTTTGTAGTCTCACAAAACCTCTTTGTTTTTTACTTCTTTTCTCCATTACATCAAACTAACACTTCCCATTCCTGAGGTCCTTCCCAGCTCTTGTCTTCCCACACTGCTCACCTGCTCTCAGTGGGGGCTAGAGGATAGGTTTGAAAAATCAGTGTGTTAATAAACTTTTCCATCAAATGCCAGAATCACAGAATGGTTTGGGTGGGAAAGAACCTCAAAGATCCTCTTGTTTCACCCCCTGCCATAGACAGGGACACATTCCATCATCTCAGGGTGCTCCAAACCCTGTCCAGCTTGTCCTTGGACACTTCTGGGGATCCAGGGGCAGCCACAGCTTCTCTGAGAACCCTGTGCCAGGCCCTCACCACCCTCACAGGGAGCAATTCCTTCGCAATATCCCATCTAACCCTACCCTCTGGCAGTGGGAAGCCATTCCCCCTTGTTCTGGCACTCCAGGCCCTTGGCCAAAGTACCTCTCCAAATCCCATGGTAATTTTTCCCCCTCATGTCTAAGAATATTCCAAAAGGATAAGAAACTTAGGTAGAAACCAGTTTTACTCAGAATAATTCATATTTGTGTATACTTAGACTTACCTTCAGTGTGAATTAGAAATCACACAGCCTTGGGCAGATTCACAACAGGCTTTATATGTTCCAAAAATGTTAATGGCAGCAACAGCCAAAACATCCTTTCTTGGTTATATTGTTTCTTCTTGATCTGCTGGATATTCCTGATTTCCTCCCTGGAAAGCAGGAGTATGTGCAAGGCCACTGCCAGGGTAGGTTGTAGCCTGTTAACACGGATGTGTTTGTCCTCCCCGCATCCCTGTGCACAACAAAAGCCAACACAAAACTGCTGAGCCACAGTGCTGAAACATTCTCTGCCTCCAAGACTGGAATTCTTTGACCTTGGAGAAGGCCATGCCCCGCACCATGACCTATAACATGCTCATGAATCTGCTTTAGCCCAGCCCCTGGCACACAGGCACTGAATAATCCTCGGCTGGTTTCAGTGTCACTGCCATTCCTATAAAAAGAAGAGTGAAGCGTGATCCTCGGTGCACGAGTCCCCTTTCCTCTTGCATCTTCCCTGTGGAACATGTGTGCTTTCTGGCTGAGCACCAGACACTTGGAGTCTGTGAGGCAGAGAGAGAGAGAGACCTGGGATGGGCACTGACCTGAGCCTGTTCCTGGGGTGAGGAGTGGTGTAAATATGACATTTCAGATGTGTGCTCTGGAAACTATGCAGAAGGATAAAACTGGCAATCAGAAACTGCCTGCGAGATGGATCAAAGGAAGGTTTGATGTCCAAAAAAGAACAAGGGAGCTGGGGAAGGGTCTGGAGCACCAGGAGAGGCTGAAGGAGTTGGGAAAGGGGCTCAGCCTGGAGAAAAGGAGGCTCAGGGGGATCTTGTGGCTCTGCACAACTCTCTGACAGGAGGGGAGGGCTGAGGGGGTTGGGCTCTGCTCCCAGGGAACAGGGACAAGATGAAACACCCTCAAGCTGTGCCAGGGGAGGTTAAGGTTGGACATTAGGGAAAAATTCTTCCCCCAGAAGGTTCTCCAGCCCTGGTACAGCTGCCCAGGGCAGTGATGAGTCCCCATCCCTGGGGGGGATTTAAAGCTGTGTGGGTGTGGCACTTGGGGACATAGGATAACGGTGGTGTTGGCAGTGCTGGGAGAACAGTCGAGCTCCATGATCTTACGTGTCTTCTCCAACCTCAATAATTCCATGATTCTTACTCCACATGCTTCTGGTCATCTGTCTGAGCTGGGAGTGTTAATGGTGCTTCTAAACCTCGTTCATTTTGAGTCACACCTGTACATGAAAAATAGCAGCAAGAACTGGTGTTAAACCTTTGCCACAGCTGGAAGTTCATTTTTAGGAAGGTCATTGGGATAGTTACATACATCTTAACACCACTTCATCCTGCACATTGGGCAATGGTAGGAAAATGGGAGGAGGTGTATTTTAGGTGCTCATCTCTGAAACAACATACCAGTGGTGTTTTCCAAGCACGCCTGGTTTCCTGACTTTGGGAGCAAACAGACTGTTCTCCTTTGCCTTGGTGACATCAAATAGCATAAGGCACCTGCTCTTGTGGGGTGGCTTTGGAGTACAGAGCATTTTAGGGGTATTAGATGTTAGGAAGGAATTACTGACTGTGAGGGTGGTGAGGCCCTGGCACAGGTTGTCCAGAGAAGCTGCAGCTGCCCTTGGATCCATGGAAGTGCCCAAGGCCAGGGTGCTTGGAGCACCCTGAGATGGTGGAAGCTGTCCCTGCCCATGGCAGGGGGGTGGCACTGGATGAGCTCCTTTCCCACCCAAAACATTCTGGGATTCTGTTCCTTACATTGAAAATGGGAGGTGCTGGCTCTCCATCTCTGGCTGTGCAGGACACATGGCACATGGGAAAGGGGAGCTGTGAGAGGCAGGAAATGCAGTTTCATGCCCTCTGAAATAGGGTTAATTGGCAGACTGGGGGAATTTCCTAGAGAGAGGCTTTCAGATGCTGTGCAGAACTCAGGGGTCAGCACAGAGCCTGGTCACTGCCCCTCTCCAGCCACTCCTCACCTTTTGGCTGTTCCTTGGACAGATGGGCAGAAAACAGCATGGGAAGAGTGAGCTGCTGTCCTGGTCTCTGGACAGCCCTGTCCAAAGGAGGTGCTTTGCCCAGCAAGCAGCTTCCTCTGCTAATTTTTAAGCTTCTGCTGTGGCCAGGTATGCCTTTCCTCTCTGTTGACTCCTTATATTTTGGTTTAGGAAATTCATCCTGGAGAATTGTTAAGAAGAAAGAAAAGCAAAGCGAAGATTCTCCTAATTATCCATGTCTGTTATTTCAGTGTGGTAAAAATGCAAAGTGTTTTAAAGTATTTTACCTGCAGGCTGTCACCTGAGCCTGTAATGCACAGGTTACCAACACAAGGACTCATTCCTAAAAAAGTAATTTCCCTCTCCAAAGGTGCATATCGAAGTGCACCAAAACAGGATCCTGGTACTGTTTCCCTTGGCAGGGAGCTGGGCACCTCAGGAGACCTTTCCTGAGGCTCAGAGAAGCAGCCCAGTGATGTAGGTGAAAGGCCAGATTGGCGGATCAGTTTTCCAAAAGACCTTCCTGGTCCCACAGCTTCCTCCTCTGAAGGCTCCGGGAGCAGGATTGCTTTTCTCAGTGCCTCACAGGCACAGCCCAGCTCTAAACTAGTTGGGTAGAAATGTGTTTCTTTGTATGCTGAAATTACTCATCTTCTAGTGCTGCTGGAACATCAGGGACGAAGCCAGGCTGCTGGCAAAGCACAGAGGAGATGACACTGCTTAAACCAGGGCTTTTCCTCTCAAGGGCTGCTGCTTTGGGGTTCCCACAGGCAGCTGAGCCTGGCCCATCCCATTTATCATGGAATAATCACAGTGATGGTTTGGGCTGGGAGAGACCTTAAAGCTTATCCAGCCTCACCCCCTGCCATGGCTTCCACTAGACCAGATTGCTCTAAACCACGTCCAACCTGGCCTTGGGCACTACCAGGGATCCAGGGGCAGCCACAGCTTCTCTGGGCACCCTGTGCCAGGGCCTCGTCACCCTCATAGGGAAGAATTTCTTCCCAATATCTAATCTAAATCTTTTCTCTTTTAGTTTAAACCCATTCCCTGCCTTGTCTTGTCAATAGGCTTAAGATTTTTTGAGCCGGAGCATTTCCTCTCCTCTGTGAGGAGATTTGATCTTCAGGATTCTGCAAATTATAAAGTAAAATGATAGTTGAAAGCCAAAATGCAGTCAGGTCCCAGTGACTACACCACTGCCATTCCTTTGGCTTCATAGAGGGAGACTTTGGCTGAGGGTGGAGGCTCACAAGTTCAGAGCTCACACCCCAGAGCCCCATTCCGGGGCTCAGATCATTCTCTTTCTCATCAGGGTGTTCTTTCCTGTGTGTCCAACTTCTCACTGTCTGCACAACCCCGTGGTTTGCCACGACATGAAACCCAGGGCAAGGCAGGGCTCTCACACCTGCTCCCTTCTGTCCCCAGAGCAGGAGTGGAGCAGTGCCTGGAGGAATCCCCTACCGAAGAGTAAATCGTCCCAGGCCCAGCCCTGAGCTCTCAGAAGAGGAGGCCAAGAGAATCGCCAGGATCTTCTCTGCTCAACTCTCCAAGAAGGAATAGTGTTGGCCAGACACCGCCCACAGCAGAGCTTCCTAAGCCATGGAGGGATGCACTGGCAAAGGCTGAGCCCTCCAGTGAAGAGAAGGTGGAAGCCACAGATTTCAGGCTCTGTTTTTAGTTTGTCTAATTGGTTATTTAATTGAAGCCCCCTATTTAGAAGGGCTTAAAGCCTGTGGTCACCCACAGGGAGCTGCCTCTTGTAGGGGCAGGTCCCCAATGAGACATACTCCTGTGGTAATCCATAGCCTGTTACCTGCTCTACAAGTAGTCCACTTTTAGGATTTATTCCTGTGAAATGGCCTTTTCAAAAACAGTTGGTGGGCAACACAATTCTCTGTTTCCACAGGTGCCCAAAGCACTTGTGTGAACACAGGCCAAGGGCACTGTAAAATCTGGTGGGTGTACAAAAGTGGGTGACTAGAAAGATTAGACTTCTATATTTATATTTATATTATTTTTGTACACCTTTCAGAGAACAGACTTTAAAGCCAACAGAGCTGTTATTTTTGTACTGCTTTCTCCAGTGTTTGTTTTAATAAAATTCCCCTGGTTTCTTGTCAGCCTGTGCGAAGTGTCCTTAGGCCAGGGCAGGAACCTTTCCTCAACAGGGATCTGGAGTCTCTCCCACATGAGCTTCCAAGTCAGAGAAATGCTGCTGGAAGCTGGGGTGGCCTGGAGCACATGGAAAGATCACTTCTTTGCCAGGGAATTGAGTATCACCATGCAGCGCAGCCCCAGGTGGGATGAGTCGCTTCCAATCTGAGCTGCTTTTCAAACCATGCCTGGAATTCAGGATTTAAGCAGCCAAAGGATCAGCATCCCTTTTTTCCTCCCACTTCTGCAGTGTTGTTTTTCCCAGGGGACACCCTGAATGTGTAATTCACTGCTGGGACAACTTGCCCTGTGATTGTGGCCCCTTTCCCTGTCCTCACTGGGTCAGGACGGGAGGTAAAGGCACCCAGTGTCCCCTGGACAGACAGGAGTGACATGCAGGCTGCTTTCTCCTGGTGGCATCCCCCAAAAAAACTCAGGCAGGATGCCAACTGGGCTGGGATCACTGTCACAGACGAGGTCACAGCATTGGCTCCTGAGCTGTATCTTGGGCATGAGGTAAACAGTGTCTTCCTTTTAGGTCTAGGTCAGCAATGGTAGGAAAACAAGGCAGGAGCCAGCTGGAGAGGGGTGTTGGTGCCAGGCAGCTTTTGTCTGGAGCCCGAGGGATGGAGCAAAGGTGGCTTCAGGGTGTCAGGACCACTCAAAGTCCCTATTGATCAAGGTGACCTCAGGTGTGAGTGCAGAGGTTTGCAGCACATCCTGAGGGATCTTTCTGTGTGTGGGGCTAACAAGCACCCAGGGTTAAACACAGAAGTTTTTTTTAAATGGAGGAAAAGGGGCATTTCTTCACTCCATTTTGGCCTCCAGCCTCTTGTCCTGAGCCCAGTCCATCCCAGCAGCCTCAGACCCAGTGCCCAGCTGTGCTCTGAGGGCTGTTACGGGTTCGATGGTGGATTTTGCTCCAAGGTGCTCACCCAGCCCCTGCTCCATGTGGGCTTGGGGAACAGGTTTCACCATGCAGAGGAAATCCTTCTGGGGGCTCGGAGGATGACTGGTTTGGGTTGTGGCTCGTGGTCTGTGTTGGGCAAAGGGATCCAACCTGCCCTGCACAAGGAGCTCAGTGCTGCGCTGCCCCCAAACCACTTGCTTGTAAAGCCTTGGGGCGAGGGTTTTCTGCATCTCATCCTTCCCAGGGTAGTTTTAGGGTAAAAACTGGCATTCCTCCCCAGTCCAGTGCAGGGGGTCTGGGCAGGACCCCCCTCCCCATGCCTGAGCCCTGTGAGGGGGGCAGAGGGCTGTAGCAGCCCTCTCATCATGGGTGCCAGGTGACCCAGTCCCATCAACTGAAATGCCACTGGGGGAACGCTGTTTTCCTGTCACCCGATCCGTGGCTGCTGGAATGTCCCGCTGGGTGCTATATAAGGGTGAGGCCAGGGAGAGGGCTCTGAGGGCACTGCCTGTGCAAGGCAGGAGCTGGAACACTGTGCCGAGGTCCCTACGGTGAGGCCATGGAGGGCCATGGCCCCGGGCAGGTCACTCCGGGGGAGATGATCTCCCCCAGCACCCCCTGTTATAGCTGGGGTGGGATAGGGAAGGGTGGGCATTGATGATCCCATGCTGAGCAAGCCCCGTGCCTCAGTTTCCCTGGGGCAGGAGACAGAGCAGGATATGGTTTTTGGGAATTGACCAAAGCCATCAAGAGCCACCATGGCACATCATCACCTCCGTCGCCGAATAGGACACCCAGGTGAAGCCCTGTCCTGCTGCACCCTCCTGGCTCCCCCACAAACCCCTCCTCTCCTTCCAGCCCCTCTGCCACCATGGTGGGTCTGAAGCCCCCCGAGGTGCCCCCGACGGCCGCCGTGAAGTTTGTCAGCGCGGGGATGGCCGGCTGCATCGCTGACCTGTGCACCTTTCCCCTGGACACCGCCAAGGTGCGGCTGCAGGTACGATCCTCTGGGTCCCCAACCCCCTGGGCAAAGGGAGCACCTGGTGACAATGACGTGGGACCCTCCATGCCACCTCTACCACACAGCTGGTGGCACTTGGGGAGGAGCAGAAGGTGGGATGATACAGTTGGCACCCCACAGATCCAGGGCGAGGTGAGGATCCCCCGGACCGTCAGCTCCGTGGAGTACCGGGGCGTTTTTGGGACGTTGAGCACCATGGTGAGGACGGAGGGAGCCCGCAGCCTCTACAACGGGCTGGCGGCGGGGCTGCAGCGCCAGATGAGCTTCGCCTCCATCCGCATCGGCCTGTACGACTCCGTGAAGCAGCTCTACACCCCCAAGGGTGCTGAGAGTGAGTGTCCAGCCGGTCCGGGCTTCCCTGCGCACCCTCTTCCTGATGCACGGCCCTCTCCCCGAGAGAAACTCACCCGGGGGGCACAGCCCTCTGAGATGACCCTCTGTGAGGCACCACAGGCCACTCACCCTGGGGTTCCTGCAGGGCTGGGGGTCCCTGCAGGGCCGGGAGTCCCGATACCTGCCCTCTCCAGACACAGGCATGGCCACGCGGCTCCTGGCCGGCTGCACCACGGGGGCTGTGGCCGTGGCCTGTGCCCAGCCCACCGACGTGGTGAAGGTCCGGTTCCAGGCCAGCAGGGCGCTGTCAGACAGCGCCCGCCGGTACAGCGGCACCGTGGACGCCTATCGCACCATCGCCAGGGAGGAGGGGATCCGCGGGCTCTGGAGAGGTAGGGGCGGGCAGGGAGGGCCCTGGAAAAGGGGCTGGGGGGAGGGGAAGGAGGATCGGGACAAGGATGGGGACAGCAGGGCTGGGGCACCGTCCCGGGCTGCTCCAGGAGGGGCTGTGAGCAGCATTCCCAATGTCACCCCCCTCCCTCCCGGCCAGGGACGATGCCCAACATCGCCCGCAACGCCATCATCAACTGCGGGGAGCTCGTCACCTACGACCTCCTCAAGGACGCTCTGCTGCGGACACAGCTCATGGAAGGTGAGGACAGCACGGGGGGACGTGGCCAGGTGCCATCCCTGTCCCTGCAGCATCCAACCCGGGCTCTTCCCCACCTCTAGACAACGTCCCGTGCCACTTCGTGGCCGCCTTTGGCGCCGGGTTCTGCGCCACGGTGGTGGCGTCCCCGGTGGACGTGGTGAAGACGCGGTACATGAACGCCAGCCCCGGGCGGTACCGCAGCGCCCTGAGCTGCCTCCTGGCCCTGCTCACGCAGGACGGCGCCGCCGGCCTCTACAAGGGGTGAGTTGAGCACCTGCGATGTCCGCACGGAGCCTCAAATATCCCAGCCCAGGTGCGGGACTTTGGGGACGGGGATGTCCCCGGCGCGTCCCCTTCAGCGCTGCTTTTGCCGGCACAGCTTCGTCCCGTCCTTCCTGCGGCTGGGCTCCTGGAACGTGGTGATGTTTGTGTCCTACGAGCAGCTGCAGCGCGCCCTGATGCTGGCGCGGCCGGCCCTGGCCTGAGCCCCTCGGCGCCTCCTCCGGCCCAGCGAGGCTCAGCATCAATTATATTAATTGCCGAAGCGCCGGGAGCAGCGGAGCCACACGCTCGGGGAGGGACCGGAGAGACAGAAGGAGACAGGATGTTGTTTGAGGAGAAACACGGGAGAACGGAGGTTTTCAGAGAAGAGTTTTAAGGCACGAAGGAAAAAAAAAATATTTGTTGGCTTTCCAGCCGGGAAGAGCAGCACTTTCCAAGGGCGGTGGTGTGGGCAGGCGGGACCAAGCTGAGGGCCAGGGAATTCCCGTTATTCCTTACTGGCGCTTCCAATAAACAACCCCTATGGGGTCTGATCACAGCGTGGCTCAGAGTTTCTTTACTTTTTTTGGGTGTTTAGGGTCGTTGTCCCAGCTGTACATGCGACACCAGTCAAGATGATATTCTCTGTCATTTTTAGTGCACTGAACAATTTCCCATTGATCTCTAATTATCCAGGTCTGTCGCAACCACATCAGCTCCACCTTTTGCCCTGCCAAAGCAGCAGACCCTTGACCCACTCCAATCACTCTAAAGCCTCAAGTGGTCCCTTTTTAGGACAGTGAAAATGTATGTCCTAAGCAGGAGAGAACACAGATCTCTGTATCCCTTTTCCTTGTTTCTCAAGCATAAGACAACTGGGAATTGCTTTCTTCCCATGGGTAACTGGCAGGAACAAGATTTCCTCTGCTGTCACTCCATCTGTAGCATCCTCATCTGTCAGAGTGTCGTGGTTTAACAAAGTTTGCTTTTAGTTGGGAGGTGGCGGGGGAAAGTTACACAGACACTCAGTTCTAGTTCAAGGACTTCCATCAGAAAATTGATTACTGTTATCAGAAGCAAATTCCCGAGGCGGATTTTACTCGCTGGAAACGGCAGGAATGACCAAGGCCAGCTGCTGCCACAGGGAAAGGTGGAGCTGCGGGCGGTACCGGCAGGGGCGGCCCCGGGACAGGTTCGGCCCCTGCCCACCCCCCTGTCCCCCCGAGCGCATCCTTCGGGCGTCCTATTCCTGCCAGGAACGAACCGTCCTGAGCCAGGGGTGGGCAAAATCCCCTCGGCTCGGGCAGCGGCGCCGGGAAGGAGGGAGAGGTGCCCCCAGGAGAGCGGCCGGAGGGGAGGGAGCGCTGCCCAGGGGTCACCGGGCTCGGGTGGGACCCACAGGGGGACGTGTGTCCTTTTGGAACCGGGACGTGGGACCCAAGTGCTGTATGGGACGAGTTTGCCCCGGGACTCTGGGGCTCTCTGGGACCATATTTCATGGAGTAAAGCTCGTGCCGCGTTCCCAGCTGCGATGACAACGTTTTATGGGATGGGCTGAGCTCGGTTTTCCGGGAAGCACCGGGATGTGTCCCTGTGCCCACCCCCGTGGAGCTGCTCCTGTGGCTACGGCCGAGGGTCAGCGGGAAAACCGCAACAGGCTTGATGGAAATCCATGGAAAAACAAGTTTGGTTTGGTTTTGGACTTGACGTTTTCCCCCTGACCCGACCTGATCCGTGTTTTTTGCCTCAGGAAACAGGAACAGAGGACAGAAGGGGGAATGAGAACAAAGACAATTTGTTGGCCCAAAAGGGACGAGTTTATTTATATTCATTTCCTGACCCATCTGGAATGATTTGGGTCTCAGGAGGCACCTGGGAGCTTCTGTGCCCTGGGTGGGGCCGTCCATGGAAAAGGGTAAAGGGGGGAGCGGGGGGTGGGAGAGGAGCAGTGATTGGGACCGATGGCACCGTGGGGATTTGCATCTGGAAACGACAGATTCCTGCCGGGAGTCCTGGAGACAGAACTGAGAGTCCGTGAGAAACGGGAATCCTGCAGCTGGAGTGCTGGGAATGGAGAGTCTGCAGTGAGTGATGTCTGGTGAGTCTCCTGATATCCCGTTCTAACACTGTGCTGGCACCAAGTCGCCTCATTTCGGTTTGAACTGTCTTGAAATACGCTAAAATTACAAATTGGACTACAAAATGCCCAGGGAAAGTTTCATGTTCCTAAGGGAACGCTTCAGGGACGTGCAGCTTCTGAACTGCACAAATAATTCCCGCCCCCAGAGAAACCTGCTGGGCCGTGCTCCTGGGGCAGGAGTGTCAGAAAAGTGGCATCTTCAGTGCCACCTGAACAGTGATTTTCCTTGGAGCNACCCAAACAGTGATTTTCCTTGGAGCTCTCAGGACCAGGAGGAAACGGTGCTCATGCCCCACTGGGAGAGCACAGAGCAGGACTGGGGGTGTGGCTGTGTCTTTTTCCTGCTCTCTGCACTGGTCCAAGGATGCTCTGGAGTGCTTTGGCTCGTGGCAGAATGAAATGTGTGTGAGAGCTTCCCGTGCCTGTGTGCACAGCTGGGTCAGTCACTGGGCATCCCCTGGAATCCCTGAGACTGGAAAAGCCCTTTGTGATGCTGAAATGCCCCCGAGACAAACCTTCCCAAGCTGGAAGCAAAGCGAGTGGCAGGAAGGGAAATCCAAGAGCGTGGTGGGAAGGGCTTTCTCCCTTCTCTGGACACCCTCAAGGCAGGGCTGATTTTTAAATGTTTGTCTGCAGCAGCAGCAGCAGCAGCTCCCTCCCTACATGAGAGCTGCCTCAGCTTGGATGAGGGTGAGGATATCCAGCTCTTCCCCAGAGCTTGGAGCACGGCAGGGGACAGAGCTCCTGTTAAATCTTGTTTAAACACTTTCAATAGCAAAATATATTGAAACAGAGACTTGGAGGAAATTAACATACAAAAGTCTATTGCAAGCACAAATACAAACTGTCTTTATGTTAGAGATCCACATTGGTGGATGTTTTGTCAAGCCACTCTGAATGTGTTCCAAAAGCTCCATTAACCCCTTGTCTTCTGCTGGTAGGGCAGCCTCTTGCCCCAGGCCTGGGGACTGGGTGAAGATTCCTCCCTGGAGCAGGGTCACCCCGTGAGGAGAAGCCACAGAGATTCGGCTGTTGGAGTGGGTGAGGATCTATTTCCACTCAGTAATTGTTTTTGCTGGCTTTAATGTCACAGCTGCAGTGTTCCCTCAGACCTTGTGCCCTGCACCAGCGCTTACAGCTCAGGGAACTGTTCTGGGAAAGGGCTTTCAGTCTCATCAGTGTCCATTTAAATCAACCATTTGTTTTATTTCCATCAGTCTCTCTGCTTTGCCACCCTCGGTCCCAGAGGACAGAGCTGTGTGAAGGTTCCATCCCATCTGTACCAAGTCCTGCCAGTGCTTCCAGCAGCAGGTGCTGGAGGCACCAAGGGCTGCCTTTGGAGCCTTGTTCTCCCCGTGTGTTTTACAGAGGGTTACAAACCCCGCCCTTAAGGATCCAATGTTTGTTTCTGAACATTGGTCCTCCAGCTGGACAGTTCGGGTAACAGGGATTAGAGCCAGTTCTTGGGCCCAACACAGGTTTTGTTTCACAAAGACCCACTGAACTTCCTGAGGCAGCACACAGATGATGCACTGGACTTTGGGTTAACAGTAAGTGTTTCCAGGTGATTCTTGTGAGGTTGAACTGAAGTGATCTTGTGGCTGGGAGCTGCATCTCCCCCGCTGCTGGCAGAGGAGCAGAGCTGGGACAGGACAGCTCCTCCATCCCTTGGTTCCACCGCCTCCCGTGGTTTGTTCCCGGGGCTGCTGCGGGCTGTGACCGCGGGCTGATGTCACCGGGACCCCCTCCTTCGTCTGGGGACTTTCCTGAGGGGTTGTTACAAGGTTAATGGCCCTTTATGCCCTTCATGCCGCAGGTTCTGCTGCCCTCCTGTAACAAGGGACCTGAGATACTTTCTGTGGAATGTGTTTCCCAGGATGTTACAAATACCTGGGCTTTTCTGTGGGAAGTTTTATGGAGGAGATTGTTACAAGGTCCTTTAAGTGAGAAGTGTTACTTTCTGTCAAAAAGCCTCGGGGATGCTCAGGGAGGCAGCGTGGGATATTTGACCTCTGAAATGGGTCCTGTTTGGTATGAAATACCCATTTTTTCGTGGTTTGTAGTTTCTCTGACCTTGGAGGAGTGCGAGGCCGACTGGTCAGGCTGGTGTCTGAGAGGGGAGGGTGTTCTGGGTTCCAGCAGAACTCCCAGGGCTGCTGCTTTGGGGCAGAACCCAGCAATATTCCTGTGTGCAAATGTGGGAGGGAGTGGAACACCAGGGACAAAGCTGGGTTCTGCTCCTTAAATCCCAGAACACCTGGGTTTAAGTTCCATCAGCCAGAGGAGGGAATGAACCCTGGTGCCAGCCATCCTGGGGGTACTGGACAGCTCTCACCATCTCCTCTATTATCATTTGCATTATGTGATTCTCCCTTGATCTGAGAAGGCAGAAAGTGAAGCAGGAGGGTGAGCTCATTGTGTTTCTGTGAACTCCAGGCTTGGGGCAACTGCAGAGCAGTTTGGTTTCAAATAATCCTGCCCAAATACAGTCAGCTTGAACGTCTCTTGGGCACTTTTGGATCCCTCTATGCCACTCCTCCTGTGATCCTTTACCTGGGGATGTGGGCTCAGAAACACTCGCCTACTGGATGGGTTTTTACAGGTACAAATTAATTTTCTTAGAAAAGCCATCAGGTGTAATGAAAATCTGTGGAAAACAGGTGATTGGTACAATAGTTGATAGTAAGTCTTGGGCTTTTCTTCTTCTTCTCTTTAACCTGTTCTTAAGAGGATCCCTAGACTGGAAAATTGAAAGTGAGGGGGGGAAAAGTTGCTTTTCGTCTTTTTAAGTCCTGCTGTGGATTTTGGTAGGTCAAGTGACACGACTAAAATAGAATTGGAATAACTGAACTTCAGGACTCTTCACTTAATTCTTTTAACGTGCTTGTGCGGGTGCAGGAGACGCCAAAGCCCAAAGCAAATCCAAGCCCGGCTGGGATGAGCTGTGTCAGCCTGTGCGGGTGCAGGAGACGCCAAAGCCCAAAGCAAATCCAAGCCCGGCTGGGATGGGCTCTGGGAGCGGCCGGGAGAGGAGTTGGGCCAGGAGCGGGACCGGCTGCGGTGCTGCCCTCCTGTGGACAGCCGCCCGGTACTGCAGCCCCGGCGGGCGCGGGGACACGGGGCTCCTCCGGCCTCTCCGCTGGGATTGACCCCGGGAAAGGACATTTCTGACAGCCCGGGCATACCTGGGGCTGCTGGAACAGCGTGGGGGAGAAGAGGTGAATGCCAAAGTTCCTTTGGGTTGATGGAGCTGTGGTGTTCAGGGATGCAAGGGCTGCGGGACCAGGTTTACCTGTAGCTTTCCAGGTCAGCAGGACCACGAGGCAATGTGGTGCCAGAAGTGTCCCATCAGGCTGTGCTTCCCTCCGAGGACAGAAGGCTCTGGGCAAGGTGAGATTGATGTGAGTGCTTGGATGAGCAATCCAGGGAACAGGGAGCTCAGAATTCCAGGTGCCATTGCCATTGATGGCCATTGCCTTAGGTCTGTCTTGTATTTATGGACTGGGATTTGGGCTGTTGGTGGGAAGACAGAATGGAATAAATGCACTCCCTGGATATGCAGTGAAGGACTGTGTAGCAGGGAAGGGGACTATT